>CM029364.1:18176153-18243074 GCA_017140985.1 Hormaphis cornu
ATTTACTTCACGTCATATTGAATCGTCATACAGAATAACATAACATGTTCAACTAAAAAAAAATAAACTTACTGTTGAAAAAAATTAACAAAATTGAAAAATCAACGAATTAATTCAATTAATATTAAATTAAATCACGTTTTAAATTGTGGGTTTAACTATTAACGAGTAAATTTGGTACCTATTATGTGTATATGTTCACCTTTTTCAGTTCAAGTAAAACTCAAAAAACTGCAGTGAAGGTGAATTTCACTGGTAAATTATTTAACGATTTTGATCGATAATAATTATAATAATAATATAATTATTATAAAATATGACAGTTAATGTGTATAGTCATATAGGCGTTTATTAGTTCTCTAAATTAGACTCTAAGTAGGAGCAAGTCAAACACGTTTTTTCGCCACCGTGATTATATTAAGGTGATCCGTTAACATACTTTTATTGTAATTCTCTGCTGTTATAATAAAGCAAATATTATAACCGTAAAAATTATGTTAAAAGTATTTGTTCAGAGGCGTTACGTTGAAAGTCGTCTCCTAAAATATATAATTGGCGCTTTTCACTATTTTGTTTAAAACTTTGTTCTACGCCTTGAAAATTAATCATAATGAATCGAAAAATATTATGCAGTTGTACATTAATTATAGAGTTATTATTTTAAATTTTAATGTTACTACACTTTTTCAGTATAATTACATACTTTGCAGTCATACTGATAGGTATACAAATAGAATTTTACCTTCCTCTCTCGGTAATAACAACCATAATATTTAATTTAAATTTAAAATACGTCCTTCAACTGTTCGGTAATAGCACCTATATATTATAGACATCGGAATTAATTATATGTGAATTCAACCCGAATATCACACAATATTATGGATTTTACAACAATAACGTACCATCGTATGTTACACGACCTATTTTTTAATAGTTCAATCATTTAAACGACGAAAATATATACCTATATATTATAGTTAATGCGTTACCTACGTTGATTATAATTGTTATTTCCGCGCAGGTACTTAAAACGAGAACACCATTAAGACGAGAAAATTATTTAAATTAATAATTTTTTATTTCACTCGTTATAAACTCTATAGCGAGGAACTAATTTGAACGTACCTACTGGTTTAAATCGTTACACCGTCGTATAAATCGTTGTTTACGATTCTCAGTTGTTCATTTTCACTTTTTTTTTTTTTTTAAAAGGAAAACTATATACTACTTTGATTTCATCTCATAATTTATTTAATATTTATGACTTCGTCAGTAGGTATTACGTACAGAACCGCATAAGTTTTACCCTTTTATTTTTACGCTGTATATACCGGATTGGCAAATGCCCATTATTCTATACATTATTCGTTATGGTAATTAGATTACAGTTGAAATTATTTGAACACACTCATTTATAATAGGTACTGCCAATAATTGGCAGACACGTCGTAATAAAATTAATCGAGAAAACCGTTCGTAAATAATTCATCTGAGAGTGATTCCCTAAGTTATTATGTTTTTATTTTGAAATCTGTGTTGAATTACGAGTGCACAGCGAAGGATTTATTTTATACAATTTAAAATTTTTGTTTTTTGATAAAAATTGTTTCGTGTATAGTAGGATCGATTCAATCTTCATATCGTAAAATCCTTCCATAGACAAGATATTAGGTTTTTTTGAAATTTTGATTATTTTTTTGTAGTTAAGATCCAAAAAAAAATAAAAGTTTCTAAAAGTACCTCTAACTAATCGGAATTTTAATTTTTCATGCGTCGTTGGAAAGAGTAGAATGCATTTGTTATTATAAAATTGAAATTTTGATTATTTTTACACGCGTAGTATAGAACTCTGAAGTTTTCGATTTTATAAATTTTTTGTTGTTGTTGTTTTGTAAAACCTATAAAGCTTTCAGTTTAATGATTCAAAACTTAATAAAATGCTTCACCTCCTTTATTATTTTAAGTGCACATGGTTTAATCATAACAAAAATTGGTTCACACAATTTTTGTTCATGACACATCACATCGTCACTATAATATGTATTATTTTTTCTGTAAATAAAAAAAAAAAAATTCAAATCAATACAAATACTTACGAGTTATTAGAACGAACTCGATGAAGATTTCAAAATATTCATTTTCGACCGTTTCTATGGCAAATATTGAACTTGGAAATTTTAAATTAATCGAGTATTCGACTCTACGAGCTCGCTCAGGATCGTAATTTTCATAGGCAATAATGATGAACCGCGTGTAAAATAAATCAAACAAAAAGCGGATATTTTACTGTTGATTATAATCCAAGAAAATAATACTTATTAATTTTGAATTCGTTTAGTGTACCTATATATTGTGGTTATGAATTCATATTTAAAAAATTTTTTTTTTTTGGTATTTTTTATCGCCCGCATCATTTTATCGAACACTTCAAACGCAACGATCACAGCTCTAATCAAACATTTCTCGATCGATTAGTTCGATTTTTTTCGAGTCCTCTCAAGTACCTTGTAGTAGTTATCTACTGTATACCTCGAAATGTTCAGTCGTCAGGCGGAATTTGCGGTGTTGTTCTCCCAAAAACTCGAGAACTCGATGCAATTCTCCGGGAGATTCCAAGAGTTCAACGGCCGTTTTAAACACTGATCCGGTCCTGGAAGCGTGCGCCACGAAATGAACGTTCGACCGGAGTTCGTCGCGCGGTACTCGTGCGAATCGGTCAAAATACGATTGGTATGACGGATAACGCTCGAATAAACTGAAAAAAAAAAAATTGAGAAAAAAAAAAATTTCTCGTACATTATAACACTACAGGAGGTACCTACTTCACGTAAAAAGAAGTCCAAAAATCGTTAGAAATCACTGCTGGCCACGATCGTTTCACTAAAACCGTTTGAGCGTCGTCCAAGAACCGAGCGGGATTCATAGTGATGCGGTCGAGTCTACATACGGTTTTTAAAAATTTTTTATTTTTTACCATCACTACTTATATACACCCATAGATTTAGCGGTCACTCGTTGAAAAGTCCCGAGTTTAGATACGGCACACACGACACAGTCGGTTCGCATTCAACAGTATGTTGAAACATGTACTTTTAACTTCTGAGAAAAACGTTATAGGTTTGGAAATAATAGGTTTTTTTTTTTCTAGTTACACCAGTAAAAACCGTACAGTTTTCTGGTAGATACATTACGAATCCTACATTACTTTAGAGTTTAGATAATATAGTTTCGAGAACGATTATCATTATCTTCTTATTCGTCTAGAAAACGTGGGAAAACAAGAAAAATGTGTAAAATCCATTGCAACACAGTCGACAACGGGGAAACGGTATGTACGTCGTAGACATAGACGTTGATTCACCCAAAAATATTTCGTGATCACGAAATTATAGAAATCACCTAACTAAAAGTGAAAAAGTGAAAAAAAAACATGGCGATTCGCTAATAACAAGTTTGGGTATACTTTTTATGTTTAATGTCAAACAACTTATATACAGTCGCGGTCGCGCAATGAATTCGACTACACGAATCGGCAAGAAAGGTATTTATTTTTTATTATTATTTTTTTTATGCCGACAGTGTCTGTGCGGTTTTGATTGATATACACTCGAATGTGTACGTATTTTAGTGTTTTCGAAATCAGTCGTGTACAAGCCGAATCGTAGAGATTGTAGAGAGTGTAGAAAGATAATAATGAAATGTCACTATTTCCTTTTTACCGTTATACTGCAAAAAATTATAATGTCACACGTACAGTATTCTCGCGGGATAATTATTTTATACTCGAATCACTTTTTATCCACTTTATTATGTAGGACTCGACTGTTTTAGATTTTATTTTAATTTCTTTTTATTCCGTCGACGCGAGTACTATAAAAAAGATGTGTAAAATCGGTCTAAGATATTATGGTAATTTATTTGAACGTATTTTGATAAATTTTCGATCCGAAACCGTAAGCGTCAAAAATTTCAACGTTGCAAATTGAATGACGTGAAATCGGCACACATTACTGACTACTAAGAACGGTGTAACGGATTGGCGTGTGAATTTGAGATTTTCAACTTGTAGACCATCACAGTTGTTTCATAAAACCGAGTATTTAGTTTACTATACAGGTAGTCTTAAAAACTTTAACATGGGCCAAAACAATATATTCACTTACACTATATATTCTATGAACGAAAAACGTCAAAAATCGTTTTAATTTTTTTGATTTATAGGCGTTTTTAAGTACCAAACGTTTTCGGTTGGATAGTTTTTCGCGAAACCGATTAACGGAAACCGGTTGCACGTTCGGTTCTATGCGTCTGTGTTGGTCACGTACGAGAAAGGTCTAGAAGATTTATCCTTAAAAATCAATTACGTCCAGTAGCTTCCACGCGTTAATTTTAACTTTGTTAGTTTTTCCTACAAAAAATTGTTTTTAGTTTGATGGGGTTTTTTTTATGCATTTTTAGTCGTTAAATAGTCCTTGACGCAAAAAAAAAAAAAAAAGAAGAAAGTACACCACATATTTATAGGTACACATGGATAGTATCTATATTATATACGCAAATCGTTTGAGAATTTGTACTTGAGTACGTTTTCTATGTAAGCAAATTTTTTTTAGAACCACTTACCTGGTAAACGGTACTTAAATTTTTTTTTATGTACCTATAAATAGGTAGATGTTGTGTGTATTTGCTTTGAACAATAACCCGCACGGTGTACACCGTAAACGTGTGAAATATAATATTCTGGGTGGTGATGTATAATAGTTTATAACTTTTCCAATAAATTTAGTGAAAGTGTTGCGCGTGGACTTACTCACTATTGTGAGTTATGACGATATTTAACAAGTATTGCGTTTCGATCCACAGTAAATAATATGTGTATATCTACTACTGCAGTATTACCAATTTTATAACTTTATTTCCGTCGATTCAGACTCGCCTTAAGCACAGATTTTTTTTCTGTTTTAGTTTGTATAGCAATAAAACGAATAAAATGCGTTATGCGACTTATGAATAATGTACATAACACTACGATGGCAAGATCACTTATGGGTTTTACGTAATATAAATGTGTTACTTTATCGCTGTCAAGTACAAACCAATAATTGTTTGTAAAATATACGAAATTGCGTCGGTTCTTTAGCTCGTAATTTTTTTTCCCCATACTCGTATCATTACAATCGGAGGATTGAAAAACAAAATGGTAAATACCAATACGCGAAACATCTAAAAAAGGAAATACGCTGTTGGTCCGATGAGTTTCGTCGCGTGGGTATATATATATTTAAGTGTGTTCAAAAATCTGACTCCAAGCCAAACGTTATGGGTATTACGTAAAGGGCGAAGCAAATAATCGCGTAGGTCTGTTTTTTCCCGTATGGATCCTGTTTTGTCGTTATAGTATTACGTTATTTTAAAAAGTAACTTTCAACGAAAAAATACGAAAAATTTTACGTACGGAATTACACCTTCTGTGTCCAAAACAGCATTCGAATATATTATACACGTTTACAATAGAAAACGGGTTTTTAAACACACAATCATTTTTATTTAATCAAATTTCACTCTGTAGTCATGGATTCTTCATAAAAATTCCAAATATCCTCTAAAGTAGGGGACGGTTAAATATATTTATACACACGCGCGCAAGTACGATCTCGAATCCGGAAGAGAAAAATAGAAATTATACGCGTTAGAAGTTTGGTCTTGAGTCCGACCTGTAGCCGCATATAGTTACGATCGGTAATTGAATCAGAAAAAGGAAAACACATTACATCCAATTCTGTAAAAATCACGGTTATACAAGTCGGAAACCCATAACGGACGGGTAGCTGAGAAATTCGAGATGGAAAAAAAAATTGCGGATAGGCGTCAAAATATTTTTTTATTCGTCAAAATAGAAACGCAAAAACTGAAAAAAAAAAACAAAAACAAATCGCGGTATATTATTATTCATTTTGGAGAAGTTACGCAGTCGGTCACCTGTATCGATATAAACGTTGTTCGATTCGATACACCCGAACATTATCGCGGTCACACTAGGAGGTATCTATGTATCTTACAGGACTCGTTCTAAATAATTTGTTGAATTTTTACCATATTATGCATGTACAACGGCGGTCAACGGTATACTTATTTGCTTTAATTCGAACGATTTCCCGGTTCCGATTTCAAACCGCAACAGCTGGCGACCGTGTCGCGCGACCATAAATAAAAATTAACTAGGTGCTCAGGTGAGTAGTGGGAAAAAACGGACACCCTCATTTACACAGGCGTTTAAATAAACAATCGAGTGACGACTTATAAGTGACGCACACAACACACTCGAGTTAAGAAAAACAATTTTTTGATTTATATAGAAAAATATGTCGGTACAATATAATATGAAACTTTATACATTTTGTGTTGATACGTTAGGTATACAGGGTGCCCCGAGTAGTCGAACGTCACAGCGATCGTCTCGGAACGTATTGAAAGTAGAAAAAAGCCGGGGGATCACTGTCGCGTGGGCAGTTTGACGGACTACGATTCGGGCGGGCCACTGCAGGTTTGCGAGTTGTGCATGTTCAAACGTGTGTTATTTAATATCTGGAAGCAATGATAAATCGTTGCATTCGAAAAAACGATTCTGAGCGAGCTCAATTGTTTAGCACACGTGCTGGTAAAATTTTCGAGAGTTTCAAAGTCGTATACTTAGCTGAAAAATTTTCGCTTTGTCAAACCCGTATCAGCTTATCTATTTGGATGTTATGTAAAAGCTTGTTCCGATCATTATTTTGTATGTTATGGCCAAAAAACTAATGTTTATGCTTTCCTTAATCCATACGAAAAGTTGTTGAATAAAACAAAAAAAACGTGATTGTAAAAACAATACACAATCAATTAAAAAATGTTCACATGAAACTTGTTTTATTTTATGCGATCCACAATAATAATATTACAGTTCCGCATTGTTTTATTGATGTTTGTGTTTTTCGTATCGACTTTCAATCAACTCAAGTAGCAACCTATTACACTATTTTTTTTTTTTTTTTTGTTACGTGTTGTGTTCGCCTACTAATTTTTCAATGAATTTCAGTGGTCGAAAAACGATTTTCCATAGAAAACTCTACGTTTTAGAGAGGTTCAAATTTTCAAAAAAAAAGTAGGTATGTACTTCAACATAATAATACAGTAGCAGTCTGTAGTTGTCTTATCTTAAAACGCATTGATTGATCACCCCCATAGTAATCGCGTTGACGAAAATATTATTAATTTAAAAACAATAATCGTACATGCTTTTTAGAAACTTTAAGCCTCTCGAGTCTTCTATGGAAAATTGTTTTTCGACCACCAAAATTCGTTGAAAAATTACGCGTACACACACACGCGCACAAAGTATAGGCTAATACTGGAGTTTCAAAAGACGTTGTGGCAAACGCCAATATGTATACGTAAAACAATAATTTGGATTTGTGATAAATTATTGTGGACCGCAAAAAAATAAAACGACTTTCAATGTGAAATCGTTATATCTATTTTCAATAGGTACTTTCTGAGATAACGATTGCTGTAACATCTAACTCGGAACACTATGACGTGTGTTATATATCATAGTAAAACCACGTGAAAAACGACGATTCTTGAGACGCCGTCGAAAAACACATTTTCTTACGGTTTTTATTATTTTTATTAAAATATTTTGATTTGACGTTGGTGGGCATCGTTCCCGCGCAACACATCATAATATTATACACTTTCGTTTTTTATTCTTATTCTCACGGTTCAAGTGCTTTACACGCAGGCAGTTCACTTTTATACTAAGTGCGTACATCATAATACATATAATATCACACTCGAATACTAATTAGTAAATATAATTGATAGAGTTTTTTGTTTTCGGAAGTAAAATTTCTCGTCCCGCCCGAGTAGATCACGTTGATACATTTATAATACACGAAATGTAAACACTATGGTATACTTACTTACAGCATACAGGGCGATCTGCACAATTTGACTATTCGATTGTTTCGTTGTGTATATATCGTTTACGAACTTTTTAACAACGCGTTTTACTACATCGAATTCACCGCGACAACGATACTATTAATTGGATGAAGTTGGACGAATTTTAAACATTACAAATTTTAAATAATTCTGACTGTAACGAATCGGTTTTCACGCCATGATGTGTGTGTTTTTAATTAAAAATTTTTTTTTTTTTTTTTGTATCCTGAAATCACGATAATCTCTTAAAAAATGCTTCGATCTTAACACTCACGCACATGGTTTCTATGGCACACCTCTAGTTTGTCGCGCGGTACTTTGAGAGTTTGTAGATGCGTGAGTTTAAAATTGAAAACAATCCAAAAACTACCGAAAAACAATGGATAAAAAACGGTAGAAATTACGGTAAACGTGTTTTTGACATAATCGATTTGGTGTTTTGATCCAAAACAATCCAAAATTATGATTGAGTGGAAATTTTCACACGATATTAACGTGGGTTAAGGTAAAAGTCTGATACGAATTTCAAAAGATATCGACTATTTTTGAGCTGAACATAGAACTTTCGAAAATTTTCACTTTTTTTTGTAATTTTTGTTTGATAAAAAATTTAATTCACCAAAAAAATTTAATATAAGGTTGACAACATCCGTTTGTTACTAAAAAATTTTAAAAATCGTTAGTCGCGACTTTTTTTTTTTACAGTTTAAAGTTGAAAAATTATCGAAAACAATATGTCAACCCAGTGACTTATTTTTATGGTTTAGCAGTACACTGTACAATGTATATACCTACTGCAAGATGTGTATAGTATTTTTTTTTTTTTATATTTTTATCTTGACATTTTCTTACTTGTATATCACTAGAAATTTTTTCACTGACGCCAATTATTATTTGCTATCGTACCGAACTGGATTAATGCGAGTTTTCTCTTAGAAACGTTTAAAAAATAATTGTTTTCAACGTTAATTACTGTACAGCCTGTATAGCCAATTAACAGCGTTGCGCACTACGTAGTTGTTTGTTATCATAACACAGGCATATTAGGCGAGCAACAGGTGAACTGCAGTTTTAGGTAAACGTGAAAAATCTCCAGAGCTAAAACGTTTTTACATATTATACCTACAATAATTTAAAAGCGATATTACGAAATATTCGTTTTTACTCTCGAGACCAAAGTATAACATAAAATGTCAGAAAACTGTATGCGCGTTGTTTGGTGCGTGATTTATTAAAGAAATTACGGCGATCTCGTTCGTTTTACACCGACGTATATATATGAAGGCGAATCGTCACACAAAATTGTAAAACAATGTATACTCGAACGGCGGTTTAAAATCGCAGACGTTCTTGGGCGACATCATGTTCGCGGGTATTCTTACATAAAGAATACCACTTTGAAAAGAAAAAAAGGTTTTTTTTTTTCATCGCTATAATGTTTCGTTACGTGGAAATATTTATTTGTGTGACGAACGTGCGAACTTTCTACGATGAATACGACGGATAGGCAAACGCTCAGATTCGACGGCCACTGGCAAACGATAATTTCTCGTATTCGAGTGAGAAGTTAATCGCATTCAACGTGCTTTCGTTTCGACTTTAGCAACCGCGTTGATGGAAAACTGTTAAAGTACATTACATTGCCGGAATGACCGCATCAAAAAGCGTGTAAGTTCACCCAAAGATAAACAAGATACACTTGACTTGAAAAATTTCGTTTTTACGTTTTAACGCGCTCTTGTTGTACCGGTCGTTTTTAACGCGTTAAACATTCTAAAACCGTGTTAAAAACGATAACGAACGATTGTTACAATTATTATTATTGACAGAGTTCAATCGTACAGATTACACCCGCTATAACATTACGACCTCGCTCAGAGTCCTACGGTTAATAATAACGAATCAAACGTAATCGCGTTCAGACACTATTGTAATGTTGTGTTACACAAATCGCGACTACTATATTACACAAACCAACGACCCACCCAAAGTCGTGACCTACTCCAAAATGTGGGCACTTCCTGCCCGACCTAGAATATTGTTGTACCGCTTTTTTTCTAAGTCTATTTTTTTTCCACTCGCTGTGGCGGTAGGAGGGAAACTGGCGCGCGCGTCTTCTCACCACACGTACACGACCGACAAACGGGTTCAGTCGTAACTCGTCTGCGGTCCACGCGTCACCGTCGGACGTCGCGTCGTCGCCGAGTGCAACAACAATACTATCGTTAATAATTTTTTCTAGTGTGTTTCGAAGACGGTTGTTTTTTTTCCGGTTATCTTTTTTTTCTTTTTTTTAATTATCTTCGACGATAATCGTTTGCGAAAAAAACGACGGAGGGATACGCGTAGGTGAGTTACGTTTGCGTCATTACATACAGAAGGATTACACTTTCGAGAGTGGGCTGTTTATTATTATTTTTTTTTTTATATAATGGAGGGTCGTTAGTTTGAAGAACTGAATATTATACAGGGGATGGGGGTATCAATATTTTTGGACTAAGCCTCATGTTATATAGTTACAGTCGTTTCCGTCAGCTGAGCTACACATCGTGTTAATCGACTGCCGAAAAAAACCGAAAAAAAAAGAAACCGAACCTTTTAAAAATCCACCTAAAGCTGTACGGCACGAAAACGTTGTCGATAAATCCGAAGGCCGTTGGCTTGAACAATACTAGTCGTTTACTTAGCGTCGACGTGACGCTCGTGTCTAAAAAAACATCTGTAAAATACACGCGAATCGGACGTCGATTTGTGCCCGGAGTTTTTGTCGAGTTGAAACTCAAAATAGACATATAATTTCCATTGCATTTTTTTTTTGTTCCGTACGAAACCGTAAATCACGATATATACTATGTTTTTCAATCTTTTCGATCGCGTTTGGGTAGGATTTTGAAAAATGTCACAAGTTCACTATATTTCCACGGGTTTCGACGAATTCCAAAAAAAAATTCCAAATCAAAATGCGTGTTAAAATAAACAGTAAAAGAATTCCGGGTCGAATAGCGATTTCGTATAGAGTTACCTGTCGTCATTCGATACGTTAACAGGAACCGTGCAGTACGTGTGCATCTTCCTCGAACGAATTGTGTCCGTTTTAATTTTTTGTCCAAAGTGTTTACAGTATAATAGTGTTAGGCTTTTGCCATTCGTTCGCAAGACACGAATTACCAGAGTTTACACTACTCGAATTCGTACGCAGCTGATGTGTGTCGTCATAATTTATACAAGTTTACAGTTTTACCAACGCGCGCGATGCAATTTGTAAAAAAAAAATAAAATATGTTTACAAAAAGAGCAATTGATTTTTTTACGACCGTGTACTTTTGTACGCACCTACGTATAATTGTTTTTCGTTTAAACGTGTCGCATTTCACTAACGCGATGAGAACTACCTCGCAGTAAAACGGATTTCAATCTCGTCTCTACGTCGCGGGTCGATTTTCGAGAATGCCGCGCGCGAGACGCGAGTTGTGAATTAACGAAATCGTTGTTAAAAATAAACCGCGTAAAATCGTATACACAACCGTAATATTATAATACACTTCCGATTGTGTGTTCGCCACACTAAACAATAATAATATCTCGTCGTTCGCTTGTAACTGGCGAGTCAAACACGGACGTTCGTCGAGAAATGTCGGTTATTTCGTTTGATAAAAACGTGCGAATCGACGTAGACGTCGCGGCCAGTCGATTCCGCTGTTGCTGTGTCGTAGCCTGGGTGTTGACGTTTTTACAAATTCGGTTTATTTGTTTTTGCCGTTTTCGATGACTTGCTCGTAAAAAATATACAGAAATTTTTATTTTTTTTTACGAGTGTGCAGCAGACGACCGCACGCTGCTCGTATTGTTGTAGTATATATACCACCTATATAGACGGGACCTTGAAGAAGTAGGTAGTCTCGAGCTGTGCGCCGTGTGATCTAACTATTGAACCGCGAGCGGGTCATCGGATATACCGGGTTCAACGGCACGTTCTTTGTCTCCGTACTCGGAAACACACGATGTTACTATATGTTTTATAGTCGAAATGATGTATACAATTATTATTATGAAAATCTCGTATAAAAAATCCAAATCGACTTCGTCTCAGTCCTATACTATAACTTTGTACATAACGCGTGCGTATTATCAACAACAGCTGCACCACACGCGCCGTCAAAGTTTGTCTTTTTCGTCTTACACGTGTTCAGCGAATGTCGACAAACGACGCTAAAAACCAGAGTGTCAACATAAAGTCTCCCGCGGTCGTGACGTTTAAAAAAAAACAAGTCACTCTAAAAGACCGGGGCTGCGTGTATTTTTATACGATGCATTTGTCTCCGAATGCGCTGCGATACACTTTTTAAGGTGTCTGTTAAAATGGGTCCGTTTCGAGTTTGTTCTTCTTATGCCGCGATCCGTTTTTCGGTCTAAAAAGTCTGTTTCGAAGGCACTTGTCGGAACGGTTCTACGCGATTCGTTCGGCCGCACTTACCGCGTGTCGTTTCGACTGCGATACGAGCGACAACGTTAACGACACGCGGCGATATCAGTCGTAAATACTTCGGTAAAACGGGTCCGATAGCGAGACGATACGGAGCCGTTGTACCACGAAAATGCTGGGATTTTTAATTTTCGACAATGTCAACTTCGACACACACACTCTGCACCATAGACCGGTGACCGCGAGAACTCGCTGGAATATGTGAAAACTGTAGGAACACACCGTGTAATCATTATTGTTTTTATCGTTCGTGCCGTCTTCGATCCGGCAACCTAACTCCGACGGTGTTTCTCTTATTTTTCCCTCTTCTCGCCGCGACCGTTTTTATTTCCGTTCTCTACTCGAAAGAGTCCGTTTCCCGACCGTCGTATCGTTATTGTTTACGAAGCAGTTTTCACTCTGCTCGTCAGTTATGGGGGGCACAACAAACGACGAGACGACGAGAAATATATTACCGGACTAATAATTATGCCAAAGTTTTATTACAGCTTCTTTCTTTTTCTTTTTTTTTATCCAACTATAAAGTCCTACCGCGGCAAGTACGTCAAAGTACGCTACACTCGGCTGACACGTCCGTTCGTTTGCACAGAATCAGGCTGCGTGAAAACATCGCATATTTTTTCATTTCGTTCAATTTACTTGTCCGTCGGTGCAAACGCTCAACGGATTGAACGGATTCACGCGCCGAGTCTCGTCGCGTACCTGCCGGATTGAGTAAAAACGGACATTTTCAACGGTAGACTTTCGGTAAAATAATTGCAAAGAAAAAAAATCGAGATCACTCCAGGTCGCGTGGGTAGATAGACCGCGACTAGGCTTTCGGTGGTTTGGATATTGTGCGGTTCAAACGTACGTCGTTTAATATCTGAAAGAAATTTTATGAATCGTTGCCGTCCATAAAAACGAACGAAAAACCATACTTAACAACAAATATATATATATATATATATACTTAGAAAGTTAATAAAAAAACCTAAAGCAAAAACTTTTTTGGTCTTTGGGGTGAAAGTCAAAAAGTAAACGTCGAAAAAAAAAAAACTCTAATCAAAGTCCCACCGGAGTTCATAGATTTGAGGCACTAACTTTGAAAATCGGAGCATTCTGTGTCGACAGAAAAACGAAATAATAAAACATGTACTGTGTAGAAACAGTACGTCTCTTGCTGCATTTGGAATCTAAAAATTGCAGCATTAAAAAATTAACCTCGTTACACCTAACTATCGTATCGTAAAACAGACCTTACGTAATTTTTTGTACAACCATTTTAAAATTAAAAACGTGTGTTGTATAATATAATATAATTATCATTCTATCCTCGCTGTCATGAAAAGCGTGTAATTATTTCCATACCTAGTTAAAATGCTGTACGACCGTTACTGTACTGGTGATAAAGTGTTTCGAGTAATTCGTTCGAAATTATTAATCTTTGAGCCAAATTGGTATAATTCATGCGCATAAAGAAGCGTGATGATATAATAATATGATAACCCTCGTAAACACAGCCGTCAATCTACGCAACTTTTTTGCGAAATTGCACAATCGACGAATCGTTTATGCGCGTTCTACGCGTTATTACGTTGTTATCATCCGCATAGTATATTGTTTCAGCGTGTGTAATTCCGACGACGAAAAATAGCAATTCCGGGTGTGGTTACTTACTGTTTTTGCAGTAGGTATTTAAAAAATCTACAGTAAGAACCATCTCTAGAAAATGCGTATTTTATGCTACACAGTGGCCACAAACGGTCGAATCGCACGCGTTCAGCCACAATCAGTTTATCGTACGTGGGGTTCTTATTTTTTGTTGCGCAAACGTTGTGTTTTACTAAAATATGAACGATCGGTTCGTATGATGGGCGTGCACGATCATTTCGTATAAAAAACGAGAACAACCGTTAAAACGCGTTATTATGTAACATAAATCCAGTTATAGGTGTGATACATCGCACTCTCGAAATCGCTCGTATTTCGTTGTAGTCGAAGAGCCGCCAGGGTCAGCGTGTTCGCAAAACGTGTAAGTATTTACGAAACGTTCGATTCTGCAGTATTACGCGTAATCGCTATTTTCTGTGTAACGAAAATCGCTCTTTTGCCACGCTTTTTTTCCCGTAAACAATTAAATAACATGTTTGTTGTACCTACTACTCGACCTAAGGGATATATTTAGCGGCTACCGCGGCATAACCGAGGCCACTCGAAACAGTGTCTCTTAACTTAGAGTTATAATACGCGTATAGTATAGTACGCAATATCTGTGTGTTGTTTCTGCTGTTATCAGGCTCGAGACTATTAATTAATGTTAACGCCATTATTGTTAACGCCGTGAAGAGAAACACGTCTGTTGCCCGTATAGTTATAGGTCGACCACGACAACCGAGAAAACCATAATGTTATTATACTCTTTAGGTTTTCGGACAAATCGTCAACACTATTTTACGAGAAGAACGTTACGGAATTTCGGAGACGGAGCGTTATTAGCCACGTACGGTCAATACATCCGGTCGGCGCGCGACTTGCACATTTTAAATTATGTTCAAAAAAATGCGTGTCTCTTCGACGCGATACTTTTTTGTGCTCGTATCAACATCGATTTTGATATTTTGATCGCGGGCGAAAAGTACAGTTTCTCGGAAATTTAGAGAAAAAAAGAAAAACGCGTCGTTATAGTATCGCAGAATTTCTCAAAAATCTGCACCCGAAGGGGTGGTAAACCGAACGGTGATTACCGCAGCTTCTGTCAGAAATGCGAAAAAGCGCGCACGATATTGAAACGGTGAGATAATCAACGGGGAATTTCTACGGGACACTGTAAATTATCGGTTTACGCGGTCAGTTTTCGTTTGCGGGGAAAAAGTTATTTTCTCCAAAGAGAAGCTTTACACGACTTGTATCCGTTCGACTGTAAACCCGGCCGAGAGAGCAGCTAGTACAAAAAACAATGAAATACGCGTGTCGTATCGATTTCAACGACTGTGAAATATCGTTTGCGCTTTTATACCGTCGTAAAGAAACACGAGTAGGCGCGATTATTTTAACGCGACATCGCGCACCGCGTTTTTTATGGGACCGTCGATTCGTAATACGACAATTATTCACACGTCAACGCGGTTATTAATTACAATCGACTTTTTTTAATTACAAAACGACCGTCGTCTGCTGTACGAGTAGTCGTTATAAAAACGCGTAGCCGCCCATCATCACGCCGTTATAACGACCGACGATTGAAGAAGTGTTAACCGTTCGCCGGTCATTCTCAGCGATACGAAAAACTCTCGCGCTACGCAAGTGCGGCGATTTTAACAAGCGTCGTCTTCTGTTGAGGAAAAATAAGAAAAAATGATAATTTTGTTTCGCTTTTAAACGTAAGTACGCTTTCGTGATTTTATAATAACGTACACACGCGCGCTGCTGCTGTTGCTCGTTCGCCGGAAAGAAACAGGTCCGCGGACCGACGACGTATTATTGTAATAACAATAATAGTTTGTTACCTACTTGTTACGCTCGGAATAAAACGCGGTCGTGTTAAACGTTTTACTATGTTTTTTATTTACCTGTGAAGCAAAGAAGAGGAAAAAAAAAAGTTTTGCATTCTATTCGCTCAACATTTCAATTCGACTAAAATATTATCATTACGGAACGAATACGGAACAAAATAAAGTACCTACCTACCGTCGTTTTATACTTGTAGACTAACGCGTGACGTAAAATCTGAATATTTGGTCAAAAAGTGTTGTGTGGTGTGTGGGCCGCGAGGACAAAAACAATCCTAAAAAAACGCTTTTCCGTTCCCGCGGGCGGCGCAGAAAGCGTTTTATTATCTATTGATTTTCAAAAATCAGTGTAACAGAATTCGAATAGATCGTCAATTCGACACAGTTTCTGTAAATTTGATATTTTTACGAGTGGTTCGATGGTGATTTTTTCACCGATTTTACAGTGTTTTGCGTCTAGGACCGACGCGTAATAATATATAGTATGTAAACAATGGTACTCCCGGGTCAAAAACGGACTCAACTAGTATGTCGTGTTTAGCGTCCGATAAACACAGTAAACGATTTCTTGTATGCTACGCGAACCATGTAGAAAATATTGTATTTTAACGACCGCGACAGGTTTTTTTTTTTCGTTTTTAAATTTTGTACGAAATAAACATTCGAAGCAAACTACAAACAGCCATAAGACGGTTGATCGTCACAATCGTCTCGACCCACAATCTGTATCGGCTCTTCTAAATACGCCACTGTTGAGCTCACTTGCCGCGGACGTACTCGTTTTCGATGTTCCGGCCGCTGTCGACGAGCCGTCATGTCGCCGTTATTAATCGTCTTCCGCGCGGCGCTGTACTTCCGTGTAGTCGTTTCGTCGTTTCCGAAAAACGTTACACGCATAGAGCTGTTTCTCGAAACTTCGAATTGTCCGTGCTGCAGTCGTACACACACTACAGCAATAGAGTAGTACTACCGGGATAATTCATTCCATAACGATACGCGGTAGGAGATGAGAGTGAGGAAAAAAGCGTTTCGTTGTAATTTTCGATTTATTTTTATTTTCTCGGCGGTTTTTTTCGAGACACGGGAACCGTACGGGCGACGTTTGGGAGCGGGAGTTTGCGTTTGCCCGTCACTAGCATTTCAAAAAAAAAACTCGCGCCCAAGTTCCATCGAAAAGGGACGACGCAACGATTGCGGGCCGGTTAGGAAACCACGTGTCATGACGTCCAAAACGACAGACAGTTTTTTCCTTCATAGACTACCCGTAATGATGTTCCGTGGTAATAACCACCGCGAAAACAAAAGGATCGAAGTGGACAATGTGTTTCTCGACATTTTCCTGGCGTCCTCCTACCTTAGACATTTCTGGCTGCTCTGGCCCCCTCGGCTTGAAACGCGCCCCGTAAGCAGTTTTTTTTTTCCCGATTCGTATCTAAAAGGTGCGTACCACCATGCACGGGGGGCGGGAAGGAATCGAGCGCTTTCGAAACGTATCCAAATACGAAAAAAATGGAAAACAACGACCGTACAATAATGGTACGACGAGAGTGGTACACACGACTGTTGCAACGACGGTTTTTTTTTCATTAATTCCGAGTGCGTCTCGGAAATGTCACTTCGGGAACGGGTTTTTTTCCCCATCCATGTTCAATAAGTCTACGCGCACAAAGTCGGACACTTCTTCTTCGATTGCCGTCCATCGAATTTCTCTTTAAAACGCGGTCCGTGCTACATCCGAGCGCGGATTTTTTTTTCTTTTAGACCGCATCGATTTATTAGGACGACGTGTTTACGCGTTCTTCCGCCGTAGTTATCGTAATCACAATATTTTATACCGTGCTGGACGCGCCCTACCGCAATACGGGTTCGTACCGAAAAAGTCTTCAATCGAACAACTGGTGGAACTAATAATACCGACTATACCCGGTTAAGCTGAAAACTTTTTAACTAGTCAACGCCCGCCCGTATCTAGACCCGCGTTGCGCTGCTGGGAGAAGTGTCCATCAGAGTGTACATTTTTAAAAGCGAATTTCACGACTGCGGGGCGGAAGAAACGGCTCGAATTCGAATCGTCCTCGAGGCAAACGGCACGGACGACGTAGGCGGTAAAAAGTGAAGAAAAAAACGAACGAAAGAAGCCCGCTTTTGTCGGTACAACACACACATACGAGTATGTAAAACGCTTCGGCGGAGAAAGCAGACGCGGCCTCGTTCGACGTATTTGACGTTCCTATCGCGTTCTGGAGGACGTCGCGTACTTTCAAAAAGACCCGCTCTTCTTTGAGAGCCCGCCGCGCCGTCGCTCGCAGTGTGTTCCGTCCGGTTTGGCCCGCCATAAAAATAACGTTATCACACACAGCCGTACTACGGACGAGAACGCGATCGTATTATTATCGTTTTTCGTTTTTTTCCATTCGTATTGAAAAAAAATCACGAAATCGCGCCGCCGGTTTCGCGCGTGCTAACCGCGGTCATTATTACACTTACAAATTCGTTTGTTTTCGCAGACGGCGGCCGCGACCATGAGCTCGGAGAAACGGAGTCTGGCCTCCGGCAGGCCGAAGAGCAAGCTGAGGTACACGATCCGAGGAGGATTCGACTTTGACGCGATGGTAAGCCGGTTTTGTAAAAATAATAATGCGCGTTTAAACACGGTATCCGAGTTTTCGATGTAATACTATTGAAATCGACAAGTTCTGCTCGATTACTCGGTCTTCCAAGTATCTATTTTGATTAGGCACCGCTACGGTGTACAACGAAGAAAGTAGGTATTTGAAACACTCTACTTAGTCGGACATAAAAAAAAAATTGGTCCAACACGTTCGACAGTTGCTAATCCGCACGACAGTGCTCTCGTATCGCGTCGATCGATCAATAAAACGTATTAAATAAAACCGTTTTTGTTCCGATAATTTACGCGCGAGATAGACGGTGAGAAAAAAAAAAATTTACCAGCCTCCTTACAAAATATTGCAGTATGATCAGAGAATTTTTTTTTAAAACTGTTCAAAGTATTCGATTAAATGTCGGGGGAAAAAAAAAGCGTTTGAAACGCTGTTTAAACACTTATCAAACGAACGCGTTTCAAAACGTATTCGACACAAAAATATGCGTTTCAGATACTTTAGGCGGGTTTTCGTCCGCGAACGGAAACGACACTGTAATATTACTATTGTTCGAAACGTTTTTTTTTTTTTCAACTTATTCCGACTAATATCCAGAACTCCTGCGTTATCAATATCAAACCATTATAACGCACTCATAAATTATAAACGAAGAAGAAAAAAACGTTAATATTATAATCATTATTTTGATCGCCAGGCGAGGAGAAGGGTGCGGGGCGGCCATCGGTGTGTTTCTGAGTGGTGGCGCGAAGAAAAATTCGAGATTCTAAGCAAGGCGATCGAAAAATATAAAATAAAAACATTTTTATGACTTTGTTCTCAACGAATACCCGTCATAATGAAATTGTACCTATGCCAATACAGTTTAAAACTACTTTTTACTTAAAATTTTTCACTCGGCCTGCCCGAAGATTAATTTTCACGCTGCAAACGATTTACCGGCGTTTTACCGACACGCCGTCCGTCTGTTTCATGATCGAAAGAACAATGTCGATGGATCAAAAAACGATAAATAAAAAGTTCACGTTGAATGTGTGTGCGCTTTTTTTTGTTGTTGGGTGGTCCGCAAAAAATACTTTATCGTCTATAATTCATAGCTGCGCGTATACGGCGACAATAATATTGCAGTTTTCACGTGTTTCAGGGTCATTCTAGGTACCACGAGCTGCGCAAGCTCGTCAAAAAGGGCAACGATTTTTGCAAGGAGCTCGGAAACATCATGCAAGAAAGGTATATATAGACGCGATTTATTGTAAACAACTCATTGTCAAGAGTGGGCGAATCACCAACTTTTTTAAACTCGTTATTATAAACGCAAAAAGTTAAGTTTGATGCTCATTTTTTATTTTAACTATCAAACTATAAAATTAACTTGACTTCATATAAAGATAATATCAGTTTTTTAATACCGACGGGTTTGTACCTAGAGTATGACATTTTTTCCACTTAAAAAAAAAGCCGTCACATGATTAAGTTGACACGTTAAATTAAAAAATAGTTGATTCATTGAGTTAAAAGTTAAAAAAAAAAAATTAAGTCAACGGTTTAACTCAATTAAAATTGACATAACTTATTAACTTATTTTTAACTTTTAACGAGTTAGTGCCCAACCTTGATTTTGTTATTATGTTTACATTATCATCTTTGTTATTATTATTATTCGGGATCGTATCCACAGCACGTAATCGCGTAGGTGACTGGTTTTTTCCTCTTTGGGCGGTCCTACGACGTTTTAATGCGGTTTGACAGGATTTTTTTAGCCAGTTCGTTTGAAATAATATAGTATTATGTTATACACTTGACGTTATATTTTTTCTTCTAAACCGATAGGAACGCCAAAAGTCAATATAGTACGATTATTTATATAGTAGGTGCACTGCGTCAGTACAGTTCAAGTGAAACTTGCGCGATAAAACAATATTCGATTTAAATTTAAACTACGGTCGTGAACAAAACGTACAAACTAGTGTGACTAATGTTTCACGCGGTAATATGAACGTAATAATATTGTAGATGTTTACGCTGTAAACGGATTTTCAATACGACGCGAAATTATAAAAGTAGGCCAAAATAAGTTGTTTGAAATTACAATTTTAATATTGTTCGTATAAACAACGATTTTTCCCACAACTATACTTTAAACAAATTTCATATACCGAATATGCGGTTAAAATTATTCGTCTTTCGTCATCTCCTCCGGTTGATTTCCTTAATTATTCGCGGGAACGCTCACATCCCCAACACCGACAATCGTTCTCAATCATCCAACCAAAATCTTCTTTTTTTTTTGGTCTTTTTCTCCCTGTTTTTCGTCCAAGTGACATTTTGAGTCACCAATCTTATACTGCTTCCTCTCTCCTCTGCACCCCGAACACGCGCCCAAAACCATCACATTCCGTTCGTTGTTAAGGCTGAGCGAGTTGACAACTTTTTTCAACTCGTGAATTGAAAAAACAAAAAATCGGGTTATATTAAATGTGAATTTTTTTTATTTCTATGAATTTATTACGTCTGAAAAAAAAAAAAAAACTTAAAAAAATTAAAATAATTACAGTTTGTATTATTTTATCAATTCACGTGGTGTTACACCTAAGAATGACGTTTGTTCATAAAGAATTTTTTTGGATCTTCCTTTGAAATTTTTCTTCTAACTCGTGTACCTACTTATTTTCTTTAGAGAGTTTAAAAAAAAAATAAAATTTTCAACTATTACAGATCACCAACACTTAACGTGAAAGTGTTAACAAAAAAAAAAAAAACGAACTCAGTTAATCAACTTCATTAAAACCGAATTGACTTTTTAACTTGATGATTTTTAACGGGTTAGCATCTCTTGAGCATCTCTCTCTCTCTCAAAATTTAGTTAAAATGTTAAAAAAAAATGTTCTTTCTCCGTCCCCCCCCCCGATCAGGGTGGAGCTCGAGTCGTACTACGCGAAAACCATGTCGAAACTGTCCGCGAAACTGATCAAAGTGGCGCAAAAGGGCGTCGGGTCCATACAGAACGCGTGGCTGGCGATCGGCAAGGAGATGGACGCGGACGGTCAGGCGCACCGGAGCACGGCCAACTCGCTGGAAGAGGACGTGGTCAAACCGCTCAAGAACTTGCAAGAGACGCACTGCAGGGTCAAAAAAGCGGTCGAGTGCAGCGTCAGCAAAACGAGTAAGTTCGGTTTGTTTTATACAAAAAAAAAGAAAAAAATGTAAAAATAATTCGTTATTATTATACCCGGTTCGAGGCGACGGCCAAACGGGGTCCGAACGTCGTAGAATCGTACGTCGAAACGGCTCAAATGTGTATAACGACATAACAGTAACATAACGTTTAAATACTCGATATCCATATTACGATGTTATGAAATGTTTCGGGTTCAGTGACACCGCCGCGCGATCGAACCGGCTGATGATGATTTATTTTTTTACCCGCGAACATCACGAGAGTCCGGTAAAGAGATTAGCGAACGAACGGTTACCGTGAATTATCATTTTGTTTTATAACTATCGAAACTGTTTATACGTCACCAGAAATGAAATTTTGTCCTTCTATTTTCGTCAATTTTCGGGTTTTATAAAATGGACGTGACTGACAAGTGAACAAGTGTGGTGTACTGCGGGCATCAACGCGACGGCGCGCGTACGTGATTCGTACAGACGATTCTTTTCGAACCGTTTTTATTTTACCAAAATGTTTAGCGAACGAGCAAAAGAAAAATTATGTACCTACGTAACTGTGAAACATGTATATTGTTTTGTAAAACACACGATGCCTATAATAATTTGAACTAGGCGTTCGTCACGAAAATAAATGTCCGATTTTTTTTTCTTTTCGTCTTCTGCAGCGAGTTGTATTTTCATTGACACGCCCGTTAATTTTTATTTTTTTGTAAAACCATACACGTTTAAATTTGTCGCGATCGACGAGTGAACTGTAACGGTAGTAAATGTGTACGTGTATTGTACCGATAGTTTTTTTTTAAAACCGTTGGTTAAATTGAGTTATTTTAAATGTTTCCCATAGTGAAATATCGAATTTTTTGTGTTAAAAATATAGGATTTAGGTAAAATATATACCGAATTTACAGAAAAATTTGCACCGGTAAGACTTTATGTAACAATATTGGGTCGCTTGAATAGTTTCTTTACCGTTTGACACGCTTATAATAAAAATTACACATTTACGGTTTGAAATTAAGATCCGTACAGTTTCGTATTAAGATTTTTATCGTTATACGTTTGAGTACCTGCTAACTGTCCTAAAAAAAAAAAAAAAATGCGTAAATGCATCGACCCGCAACTGTCTGCGTGTAAAAACCTGAATAAATAAACCATAAGTTTTTTTTGAACGCGTGTGTACCGATAACTTTACACGAGTTAAATATTGGGGCGAAAAAAAAGAACAACTGACTCGTATATTGCTCCGCGTTACAAACGATATTAAAATTTTATAAGGAATAAAAATCGAAAAAAACGTTTTATTCGTGAAATAAACGATCGGTTATTTTTAGCCGGACAGTTTTGTACTAATTTGCATTTGTTTATTTTTTTTTACTCATAGAAAAATGCATGAGCAAATGGAGATCGGAAGAACGTCGGAGCCGAAAAGAGAGTTTCGCCGTGGCCAGAGAAAACGAAAAAGTCCAAGACATGGCCGCCGCGGACGCTTCGTATTCGATTCTGACGAGCAACGCGAACTTGAACAAGGACGCGGCAAAAGTAATAAGTTTTTACGTCGTTAAACAACGCACATTAACTACTGTTTTGTACGCCAAAAAAATCGTTCCTTGTTTTTGTTTTTTACTTCATATGTAGTTGGAAAACAAAAAAAGGAAATTGGAAGAGTCTGTGAAAAAGAGCTACGCGGAATATTACACGTACTGCGTTCGAACCGCCAGAGCCAAGTGAGTATTTTGAATTGTATACGATACGCTGTTGAACTAAAAAAAATTTAAAATTAAAAAAAATTCACATAAAATGGTAAGTACGTTTCGCGTCACGTGTTATTTCTGCTTGCAGGCTCGAGTGGGAAATGTCCGTGAACAGCGGCGAGAAAAACTTCATGACGCTGGAAGAAGAACGACTGTTGAGACTTAAAGAATACGCCCAGCACGTTTTGCATTCCTACCAAAAGTTTGTTCCGAAAATTTCCCAGGTAAATCTAGTAAAAACACGATTAACTTAAATTTTGTTAATTGAACTTTGTTAAAAAAAAAAAAAAAGTAACTATTTTATGTTTAGGATTATTGTTTTGGCTGTGTTAAGGTCGTTGGTTTCGTGTTCGAACGTTAAAATTAAACGTAATCTAACTCATTTAAACCGCGGTTCAAAAATATAAATTACGTTCGTTTTTGGACAGATAAAAAGAAGAAATACATTTAGAAAGTTAATTTAACACTATGGAAGCAATCCGTTAAGTTGTAATAAAAATCAATACGACTGTTAATAATAATTTAATTTTGAATTTTTCAACTAGGTAACGCGCCCATCACGCCTCGATCGTTTTCTTTCGTCTTGTAACCGGTCTGCGGCTACTGCACAAAAATATAAATTTCTTAAAAACGCTCGTCAGTATAAATACAGGCCGTATCGTTGTTACACGTTTACAGTATTTTCGTCTGATAATGGTGTTCACGTCGATGTGAAACGTTCGTTTTAGACATTTTTTTAAAAATAAATTACTACATTTCTTCTTCCGTACTACGTAACGTGCAATAATTGTATCCGTGTAATGTTATATCTCACCGTGTTCCATTCTAATGCTGTTACCAATTGTTTCGATAATAATCAACGATGTCGGAAATATCGGTTTTATAGGTATCGTCGCGACTTAGCGAACCGATCTACGAGTGTGACGTGTCGAAAGACTACGCAGCAGTCACGAAAACCGTGGACCGGTACGACGAAGATCTGAGTCTGCAAATTCTACCGGACTTTTATCCGGAACACACGAATCTCGCCATGAACAAAAACAGAAGAATAACGGTAAGACTATTACAAATGCCCTCGGTTAAAAATAAACCCCGTAGATTTCTGGCCACACAACGCGAACGTTTCCGACGTAATCATTCGGCGTGAGCACGAACGATTGTCCGGAAGTGCCGGTCGTGTACGAAACGTAGATTTTTCTCGAATCAATCGATTATTATCGATCCGCAGAGTTCTAAATGTATGTCGGAACACAGATTTTGTCGAACGTAATAAGGCCGGTTTTTTTCTCGCGAAAATTCGACACGTTTTCGGGATCCCACCGAGACAAATCGGTAACGCCGAAAGCCCTCCCATGATGACCCAAAGAAATGTTTGAAAAAACCACGTACGATGGCCACTGTTTCTAGGCGTTGACGAAAATACTGCAGCTGGTCAGACAAGACTTGGAACGAGAACGGCGCAGCAAGGAAGGGTTGGACACGCTCGCGAACGCCATGCTCCGTTCGTCCGGTCCGAAGCACGACGATTCGAACAACAAGAACATCTCCGAAAAATTCCGCCACGTAAGGGGGAATATTTATCTCGCTTGAATGGTTCGGTCGAGTTATGTTTGACCGTGGAAAATGTTAAAAAAAAATTTTCATCCACCTATCTTTTAGCCGGTTATACTAGCCACAGCTTAAAAAATAAAATTTCGCATTTCAACAAGTTCTTTACCGCCAGTTTTTTTTAGTTAGAAATCTGCAACTTTTGAACGTACAGTCATAACGCTCGATGTACACTGTCGTGGGCCAATTTTTGAAAATCAAATTTTTCTTTAGTTACCATAAGGGTTTTCGCGAACACTTTTTACGTAATTTTTTTCACTCAACGTCAGTATTGCAATCGTAGTGATTTTTCAAAACAAAAATTAGTTAACCACCGCTACGTTTGTGAAGGAGGAACTAATAGATTGCCTACTATAAGAAGATAGCCCATCGCCATACAGGAATATATACATATCCCCGTCTGCCAAACGCGCGCGCATTTTAATACGCCGCAGAGACCGATGAATAGAATCTCCAGCATAATTTAATTTTTAATTTCCGAGCGACAAAATTCGTTTGTTGTCGACACCAAAAAGGTAAAAGTACGCGATACATCTATACCGATCCGCACGTGTTATCCAAACGTGTGATACGGGAAATTCATTTATGATATTTTGAATACTTATTTTGATTGAAGAACTATTGCACGATACAAAATGTCGGGAAAATTCTTATCCGCATAATCTAAACTTCGACGTTGAAGAAACTTCTCAAATCGCACCGGTCGTCGACGTTTTCACGCATCGTCCCACACATCGTTCCGCCGTTTTCGGCAACGTCCATTCCGAGGATCGAACACCGACCGACGTTTCGCGCACACAAGCCGAATTCGACTTCCTTAAAAAACTGTACCCGTCGTCACTTTGGATCCGTAAGAGCTCGAAATACTCACTTATCCGAGAGCAAAAAAAATATTGCGAATTCTAATTTTTTCGTTCAAAGCCGTTCCCCGAGCAGTTTCCTTAACGGGCGTCGCGCCCACTCGCGTCCGTTCAACACCAGTTCGACGCGCCCGGATTTCCATTTCGGGCGTACCTACGCGGAACAAAATATTACGCGAAACGTAGAACTCTTAACGACGCACGCGTTATTATTAAAGTTAGTTTGCCGCAATAATATTATTTGGTGTATTACGCGGGTACGCGTCGAAAAAAAACTAATTTTTCTGACGTGCTAGCCCACGGGCTATCGTCGATCGACCTACGCGCGCGCGCGGCGATTTTATTATTGATGACGATTCGTTAACTAACGAAAAAACGTACTGTTTTTCCAGACCAATTTAATGATAATATACCTCGAAGCGATCAAATACAAGGTGGTGACGGCTTTGGACACTCTCGAAGGCCAAACGCCATCCGTGTCCAACGCGTTGGCCCGACACATCGAGACGACCAGAGACAAAAACGGACATCAGATGTCCGTGCTCAAAGTGTGTACACGATGACGATTTTATTGTTAAACGAGAGAAAAAAAAAGCGTCGGTATCAGTTTGGGGGGTCGCGGGGGTAGTTTGACGGGGTACGGACGACTACGCTTTGGGTGGGCCATTAGTCTAAACGCATTATTTTACGAGTATATCTGAAAGCAACGATGGCAACGATTGCCACCGAAAAAACGATTCTGAGCGAACTCAGCTGTTTTCTAGTCAGTGCCTATACGTCGTGGTAAATACAAGTTTAGCAATAAAAACTCTCGTCAAACCAGCATCTTTCCTTTTTTAGTAAAACTTTCCGCTTGATCTTTATTTTGGATGTTACGATCAAAAAAATCTAAATCGATGTGTATAAAACACGTCCCCGTGATTATTTGTTCCTCCCGTAAGAAATACACGGCCGCCCGAAACGACGAGTTTTACGACAAAATAACAATTTAAAGTCGGCTATAAACCAAAATTTTGTTAACCAATTTTCAAAATTTTTCAACGCAATATTTTAAACGAACAAAATTCCGTCTTTCACCGTCTACAGACACGTATAACAATAATATAAGGATACGGAATTAATTATACCTATTAAGCATCAACTATACAACTACCCGGGTGTATACTTGGTACGATATTTTTTTTGCTCCCTCCGTCCGTTTCGATCCAAAACGATTCATCACTACTGGATATTATTAGTCGGTGTAATTATTTTCAAACGCAACTGTTTTATTTTTCTGTTATCCAGATGCCGGTGGCGGTGTATCAAAAACTGACCTCGTCGTCGGCGGATCCCGCGAGCGCGCACGGAGCGATGTGGTCGGATCGGGGCTCGGCCGACGGCACAGACATCGGTGTGAAATTTCGTTTTATTACTCTGAACGTCTTCGACAACAAAACACCCGAAACGTTCGGTTAGGCGATGACATGACGAGCAATTAAAAAAACAAACAAAAACAACTTGTACGATTCAATTACAAGCTTTATCAAAATATTTTACTCTTGTACATCGGCCGTAAAAAAAAAAATATCGAAGAAAACCATTTTGTGTTTTCAAGTCCGTATCTATGAAATATCATATTGCCTTGTATCGTTGTTTACACCGGATTCGATTCGTATTCAAAAACGAAAATATCGCGAAAAGTGTGTATAAAACGTGTATCATACCATAAGATGTATGAAACTTTGCAGCTATTTCAATATCGAGCACTCGAATAAATCGGCTAAACTACGTTTTCGGCGAGTTCATTTACACGTTTCGTATACGGTTCAAACGTAAAAGTTCTTCTTCTTTCCTTGGTTCCGGCCTTTAAGACCATACCGCTAAATACAAATCTTGCCATCTGTCCCTATCCTCTGCAGCTTCTCTCCATTTGATTCCTGGATCTATCATTTTTCCTATTAGTTCATTCTCTATCAAACGTAACAGTATTATTATAAAAGTGTAACGGTAAGCGCAGCTAGTACTGGGGCCGAGAGCTCCTCGATTTGAACTTCACATATTTATTTACTTCAAAAATAACTTGGGCATAAACTTTTTTGCCAAACGACTCGTCAACATTCGAGTTTAAGGCGCGTCCAAAGGCGAGTCCCGAAAATACATCAAAAAGCAAATCGCTAGGTACTATAATCGATCGCGGTAGATCAATATTTACGATCAATTAGCATAGAGAAAAAAAAAATATGATTCTCACTTCCACGTTCTCATATTTGGCGATTTCTAGAAGAAAAAACTAGGTAATACTTTACGTTTTAGTATTTCGCGGTGGAGAGGTTTTTGGAAAAAACAACATTTGAAAAGGCGAGTGTTTACGGACACTACTAAAAATAATGTATTTAAGCCCCTCATCGTGGCAAATAGTATTTCTGTCGATGACTTTTTTCATCGAAAGTTTTCTAATCACTTAAAAATAATTACTGTAATTTTTATCAAATATTGTTAGCTCTATCATAGTTTTGTCGTTTAGAACGATTGATAACGATTGATCGCGGGGTATTTTTTAAGAACGTACGAGGCGATTAAAATAATTTTTAGTCATTTATATCATTACACTCATTATCACCCCCGATAAGTATAGACTATAGAGTATGCCTTCCTAAAAATAGATAAGGCGAATTATGATTCCAATTTGTTGCTCCGTCATTTTAATCGAAAACATAATTTAATAAAAAAAAAAAAAACATTTAATCAATTAACGATAAAACCGAATAGTTTTGATTTTAATCGGTGTACTCTCGTACTAACCTCGGACGCGTTTCGTATACAGACGATTTCTCGAGCGACGAAGACGACGACGGCGCTGCTGCGGACGAGAACAGCGGCCCTCGGTGCAAAGCTCTTTACCACTATTCGGCGAAGCTCAACGACGAATTGAATCTAGAACCAGGCGAGTGAAAATAATTATTCTACCTGTCGATTGTATTAAATTTAAACATTTTTTTTATCGTTTTGGTCGCACACGAATCGATCGACCACCTAACGTTATAGAAAAACAAAACAGTCAGTGTTAAATAATAATTTTACATTTTTCATTTGAATATTTTCTCCTCGTTTTGTATGATTAGTTTTGAGTCGTATGATTGACCCACCCCCTACTCAGAAAAAAATCGTATTAACGCCATTGAAAAGACTTGCAGTTTCGGTGAAATAATCGTTTTAAAAGATATAATACCTACTCAATAGGAAAATTTATTTTGGTTAATTTTTTCCGTGTAGGATACTAAACCGTCTATCAAGAAAACTCGTAACTGTATCCGGATGTAGACAAACCTGACAGACCTAGACGACCTTTTCCTTTGCACAAACACCCCTGCTTATACCATCGACGTATATACTCTGAGCAGTCGGTGCATCAATACCATAATAATGACGACGACGAAAATCGCGTTGCACAGTTATTATCGATTCACACTTCGCAACGCACAAAACCGCTTTGTGCTGTCCGGTCGACATACGAGTATTTGCGGAAACTAACATATTATCGCCTAAAGCGATAATTGAAAAATAACGAATTAATGACATTGTAAAACTTGGGATTACCCTCCCAATTAATTTCTACATAATTTGATAAGATAAAATTTGTATTTAACCATTTTATAGCTATCTTAAATTGGACGAATCGTTTTGAATAACCCTGTATTTTCTTGATTTTATCGTTTCTGTTCTAAATTGTTCGAAACCGTTTCAGGTGACGTCATACACGTTCACAGCAAAAAGTCCGACGGCTGGTGGTTAGGAGAGCTGAACGGGGCTACCGGAGTGTTTCCAGCTACGTACGTTGTGGAAATAGACTGAAAAAACGTTTGAAACGTTCATACGCGGGAAAATAATAAATATACAACAATAAAACTGTACAAATGTACCAAAGACCAAAATAATTCGGATTCAAACAAATCACTCGTCAATACGTGTATGATATTGTAAAAATACATGTTTGTAAATAATATAATAATACGGTATCGTGTACAGTATGTGTTAAACGACGATAAAATCGTTGAGCGTATCATCCGTACGCGATTATTGATATGTACCGCATAATATATACTATATAAAAAATAGAATATTTTCTTAATTTTGTATTTGCGTAACCTTTTTATTTATTTTTTTTGTACACCTTTTCGCGTGGTATAGCACGATTTCCTTTTTACGTAACGTGATCTCTGTATTTTTTTTCTACGCTATTCGATGTTCATTACCAGTGAGGACAAAAATATAATTTGAAAAACAAACAGTTTAATGACAAAACAAATGATAAAAAGTCGATATTTTACATAAACGTATAATGTGAAAACAATAAATATAGGTAAATATTCATAAAACTACGTAAATGTTTAGGTAAAATTAATATAAATCATCGAATGTTAAATTATTCACAATATTTGACAAGACAAAAAAAAAAAAAAAAGAGTTACAACATTTCAAACTGGTTAATAATATCCGTTTGATAGTCACATTCACAGTGATTAATACGGTTATAAATTAATGTTGGCTCAAAATTTGAAGTGTAAGTGTGCCATCATTCGTGCCGGATCCATAACAGTTTTGTGAATCGAATTAATACAGAAAAATACTAAAAGGTTATCTTTACTGTTTGATGACGTTGCTCACCACCATATATTGTCAGTGAACACGTATTTATAAATCGTATATTTGTTTAGGTTGTTTTCTCATGCACTGCTCATTGTTTCGTACATGATTTTTTACAATAAGTAGAATTCTTAATCGTTATATTGCGAAAATTGTAAAAAGCAAAATTGGTGGAAATCATATTGAAAAAAAGATAAATACATATTTTTATTTTTTATCTAAATGATTTCGAGTGTGATATGAATGAAACGGTTTTTTTTTGTGTCCGGTTTTTTGTTGGAATCGAACTAAAAAGCATTTTTAAATGTATGTCTGGACGCCAGTTAACAATTAAAATGACATAAAACAATTGAACGACTTTGTAGTATGGAGTCAATAAGTTAAATTAGTAAACCTATAGCCAATTTACATGTAAAATTCACTAATTCTACATTTTAATTCTACATTTTTAACGTTAACATGGTTCGAGTTTGGGATTTTCTCTATTTTATATGTATCATCGTCCAACTCACACTAGTATTAAATAAAATCATAGCGAGATCCAGGAGAACTGATATGCACATTTTTGTGTATAAACTCATATTATTATTGATAGAAAAATAGAGCAAATCGTTATTTTGAATATTAGAATTGTTATGGTTTATAAATGAAAATGTCAAAATTGTTTGTGTTGCATAAAATGAACAGCAATTTCGAACAACCTTAATATAGTTTGAAAGGGTTTACAAATGCATTATTCTGTACTATTTTTAGGTTATAACACTCATAAGCAATTGTAACATTAAACATTAATTACATTTACCTGGAGATAAATACAATAATTCAAAAAAAAAAATCATATAAACTCGATATATATATATATATTATATTTTTTTAACATATTTAAAACTATTTTAAACGTTATAACCTCAAACCACGTACGTGAAATAATGTAAGATTAAAAAATGTACGTGTCAAATTATTTCATACCATTTAAATAAATTACTATATGACTATGTTAATACTACAAACGATTTAACCAATATTTGTTTAAAATCCATATTCAAATATATCATGTTAAATAATCAGAACTTTGGCTGAAAATTTGAAAAATATGTGTGCATTTCTTGTACACAATTCTTAAGACTTTTGTCAACGGCGTACAAATTTTTCTTGTAAATAGATTTAGAAACTATACCGACAAAGTTCGTTTTACTTATCGATAAACTGATATCAATAACTGTGCTTAATCTCCGAAACATTAAGTCGATATTCGAATCAAAATTGTCTATTGATGTGCTCATAGGTAACGAATAAATCTTTAATGTCACGTTTTCTATAAGAGATTCCAAATGTGGTGGAAGATGATAAATTTTATAACTAAAATCAAATAAGAACGTACGAAAAACACGGAATTTCATAACCTCATTTTCAATAAGAGAACGGTTATTATTAACTCGTCGTTCCCTAACTTCATTTAAAACCGTGTTGATTTCGTAGACAATTACCGCTATATAATGCAAAAAAAAAATGTTATAAAAGACGAACAGCGTATATGAGCTGTTCATTGAGTAGTCATCGATCACGTTTTTTAAGGCGTTTTTAAAAGACACTGGTTCACCGTACCAAACTATTTGAACCGCATTGCTATACGCCTCAAACGTATTGTCTTTGTCAACGTACGCGTAAAACAAATGGCGTGCGTCTAAAAACCGATATCTTTCCTCTGCAACACAATCCAAATCCTTATCGTTCGAAATACCTACGAACACGTTCATCGATTCTTTCACGCCTAGGTCGTCCACAACATTCATAAAATCGCCTTCGTAGGGCAACGAATCGAACACGGGCGGGTCACATTTTTTTAGGGCTATATATTTATTCAATTCGTTTACGATAACGTTAGTCACACGCGTCATTTTGAACGCCTTTGAGCATTTCATGTTTTTGAAAATCAGCTCGTTCACCAGCAGTGCGGCCACGTTTGAGGCCATCTTCAAAAGATCCATATCCTCCCTGTCCTTGTCCTCAATCAACGTAACCATGTACGCTTTTATCCTGGTGAAAATTTCCGTTGCTCTTTCGCAAAATCCTACGTTGTCGGCATTGGAACTGGACGTTTTATAATCACTGTTGTTTTGGCAACACTGGTTGAAGCAGTAAAAAGCCTGACTGCACAGTTTATATATGTTTAACGCGAATAGGCACGAATCGTTTTTGTCTTCAGAAGTTTCGGAAAGATAATGAAAGACGTCTCTCTTCTCGAAAGGGGGGCAGTACTTTTCGCGGTATTCTCGTATAATTTCTATCGAATCCGAGAATTGTTTAAACACTTTGATTTCTTCATCTAGTCTATTCAGCAAGTCGATCGCATAAGTATAGGCACCGTAGGCAACGTTTGCGTTCGGTGCAGTTATCGACATGGTTAGGTCAGGACTCCTGGACGGTTTATAAACACAATCTTCCAAATTTTTTACATATTCGTTGCCTTCAACCCTTGTTGAAGTATAGCGGTCTTTTAAAAGCCTAAAACAACCTACAAAATAATTTGGTAAACCTGTATTCCGGTTTAAGTATGTCATTTCGTATGATATATCTCTAATGTTTGCCAGTATCTCGACGATTAAAATTATCGTGTCGATATTTATCCGTTTTCCGTTCCGTTCGATTGTCAATAATTTGGTGACCAGCAGCTTTATTGCCGCATTCAAAATGGGGCCGTTTAACGTGAACAAAGCTTCTATGTCGTTCGTCAAAATATCTCCGATCGTAATTGATTTACTTTCAGTGACTGTAACATCTGTGTTTAAAATGTCGTTTTTTATGAGATCCTCGGAACCAATCGTAATCAATTTTTCAAGAAACATGTGATCTACGAGTAATTGTTTTGGTTCAGGACGACGGTCATCCCAGGCAGAGGTCATATCGTCTATTTGTTTCATATAGGCATTGAGATCACTTAATTCATCGTCATGGTCAATCGGGTAATCATTTGGTTGAGATTTGATTTTACTCGGCGGTACGACGGAGCAATTATTCAGTAAAAATCCTCGAAGCTCTGCAATTTCTTTTAGAAACGATGGAAACATTTTCACATTTAATCTTTCAAAGACTTTCGGTGATATAAAATGAAATTTTGTTTTTATCATTAGAAAAATTCTAAAAATAGTTGTATCATATCTGTAAGAAACAATGGGTAAATATTGTAAAATGTTTTTCAATAACATAATAAAACGTGTCGTGTACGATTTCAAGTGTTCAAATATCAATGAAACGTTTTTTTGTGTTTCCGCGTTTCTGTTGGAAGTTAACCAAGAGTCATTATTAAATTCATGCGTCCAGTTTGGTGGATAATATTCAACCAACTTGTAAATTTGTGTCAACGTCCATTTGGTGAACTTACAGCCCACTGCCACGTAAAATGCATTAAATTTACCAATTGTCTTAGAAGCGTCATATATATCAATATTATTAAAATTTCTAAATTTTACGGATTTAATATTAACGTTATCTGTTTTGATGATCTGTACATGTTTATTTATGTCTTCTCTTATCCGATTTCGCACACAAGTATTAAATTTAAATAATGACAAACACAGGAGAACTGTAAACCACAATTTTGAGAACGACATTTCGACCAAATTTATACGCGAAAACTAAAATGTTTTTCTACTCTTTGAATTTACGCTTACCACCATGTTTTGACAGCGAAAACATGTTTTAAATTATTTATTTGTTAAGGTTGTTTTTTTATGTGCTAACTTTTCCTTTGTAAGTTTTATATTAAAGAATAATTAATCGGCATTATGTCAATAGCAATTAACGGAAAAAGTCAAATAGTACGTAAGTATATAAAAAAAGAAAGAGCCGGTGTCCCAGTATAATAATACCCCCGAACAATCTTACGGGGGGGGGGGGAGGGGGGTAAAATTATCCTATGACATTTTTACCCCCCTGTTAACTTTTTCCTGGTATAATCTTACCCCCGGTGAAATCGATTTGAAGGGTCGTATATATCAATATTATGAAAATTTCTAAATTTTACGGATATGATATTAATGTTATCTGTTTTGATGATGTGTACATGTTTATTCACGTCTTCTTTTATCCGTTTATGCACACAAATATTAAATTTTAGTATTGACGAACACAGGAGAATTGTAAACTACACTTTTTAGAACGATATTTCGACCAAATTTAAACGCAAAAACTTAAGTGGTTTTCTACTCTTTGAATTTACGACTACGACTGAATGTTGACAACGAACACGTGTTTTAAAATTATTTATTTGTTTAGGTTGTTTTTTCGTACCCTATTTTTTTTTACGTTAGTCCTTTGCTAAAAAATATTCAACCGGCATTAGCCAATAGTAAAAAAATTTAAAAAAATAAGATATTAAATTTCTGCACAGTATAGTAGGTACATTCTTTATCCATTAGTTCACTAGCTGGCCACTGATTTTGTAAAATTAAATAATGCGTTTGAACCAGGGGTTTGCTCAGGAATTTTAAAATGGGGTTAGGATTGAAATTGTAATATTATTTTTATTATATATTGATTCGAAGTCAATTGTTTAATCGACAACTATGACCTCTTTCATAATATGTAATTATTAAAATATCGTAACGACCTCCTAATACTAGATCTATATAAAATTGGTAATTTTATTTAAATAATTATAACTTCCGAGTTCTAATTTTAATGTAAATATGATGTATCAATTACAACGTGTAAATAAATAATGTACGATTTTCGAAGGTCAAAATATTTGTTTAATTTAGTTTATTGAATACAATGTCAGAGAACAAAGTCAAGTTTACGAGATTTAATGTTATCCGTGTTGATTATGTCTTTTTTCATCCAATTTTACACATAAGTATTGAACTTAAGCATTGAAAATCACAGAAGAACTGTAAACCACACTTTTGAGAACGACATTTTATCAAAATTTACAACAAAAATTTTTTCTACTCTTTGATTTTACTCTTACTACTGTGTGTTGACAACGAATACATGTTTTAAAATCATTTATTTGTTTCAGTTGTTGTTTTGTGTGCTAATTTTTCCTTTGTAAGTTTTATACTAAAGTATATTCAACCGGCATTATGATTTATGAAAATACGATTCTCAGCGAGTACAGTTGTCTAAATTACGGCGTGATACATTTTTCGAAAATTTCAAAGTTCTAAACTATGCACGAAAATTTTCAAAATCACTTGAAACTTTTGAAAAACCTGTATCATACCTAATTAAATATCGTGCAAAAGTTTCAATTTGTTCCGATTATTATTTTGGATGTTATGGTCAAGAAACTAAATTGATGTTTAAAAAACACGTTTGCGTTAACTAATTTTTCTCTGAAGTTTCTCCTTGGTTTCAAGGCTGTTACTCTTTCAATTTTGAACTTTAGTACTTTCGTTAAAGGTATTGGCTTTAAAAATCGCAACATTCCATATATACATTTAAAAGCTGTTCAAAGAAAAATAAAACATAATTGTAAAAACAATACATTCTTTGCTGACGCTCAGAATCTAAAAAAAAGTCCTATTGTACCGTATAAAATACTCATTATTGTATTCAAAGTTCATCGTCAAATGAAGTGTATTGTTAAGAAAAATCAGGGGAGATCGCTTGTAATGAATATATCAGGTTTCGGCAAGGACCACTTTGGTGTGTCTAGGAAAAAATTATTTCGATAGTATTTTATTCTTTTATGGTGCGCAGTCTGAAATGGTTTTTTTTTTTTATATTAGAAATTAAAAACAGGTAAATAAATCGTAAATTACGACGTGACTGTTGACAACGTTTGTACTATACACATTAAAAATGTTTGAAAATAGGTTTCAACACTTTGTTGTTACCCGCTTCCTGTTTTTCGAAAGTGTAACGATTAATTACGACGGACGTCTGATAATTTGTCGTACGAGAAAATACGCGTTTAATATCGTTTACACCGCGCCTACCTGAAAAAATCGTACATGATTTATATTGCCAAACAGTGTGCTATCTCGGAAACACAATTACCCTCGAGCAAATAAACAAGTTCGAGTCGTCGACGCCTCATTTAGTTTTAGTCTTCGAGGTATCGTCCCGTTCACCATGTCGTTCGCGAAAGTGTGCTTGTGTGTTGGTCTCCTGTGTTGGGCGTTTATCGAGTCGAACGCCGACGTCCAGTTGACGGCCGAAAACATCCAAAATTTCGTGCAGATCACCAAAACGCCGAGACACGACATGGCGTTCAACGTGAAAATCCTGAATTTCAATCACATTTTTATATACGGCCTCGTTCCGCAGCCGATGGACGCGTTGAGCGGATTTTACGCCGCGGTCAGCTGCAAACTGACCGAATGGACGTTAACCGAACTGTACGGGCTGGTCGAACACTGTCCCGGTCGGTCTCCGCAACGCGCGGTCATCGCGGACAGTACCGCTCCGAACGTGAAAAGTAACGTACTCGACGTTACGTCGACGATTTACAGTCGTCTCAAACCGTACGTGTCTCGTTTTATCGCGTTGCTCGGCGACATTCTCAACATGGAACGCGTCGCGTCGTACAACCGCGACACGTCCGTTCTCGAAACGTTGCTTTCGATCAAAGCGAAATTGCATTACGTGGCACCGAGCGCGTACACGACGACCACCGCCGCGGTCCTATCGCTTCTGAGAGACGCGGCCGAGCTCGTCGGGTTTTCGCTGACAAACTGTTTCGACGCGCCACCGTACAAAAAGCACGACCACGGTTCGACGGACCGGAGGGAAATCGACGTTTTCGTCAAGGGACTGGAAAAAGCGGTGCCGCGGCGACGAAACGGGTCGGCCAGAGATCGTAACGAGATCATGTCCCTCGAGACACTGGTGAAGATCGGTTCCGACGACCGTATCGTAAACGACGTGTTAAACACGCCGGTGGCCGCGGTGGCCGACGACGACGACGACGACCACCGCCGACCGGTGACGATCGGACGGGTACTGTTGACGGACGTGAACGCCCTGTTCGTGCTCCGGGACTGCGTGCTGGACGCGGCGATGGCGCTCGCGGTCGTCAAAATACGAAAAATCGTAAACAAAAACGGTTGGCTGTCGGACGAGACGTTGATTTCGATCGGCGGGCTGCGCGACAAAATCAACGCGATACTGAACACCGCCGATCTGTGCGACGACGTAGGTTTACCGGCGTATTTCGTGCGCTGCCACGAGATCGTGAACGGCACGCACAAGAACGGCGTGAAACTCACGACGGACGAGTACAAACGGAGATTGTCGCAATGCGAACGAGCTCAGCTCGGTTGCCCGCAGTGCGGTGTCGTTTCGTTGGGAAACGGCGACGCAGACGGCGACGACGACGACGACGACGACGAGAGGTACCTGAACGATTTGCTGCGGAGGCTGCAAGACGAACTGAGCGATTTCGACCGGCTCCGGGACACGTTGAAAACGTTACAGGAAGTACGGGACAAACATTACGCTCCGTTCTCCAAGAGTTGCGTTCGGCATTTTGTTTCTCCACTGGAGAACAGTGCGAAATCGTGCGATTTCGCGCTGAACCTGTTCGACCTGTGCGGTCTGGCGCTTTTCAACTACGACCGGTGTTGCGGCGACGACGACGACGGTTCTTCGGAAATGCGCGCCGACCTGTTCGGGGCCTTTGACGCTTCCAAGGTCTATTTCAACCGCGTGAAACGGGACGCGATCGACGCGTTACGCAGCCTGGACGGCGACGCGCGAGATCCGGACCTGTCGAGGATGGCCGCGAACGTGGCCGCGCTGCTGGTGAACGGCGTGCGGCTCAACCGCAGATCGTGCAAGGGATCCGCGGACGTGAAGCGCGCGGCAAAAATGATCGGCAACGAGGTGAACAAGTATGCGGTGAAAAACTGCGGCGTGCAGCTGTTCGACGCGCAGCGGTACGGCGGACAGGGGGACAGTGACCAGAGGAACACGGCGCCGTTCGCGAACGAGAAAAACGGTAGAAATTCGGACGGTTATTATAATACGTATCGGCCGTTGAACGTACGCGACCTGTACAACGATTACGTGAAACACTCAGAAGTGTTCACGGTTTACAGGGATAAAATACGGATTTACTGGAACGGACAGATCACGCCCGTCAAGGACGTCTTGAACGCATTGCAGTCGGCCGCGCTCAACCCGAACACGGTGTTCCTGTTTTACGATGTGTTTTTCAAGTTTTTCGCGTCGCTGGTCTTTTGCGTGATTGAATACGCTCTGGTCAGCGACACGGCTGCTGCAGCTTCGTCGAAGCGTCTAAACTATCAGATCGTCAACAGGTTTCTGATGAATTCCGCGTTCAAACCGTTTCTTTTCCCCGTCGAACTTCAGCCTTTGATTTTCGATATCCAATCGACTTTTTCAATAGCCGCCGCCGCCGCGATGAACGACAATCGGACGTCGAAGGATGCGTACATAGCCAAAGTGCATCAACGGTTAGAGAGTTTCGGCATAGTTTTTGGCAAACTGCAGGACGTCAATAACAATAGTAACAATGACGTCGATAACAATAGAAATAATAGGCGTTCCGCGGCCATCAATCCGATCGTACGCTATTTCCAACAGACGCGGTTCCAAATGGAGGTCAAAAGAATCGACGGTAGTCTTCGAGACGGCGTGAAACCGATGAAAATGTATTTTTCAAACTTCGAGTCGTATTAATTTTTTACCTTTTGTCGTGCGACACTTGTGACTCGCGCACTGTTCGTACCTATATCAAAATATTATATTCAATCGGTTTACAATAGAGCGTGGTGAATAATAATATAACACCCCCCCCCCCATATATCTTTAGGGGGAAAGATCCATTTTTTGTTTTGCTCGAACGGTTTGGTTTCGTGTCTACCTAACCAGCCTAGAAAAAAAAAAAATACATTTTGTTCGGTTACTGGTGTTTAAAAAACGAAATTTTGCATCTTAAGTTCTTGCTCACTGTAGTTAAAGTTTTGTAGTTTTACTATCTATACGAATGTTGATTGATGTACCGTATAATTTTGTATTTATTTGCAATCAAAATCATTGACCTCGTTGTTGAAAATCAAATTTTATCAACTGTTTTTAATAATCGAAATTAAAAGTAGAACACTCAACGTCAGTATAGTACAGGTATTCCGAATCGTTTTTCAAAACAAAAAATCTTAATGGTCGTTATATTGTGTCACTAGTAAAGGAACTAAGATTCCGTATACTTACGTTACTATCGATTTTGTTTGTACCTACTACGTATAAACATAGTTATCGTGTAGATTAAATAAGTTATGTTGTCGTTATTTATCGTTTTGTGTTATGAGTGAAATAAAACTTCTGCGTGAATTACGTTTTGTTATTTATTTTGATACATATCTATACCGCTATAGTTTTTAAAAACATTTAACGTTCTACTCGTATACTTTGTAAACTCTGCAATAGATTTTAAACACTACTCAAATGTTTTTGAAACTCGTGGCAAAGGCAAATCCATACTAGTCGCTGCGCTCCGTTTCTTCTTCCTGTTGTGACTCTGGCGTCCGACGGGCTCTGTAACGCCGTCGAGAATATATGTTTAAAGTAGATAGAGTTGACTGTACGCGATCCGCGGAGGATAAAACCAAGTTTGTAATTATTTTCCTCCACGAGCGCACCCCAAACAATAAGGTCGGTTTTTTTACCAAGGTGTCCTAAAACTAATGTGACGTACAACGTGCGCGTTTCGTGATGTGTAAAGACACAATTCAACAAAATACACGCTGTTATTCGGCCACGAAACGATTATCGTCGTAATTGTCCTTAATGATTTGTCAAAAGCGGAAGGAAAGAGTTAGGATACGATTCCGGATGAGATCGGCGAGTATGTACGTCCAGGACTGAAAACCAACCGAAACGCGTCCGCACGCGAGCAACGACGAAGGAAACGAACAACAAATGCGACAATTTTTCTCTGCGATTTTCGCGTAACCGCTGGATTAGTCGTCTCTGGTACGCGTCAGAAGAGCGACGTCACAAGAATACGGTTTGTTTATCTTTTTTTTATACGAGAACGCCGGAGAGTTTGTACGCGAGCATAAATATTTTACGCGATGTTTTGTTTTTTTGTTGAAATAACGACATACGTCTCGGTCGTAGAAACGCGCGGAGTAAGCAGCATCAGCTCATTCCGTGTCGACGCGTCCAGCAAAATATTTATCGTACAACCGAACCACTGTAAGACGGGATAGTCGCACGATCAAAGACGCCAAAGACTGTTATAAATATTCTAACGAATCACACATTTTTATAATTCACATAATAATAATGATGATACAATAGCGTTATGTACAGACGGTACTATTTAACGTAAATAAATCATCAAGTGTGACGCGTCGTATACGCCACGCGCAGTATGACATAATATTTATCAATTACATCGGTTGCGCGTTACAAAAATAAAACTTTTCACCGCTACGTTTATGAAACAATGATTGCATAAAAAAAAAAAAACGTCTCAATGTCACGACACACACGAGTAGGTACGTATAAAATTGGTTTTTTTTTTTTTTTTTTACAACAAACGTCTTAAAAACTATGATAATATGCGTCTAATAATTTATAATAAATTGTAAAACACCGCGAATCGCGTACTTGTAATTATATAATATAAATTAACGTTACCACAGATAAAGCTTCACCCGTGGAGCTCGCGGGACGGGAGGGTTTTTACGGCGTACTTTCGGGAAACGGGGCAGGGGGGGAGTTCACAAACCGGATCGCCCCCGGTGGTTTCGGATGGAGAAAAAACTCGAACAAAATGGATTCGTTTTTTTTTTTCCCCGTTTTTGTTCTTGTCCGTATTTCAAGATCGCCGCGAGGGTTCGCCGCCGGGGACGACGATGTAGAAAAAAAAATGTTACGTTCGGAGGGCTCCTTGCAAAGGGTCGGTGTGTGGGCGGCGGGTCTGGGTGCGGGGCGGCCGATCACCACACCTGGCACTTGTGCGACGGGTTCATCTTGGAGCCGGCCGGGCACCGGAAGTCGTGGCTAAAGTCCTCCAGGTTGGAGAACGGGCCGATGATGCGGAACCGGCCCGGCGAGTGGAACCCGGTGGTGATGCGGTTCTTGAGCGTCTCCGGCCGGTACTTGGAGCACCACACGTTCGCCGCGCTGATCCAGAACATCTGCTGCGGCGAGTAGTCCTGCAGACCGGGCAGCCGCGGCTCGATCCCGTGACGCCGCGTCCACACGTTGTACGCGTAGTACGCCTCCTTCACGCCGCCGTTGTCCGCGATGTTCTCGCCCTGGGTGTTCACGCCGTTCAGCTGAAAACCAGAGTACGACACGTTGTTAACTGTTTAACCAAAAACTCTACGGGGGGTTAGATGTCCATCGGAAATCGTTTCGCGGTCGAAAGTCCCGGTCCGATCCGGAAAAAAGTTCCACCGGACATCCCGTTCGGCGCGCGACACGAAAATCTGAGCCCGACCCGGTCCGGACGCTGGGAAACATCCGGTGGGCCGACTCTCAAGCCCCTCAATTTTCGTCCTGCACTCGCGTGTCGTTTTTGCCGGGTTTCAACGTCCTCGACTAGACACCACGTTAAAATATTTTGTAGGCTTTTTTTGTGCCCCGAATTAGAAATTTTCGAAAATACAAGGCTGATCCGACCGGATTCGCAACGAACTGACGTGAATTTAATGCGAAAGTATTATTTTTCTGGCGATACGAAACGATCTATAACGAATCAATCCGATCCGACTACGATTTCATTAGTTTCGAAGAGATAATCCGAACGGATGCCGGCCCGCGAGACTTTAATACATCTACACATAGCTTACAGTCGGACGAAATAGACTACAATCAGCCCGAACAGACTAGACGACAACCGGACACAACGACAATATTAGCTTTGTCATTCTCAGTTTCCGCCTTTTGAGACCCCGCCAATCCTGCCGCATGTCTTCTGCATCCGCTCTTCTCACCAAATAACTTCAGTTTCCACATTTCTAAACACCTCTTTTCCCACACGGTCTTTCCGCTATTTTTTCCTAATTCGTCTGTTCCCGTGAGACGGTTTTTATCGGCACGCACCTTGAGATCGACCTCCTCGGCCGTGTACCCGCCGTACTGGTTGATGATGCACGCGGCCTTCTCCAAGTACCGTTTCTTCGTCTCCTCCGCCCACCAGTCCACCAGGTTGCCGGCTTTGTCGAACTGCCGGCCCTGATCGTCGAACCCGTGCGTGATCTCGTGGCCGATCACGAACCCGATAGCCCCGTAGTTCATGTACCGCGGACGGTCGCTGGAAAAGAACGCGCCCTGCAAGATTCCGGCCGGGAATTCTGCAACGCAAATTTCCATTCGAGGTTAGGCAACCTACGGTAGTATAGTAACACGGTTCCCGTCTCAGTGATGCGAGTCGGAGACGGTCAGAACGAAAATATGCGAGATCGATTTTCTCGCAAAATCGCTTTTTTTACGCGGTTCGGCCGACGGAGCTTGTTTTTTTTTTTTTCAGTTTATCTTTTACTCTCGGAATCGTTTCGAACCGACCATTCGTGTACCGAGTCAAGACGCAAGAATCGCGAAACAAACGGCCGGCAGAGTTTTTTTATTGGAAACTTTTCGTTCTGAACAAAAATCTCAGACAACAATCTAATCGGAGTTTGTTTTGTTCGATCATCGCGCAAATAGAATGGTGCCCTCTATCGAGGCGAGCGCGCACGACGATAATGTCTATTTTTCAAACACCACTTTAATCTTATTTAGAACGAAAAGATTCCAATTCGTAAGATCAATTCGGTACAGAAAGGTCGTTGACACGTCGCAAAAAATATGCGTTTCCACTCACGAATACTGTTTTCGATCGCGCTGTAAAACGCGTTCACGATGGCCGTCCTACTGTGCGTGACCCAGTCCGACTTGTTGACCGGTTGACGCAACTTGGAAAAACTGTAGTCCGTGCCGAATTTCGTCAAGTTCAGCACCGCTTTGTAATAGTCCTCGTCGTTGACCTCGACCTGAAAATAAAAAACGTCCGATTAGACGGCCCAAAACAAAGTCGATCTAAACTAGATTTTACAGATCAAACATTGTTATTGTTAAAACTCCTCGTTTTTTTTTTTTTTTACACTCGCCTCGTCGTAGAATTCGTTCAGTTTCGCGTCGTCCAACAGCTCGTCCGGATACGCAATGTGCGAGGTCATCGACTTTGCCTTGTCTATGGCGTTTTTCCTGAAACGAGAAATCACCACGCGTTCACTACTTAGGTTCACTCGGTGTAGTACAATCCACTTGGACGCCATTCAAATAGTCGCGCTCACCTCGTCGTCTCGTCCATCCAGTCGACGGCCGACAGTATTTTGTACATCTCCTCGCGGATGCCGTTCACCATTTCCAGCGCGTTCTTTTTCGCGTCCTCGTCGAAGAACCGCCTGACGTACAGCGACCCGATGGCCAGCGAGAAGCTTCCCGAACTTATGTCCACGCACTCCTTCCACCTGGGCTCCCGTTCCGTTCTACCGGACAGCTCGGTGCTGTACTCCAGCTGCCTTTTCCTCAGCTCCTCGGTCAGGTAGCTGACGGACGCCGCGGCCGCTCTCCAGATCGCGTAGTTCGCTTGGATTCTGTACGAAAAAAACGCAACATCATTATCGACCGTGTCGATTCGTAATTTACACTCGCGCGAGTTGAAAATTTAGACAGACACGGCGACCGAGTGTCACGCGACCGTGGAAATTTTAATACGGCGATAAACTACGTGACCGCGTTTTTCTGCTTGTTACTCGTATCCATAAACGTGCACTGTGTCACCGCAGTCGCCCGAACGACGAATCGACGAAACAGCGATAAAGCCGAATAACCCGGGATGCATTTTATAGAGGAGGCGTTAAATTATTGGTGTTATCTTAGAAAATTATCCCGGGGTCGTGTGACGAATTCCTCGGGAAATCTTACCACGGGTGTTACTAGGAAAATAATAACACCACCCGTTGGGTATCGTTTTTTACTGCGCGTTTGACAAGCTAGCGCGTCCCGGGGGCCCCCCCCGAATACCGTCCGTTACTCTGTCCGGTCGATCGTTTTTTGGTCGCTACGTGCCTTTTGGGCGTGGTGCTCAGCAGCGCTTCCAGCTCCGTCAGGTACTTGGGCGAGTTCACGATGATTATGTCGTCCTGTCGGATGGACAACGGGTGCAGCAGCGTGTTCAGGTACTCGTGCCACGGAATGCTCGGGAAGTTGCGCTGCAGGTCCGCGATCCGCATCGGGTTGTACAGCTTGGCCGCGTCCCGGCGCTCCTCCAGCGGCAGCGATATCTTCGCCAGCCCGATCTCGAAGTCCAGCGACTCGCGCAGCTCCGCGGCAGCGCGCTGCCTGTCCGCGCCGAACAGCACCGCGATGTCCACCATGTACCGGTAGTACGCGGCCACGATCTTTTCGTCCGTGCCCTTGACCAGGTACTCCCGGCTGAGCCCCAGCGAGGCCTGGTCCAACTGCGCGAACGGGAAGCGTTCACGGAAAAAACAAGAAAAAAAAAGGCGCAAATTTCAAAACGACCATCGACAACGCCGGGAGAATGTTCACACTTACGTCGATCGCTCTCGTCAAGGTGTTTTTCAAATCGGTGCTGATGGAAAAGTCGATAAAGTAGTCCACGCTGTAGCCGGCCGTCCTGAACTTGTACACGCTCTCTTTCCACGTGAACGACGCCTCGTCCCACTTGTCGCCCTCCAGCACCGGCCATCCGCCGAGGGTCTTCAACATCTTTTTGATCGGTCCCAAACCTTGTTTTTCGATTTTTTCTGCGCACAATATACAGTCGTCGTGATAACACGGTGTTATCACGAATGTTTCGTGTCAGAAACGTCGAGAAAACGCAGCAGACCAACCCGTCGCCACGATTAGCGAAAATTTTCTATACGATTATTGTTACAATATTCTATAGGTATTTTTTTCTAATCGTGTTCGACGATCGAATATAACGTTTATAAAATGTTTTTTACTTCCCGAAATCGTCACGTATCGAACATTTCATGTCCGACTAGATTCTCGACAGGTACCGCTAATTAAACGGTTAATTTCAAGATGCGAGTACCTAAAGACACTTTTTCCAGACTTTACGAAATTTTTTTTGTTTTTTTTATACTAGGCTTACTAGGATGACCCTAAAAAATATTTTAAAAATTTTCATTTTCTTATTTTTTTAGCCGGTCACTACAGTTTGAAAATCGAAATTTCGTAGTTCTTTCCCACTATCTTAATTTGTGTAGTTAGAAGTCTGTAATTCAATCTATATACATATCGCTCGATAATATACCGTCGTTGGCCGATTTTTAAAATCGATTTTTTTTTTTTAAAGTGTTCTTATATAGGTTTCGAAATCAACCTCGTTGTTGAAAATTCAATTCCACGAACATTATTCTCATCAGCGAAGAAAACAGAAAAGAAACTCAACCCTCAAGGTAATCATTTTTCAAAACAAAAATTTGTCGATTATTATTTCATTCGTTAAGGATCTAAGACGGCCTACTAAGATGGCCTACTGAAGATGTATAGAAATACAGTAAAAAACGCGTTCTGGCGGAATTCAATAGTAACTCTATCGGATGTTCCCCTTGAACTTTTACTCTGCGAACCCGTGCCAAAAATAATATATATATTTCACATAGACATATAACTTATTCCGAACTGCGCTTGGAACTGAGACGCCAATATTAACGTTTGGCAATCATGGATGAAAAATAATTCGATTGTTCCATGAAATTTAAGTACGTAATGATAGGCCTAAATCTTGAGAAAATGATTGTTTTTCAAGGACAGCGATTACTTCATTCATGACTGTCCTCACAATGTTATATTGGCGACAAGCACGTTCCAAGTGAGATGTGCACAGTCCATATTATATTATTATACGTCCATGATGAAAAACTCTTGCAAAAAGTTTATGGGGCAGGAACACTCGAAGCGGAAACAAAAAGGATTGAAGCGTTTGAAGCATGGTCTCGGAGAAAAACACTGAAAATTTCTTGGACAGAGAAAGTCAGAAGCCAAGGAATGTGAGAACGAGTGAACAGAAAACCAATCGGATAACAATCAAAGAAGGAAAAAACGGATCGGGCGTGTCATGAGAGACAGTGGACGGAAAATAATAGAAGAAGGAAAGACAGAAGGAAACGCTGGAAGACCGAGAACAACATTTATGAAACGGAAGACACAAATTACAAAGAACTACAAAGAGTAGCCGTGATGGATAGAGACGAGTCGGAGTCGTTTAACCAATCTAAAGATTGGGAAAAAAATGTCCTTGATACGTTTCGTAAATGGTTATCATCGCGGCTCACCTTTGTCCATGCACGACTTGTAGAACAGTTTCGCCATCTTGAACGGTTTCTGTTCGTCCGGCCTGATGGGCTCGGTGACGATCATGCGCAGCTTGTTCAACAGTGTGTCGCTGATCGCGCTAAACGTCGTGTGCGACGTTTTGTCGTCGTCGATCACGGTCTCCTTGATGAAATTGCCGCACGCGAACTGATAGAAATCGTCGCACGGGTCCACCGTCTGGTCCATGTTTTCGATGACCGCGGCGGCTGTAGGAAAACGCGATCGACCAGTTCAAAAATTGAAACGGATCCAAGAACCGAGTGAAGGTTTTAAGGAGAAACGTTAAAAATTACGCGTTTTTTTGTCGACAACAGCTCGGTTTTTTGGCCTCGACATCCTCGAAAATAATACCAGCTAAGACTTTTTTGCATGATTTTGAAATAAATAGAACACAGGTTCGGTCTGAGTTTCGGGTGATTTTTGAGCTAAGAGTGGAAAATTTTTGAAATTTTACATTCTCTTTGTGGTTTTCGTCTGACAATAAATTTTGATACTTTAACACGAGATTAACAATATGTATGTGTTAGAAAGTCCACAGTCACAATTTTTTTTCGTCGTTTAAACTTGTAAAATGGTCGAAAATCGGCCACGCCTTTGACTTATTTTTAGAAAAAAACCGTAACTCACACAAACTCGTTATTTAAGAATGAAATTTAAGATATTATGTTATGTAAAATTTACAATTTAGGCTGTCTGATAAAAAAAGATCTTAAAAAACTCCGTTCGGTAGATTCTGATAGCGTATAAAAACCACACCTATTGAAAATTGGTGTAATTTGGTTGTATCAATGAAATTACGCTCTATTGTGATAGTAAAGTCGTATTAACTTCTCACATAATGATCCAAATGGTTTGAAATGTTGACACGTTATTTTTAAATTAATATTCTTTATAATTAAGTACGTTTTTCGGACCATTTTTATTGTTAGAATTGGTTCGTACCACGACGTATGCTAGACTAGACAACTGAACCTCAAATTTCAGTTAGAATCCAAAGACCTTTCGTTAGAGGTATTGAACTTCGGTGCATTGTCTTTGAAGTTGTTTACAGAGAAACAAAATAGAAACATCATTGTAAAACAATACATTTTTTCACTGACGCTCAGAATCTAAAAAACATCATTGTAAGAACAATACATTCTTTGCTGACGCTCAGAATTTAAAACGCGGGGTATCCGATCGACAGAAGACGTCATGACTACGAATTCAATTCTGTTTTCGGAATCCTTATCGCATATACAAAATCAATCGGTACGTTGGAGATGTAAATCACCGTCTAAATTCCTATGATAATTTACATGTGATGGAAAATCGACGATCCAAAATCACCTCTAAATAAATTTTTGTACGAAATCGATTGAATCGGAAAAAAACCATTGTAATTCGCTTGAAAATCATCATAAATTCAACCATAAATAATATATCATATCAAATTATTTCAATAACACCCTCTATCGTTTATTGAACATTAAAACATGCGCTGATCGATTTCAGTTTTTATAGGGTGTTCTTACCGGCTTTCACGCATCCCGCGGTGAGACAGATATTATCTTTTTCTTGTTCTCGGGCTTGGAACAGACTTCTGCCTCGCGCTTTGCCGATCAAACCGTTGTTTTCGGGCGAAATCGACGGCAGACTCTCTGCAAAGACGGTAAAACAAAATAAATTAGTTACAAAAAAAAAAAAAACTTATAAATTATTTTTTTTAAAAAAATATTCAAAAACCATCTCACACGATCGATTTCATTTTATGCGCGTTGTCACGTCATAATATACGTTATGCAATACATAGATCACGATAATCTCACGAGACGAATCGTTCCAATTTTCGATTTGTCCGGAAGATATTTATAATTGTCGTAATAATGAAAATAAAATTTGTTTTCGAAATATAATGACAACCTGTCGCGGTGAGGACGTCGTTTTTGAAGGGAAGGGAATTAGCCATTCATATCTGCTCGTATTTATGATAATGCGCTCTATAATTACACGCGATTACGGGCGATTTTTGTATCGGATTTTAATTTTATTAAACAATCACGCCGTCGACGAGTTATAAAGCTCGTCAAAAAAATTAGTTTTTCAAGTGCTATTATTAAATTTTGCTCAAACGACGCGGAAAAAAAAAAAAAATATCAAATTATACAAAACGACAGAGACGAGAATTCATTAATCCGCAGTCATTTTATCGCGTTTTTGTGCGAGTTTGATAAAACAATTATTTTAACGTTATATAAATAATCCGATGACAGTTCTCAAAAACACTTTTTTATTTGTTTTGTTCGTTCAGATATAAATATATATCCTATTTAATATCACCAATTTTCGATGTAAAATAAAACCGCGTTTAAAAGATTGTCTGGAGTTAGGCCATTTTCAACCCCATAACTTCGTTGTGAAAACTAGAAGACTGAATTTTCAGTAACCAAGCAGGCATTGAATAAACACGGCGTACTTCAAATTTCATTCAATTTGAACCAGTAGTTTAAGAATTATATAACTAGTCAACATTTCATAATTTTGTCACTCACTTACTCACCGATCATCAAAACTCTGAGGCATTTCTAGCAGACATAGATGCTTCAAATTTAGAATACAATTAGTTTTTAATGTATAAGCCAAGGAAAAACTAAAATATTTTGCTAATGCGAAAAAAAAAATTATTTTAAAACAAAAAACACGACGCGGCCGCTCTCGTCTCGTATGTATGACGAGTGTTGCATCGCACTAAACAATCTAATTTAATATAATACGTATTACTTGTGAGTTACATTGTGATTTTAATAAAAAAGAAAAAAGCTACATTGTGTTTTTATGCGATGGCCAAGTCAATCTCTTTGTTTAAAACATAAACGACTTTTAGTACTGATATGGTCACTATGAGATGTTGTTAGGTTAGCTTATTACGTAATAACTAAAGACTGAAGGATCCTTAAATAAGGACTGAATAAATTGACCAACTTGGTATTACATGAAGTTCACAACTTTTTACGATAGAAGAACCGAGTTGTAAGACTTGGATTTTTTTTACAATTTTTATATTTTTGATGGCTGAATATTATTTTTTTTCCGAACAAAAATTTTCGCATTGACCATAGAGAGTTTGGTGAAAAACGCAATATAGGTCAAATACGTCGACAATAACGAGTGATAATAATAATAACTATCAAAAACGATGTGAACAAGTATTATATTTTTTTAATTTTCTAAACGACACGTGTATAGTGTCTAAAATACTGAAAGTAATAACTTCAACGTATACGCCGGAAACCGTCAGTATAATATCGCAAATTTTTAGTGAATATTTTGGGCTATTGTAAACTCCACCAATTGTTTGGGCTGCTTTATTTTTGGTCTTGTCAAAATTGAGAGAAATTCAATTTGTTTTTCCACATTAATTGTTATAATCGATTTCACGTCAGTATTGTCGAATCGATAAAAAGACAAAATAAATATTCATAATGAGTAAAATAGTCCGATCTTGGTATGCTTAAAACTTTGCATCTTTGATCGGTTCGCCTACCCGAAGAAATGTCGGGCGCAAACTGGTCCATGCCCCGAGATTTCACCGTTCGGTAACACCACGGGTTTTCTACAAAATCATCACAGATGTGGTAAAAACGACTCTCTCCGAGTTCAAAATCGTGTCATCAGGTTAAACCTATTTTTATTTTTCCAAATAAAGAATCCGATCGTCGAAAAATTGCGAACCGCAGATTTTCGTGCATCCAGTCGTTTCAATTGATTTTTCTTCACTTGCCTCGTCGACGTAATAATAACTATTATTGTTATTTTTGGGCGGACAATCGACGAAATCTTTACACGGCCGTTAAAAATACGGACGCCGCAGTTCTCGATTAAGCGAATCGATGAAATATGTGTTTTATAGTTAAAATTTTGTGTCGCTTATCGTTTTCGACGCTTGCCGCGTGTGCACGTAACTGAGCATAGTACATGTGCGTATAATTGCGTTAAAAAATGAAAAAAAAAAAAGATTTGTAGACAACATAAGACGATTAAAAAACGATTTAATAGTCCACGCCGTACGTAAATCGGATTGAAGAGTATACCTACGGACGATAAAATTTAATTAACCTCAAATTAAATGACCTTTACTAAACTAATGACATTTAAACAACCTCTAAAACAAAACCGCGCGGGAATTATAATAATGTGTACACGAAAACAACGGTCGGAAAAACAGGAAAAAAAAAAAACGTACGAAAACAAGCACAGAAAACGATAAAAACAATATTTACTGTTGTGTACGTATATCAATATGAAATTATTGTGTTGATTTACGAATTCGTATAACAAGACCGTAAGGCATTGTCAGTAATATTTGAAAGTCAAAAGGAGAACCTAAGACTCGGATACCGGTATTTTATTTTGATATTTGATCAAAATAATTTATAACAAAAAAAAAAAAAACTGTGTTAAAAAAAACTGAGTAAAATTTAGGTACGGCAGAAATGTCATTGGAACGCGCTTCGAAGCAGGTGTGGAGGTTTGGGCGGGTCACCGGTTCGATGTTCCTACGAAATTTGTAAGCAATGGATTGTTTACGAAAAATTTTGAATCTGTACTCAATCTAATAACTCCTTCGGTAATATTGTATGCATTTATTTAAGTTTTAACACAATTTAACAGTGGATTAAGTATCTATTTAAGTTTCAAACGATAGGTATCGACCATTTATGACCGAAACACTCAGTATTCAGTGCCCAGATGATGGCGTTTTTTTCGTGCTCTCTATGAGTTTTATTTTTTTTAAAAAAAACGTCCTATTCATACAGCTACTATAGGGTATAAAAAGTGTGAAAATTCTTTTATAGTTCCAGGACGTATTAGTCTGTATTGAGACCGACCAGAATTTCTGTAAGCAATCGATTGCTCACAAATTTCGGTACAAACATCAAACTATAGTTAGCGACCCTCGCAAATCTATGACGTACTCCAAAGCGTATTCGCTATTCCGACGAGTTTCCCACACATTCTGAAATTCATTACACTATTTTTGCTGTAGTTTCTCCAAAAAAAAAACGTTCTAATCAATCCAAAATCCAAACGAATTACATATTATAATATTACACTATTGAGTATACTGCAAACGTGATGAATATTGTTCAACGGTTATGAGCCAATTTTCGGGCAAGAACTGCAAAGCTGATAATTTTTTCGTTATTTGTAATAATCCATCTACAGTATCTGTCTTCGTTTAATTGTATTCGAATTCGTGTTCAAACAAGATTGGAATAATATCGTTATGACGTAACATCGTATGCGATCGTCTCGGCATTTTCGGTGCTCGTCGCCGCCGTTCGTCAACAATCGACCGATTTTTCGTGCGAAATTCGACAATTTTTCCGTCGATTGCGTCGTTTAATGTTTTAGAAACATAAACTCACGACTCTTAAAACGATCTACGCGAGGAAAAAAATAAATCACGGAATTTATTTACACGTCGTCATCGTTTGTCGTCCGTGATCGATCGCTCTCCGAACGCAAGTGGAAACCGCGGACGGCGATAGTAATTAATCGTTTCGAATTTGCATAATACAGGAGCGACAGACGGGGGAAAAAAAACACAACCGATATTGTTAAAACGCGTCAAAAGTATTTGTATAAAAATATGTGACAAGTGGATGTCTAAAAAAAACACACGCGACAGTAACAATATATTATACAGCTATTTTATACGTGTAGAATATCGTATTATTATCTTTTGTTGACGTCGTTCAAGGCCCTTCAACGGACATATTTTGTACGCAGACGATATTAAAAAAAAAAAATTATTACTACGAGACGTGTCGCGCGGAAGGACGACGAAAACGCGGAGAAAAACGTTACGTTTGTGCGTGGCTTATCAAATTGTTACACGTTATCGTATTACACGCGTGTAAAATTTATATTTTTATTAAATATATTACGATATTTGTGTGCGCGTTTTGCAAGTCGATGCTGCTGTACGGGCGAATAAAATAAAAAATTAAAAAAAACCGCGACGACGACGACGGAGGAACGACGACGCGATGCGACGAAAAGCCATCCGGCGACGGAAATTATCGTTATTACAGAGAAAACGCGATGTATTTTTAATAGTTTACCGGTTCGTGCGGAAATCGAAATTCATTTGGACGTCGTTGCTGTCGTCCCGCGGGAAAAATGACTGTCGACATCGTTAGAGGCCAAAGACGGCTTGTCCCCGCATTTCAATATTCCTGTGATATGTAGTGATGTAAAACTATGGTTTTAAGTTACGATTAAAGCGTCCGTGATCGTTTTCGATGATATAAAGTGTAAAAATTTTTATAAAGTTATGGAAATCATCGATCGTAAACGACCTGCGCGAGTGGAACGAGCGCGAAAAAAAAAAAAATAGAAAATTCTCTGCGATAGAGTCACCAGCCTATCGTGCTGTTGTTTAATTTAACTTTTTGAAAAACATACAAAATTAATAGAAATAAAATTGATGTATCACCCGCATACCTACAAATCCTCAAGCTTTAATAAAGAATATACAAAAAAAAAAGAGACAGCCTCTTTAATGTTTTTTTTCTTTTTCCACGTTGTTTTAAACGACGCGAGTAATACACGGCCGATATACGTTGCATTTACACACTTTAAATAATCCGATTTGGATTCTGTAAAAATATTTCGGTTGCTTGCCCACTTTTCTACGTTTTGTTCGGAAAGAAAATCTTGATTTTTCCACCCGAAGTATAATTTTTTATTAATTTATAATTGATTGAGATAAAACAGATAGAGATAATTATTGTGTTTGCTTCCTATAAAACGTTAAAATCAGTTGATTAGTGCGTTGTTTTTACAAAATCGATTAATCCTTAGATAAATCCTAATTAACCCAAATTTTCGTCCACAGTACGCCCAAAATTTTAACTGTGATTAATTTCCATGCGAGCATTATAATACACAATATACTCCGAAATTAAAAGACGTTGAGGCGGTAAATTGGTTATTTTAAGTTTGTCCTGAAGGGTACTGGCTTTATTGCTTGCAAAAAACAAAATTAAATGTATGATGAGTTGCCTATACAATGACTCCTCAGAATCATCGGGTATCCACGGCCGTTCCGTTTTTTTTCCGCGCCAAACATTAATCACCGTTGTGATTCAGTATTGTACAGTACGCGACAACTATTATAATATCATGTTCCAAGGAGTTATTGTATAGGCAACGTATCATACATTTGTTTTTTGTGTTTAGAAGCAAACGCCAGTACCTTTCAGATCAAACGTAGAGTATTTGCGATATCTAAGAAACAATTATTCGGACACACGCGCATGCGCGAGTCAATGACGTCGCGAAATCAGAAACACCTTTGAAGAAATTATTTCAGTGAAGTTATAAAAACCACAAAAAGCTGGAGTAAATTAAACAGTATATAATATTCACTGACGACCCGGTGTTATTTTGAAAATACGCTCGAATTCATAAACTCCTCGACCGGGAACCACTTCTTCCATTTCGAATCTGATACGTCCAAAGTCAATACAAACGTATCAAGTTAAAATCTTAATTCTAAACGAATTTAAAACTGATGATGCGCTTCCTGAATGGCATAGAAAAATTGTAAATGAGTTCATACATTCGAAATCGGACATCCGGAAGTATGCCTTATGGTCTAAACACCATTCGAAATGCGTGCGGCCCCCTTAACGAAAATACCTACATCACGACTAAATAAACGGGCAAAAAGTCGAATTTGCGACCGATTGTGCGTCCCAGACGCGGAAGAATAATTGATAAATATTATTATTGTTTTTTTTCCCAAGTCTGAGGCACATATTTCCTGCGCTGACACGCCTGTTTAGTCATTATTGTATTGGAAAAAAAAAAATAAATAAATACTAAGAATTCGACGGTGTCATAATTATTTCGGTGAAAATATCCACCGTGTAACGTAAACATGGTGCGTAGGTATCGCATGAAAATTAAAAATACAATTTATTATTTTTTTTCGTAAACGAAATCACTTTTTATTACATTTTTTAACCAGTCGAACAATAACATTACGTTTTACCGTTTTCGCATCGCGTCGCATTCGCTAAGACCGTCGTCGTCGTCGTCGAGCGGAGCAACAGGTTTTCACGTGCACTTTCGACACGTGATACGCGACCTGTTGCCGGATCGTACACAACGGCATAAAATATTATTTACCTACATCTAACACAGTAATAATAATAATATGCGAGTTTTATATTTTTTTATAAGTCCGTCGAGAACCGTTATTCCATTTTGTAGCTGCTGCAGGAAGTATAATAGTAAATAATATTCGCAGAGTTACAAACGGTAATGAGTTTGTAGTACCTGCAATTTCGTTCACTGCGGTTTGCTCCTCGCTCGGAAACCTTTTTCGAAAAAGTGAAGCACTCAATTTCGTCACTATTATGTTTGAGCCAAAACACGAGTGTCGGTCGTTTTGCTTGTCAACGTTATAGAGTTAAGATTTTCTTCCACCGCGTCAATTCGTCTTTTCCCAAGTCTCTTTCCACGCGGAATAATAATGCTACTACTCTAATAACTATTGTTTCGTTCTCTCCTCTTCTCGTTACACGACCGAACCGCATTGTATCCTCTGGCCCCCATATAAAGCTACATAGTTTCAACATAACGTACACGTTTGTCAAAGCGAACAGATAATCGTTACGGATCAGTGTGTTTTGAAATTTTTAATATTTATATTCGATAGATCGCAAGACGATCGCGCCAGCCGTATCCCTCTCAGCGCGGTTTTCGGTCGCGGGCGGTAATCATAGTTTCGGCGCGTTTTAGTTTCGTCTCGGTTCTAAATTTTGTTTTTTTTCAAAGTCAGGTATCTTATTAATCGATTTATCCGGAAATCGCGTCGTTTATAAACGTATTACGGGTATAAAAATAAAACGTTTTAGCCGCGGTACACAAGCGATTTGGCACCATTATTGCAATTATTGTGACGTTAATCGTATTATTATTATATCGGTTTTCCGCTGCGACCGCCCTTCACGATTATTCGTTTTGCCGTTTGTTTATGCAGTTTTTGACGGACGTCTAAAAATAGACGCGTAAATAATAATAATAACGATTCTCCGCAGTTTTCTGCCAATATAAAAATCATAAGCTCCGTGGGCACAATGCCGTGTCGGTGAGAAAAAATTCGTCGAGAACACTGTAGGCCACGCGGGTAGTTTGACGGAGTGGTGACTACGCTTTGGGTGGGCAACTGGTTAAGAATTTCAGGTTCAAACGTTATTATATTTCGACGTGTAAAAGCAACGAATGATTGCCTTCCAAAGAAACGATTCTGAGCGAGCTCAGTCGCCTCGTGTATCTCCTTCAGAATCTAAAATTGTATCACAACGAATATTGACCGTGAGAATAGTTTCGCGCTCACCCATACTGCATCCGTGGTTCAAGTACAACGTGGACAGGGCTAGGGCCAGGAACAAGGACGCCAACAGCATGCCGCCCGCGACGACGGTCAGGTTGCGTTCCAGGTTAGTCCTCCTCTTCCACCATGTCGGGTTTCTGTAACGAATAAATCGTAAAAAATTGTAAAAACATTCCATAAACATCGCGGTGTTAATCCAACGAGATAAATATATATTAAAACACAATGATGTTATTATTGACGGCACACAATATTTACACATAAAACGCGATATTACGACGTTCGTGAAAGAAATTATTATTATGATAACAGGTATCCTTCGCTGTTTTCCTCGTGCTAAGATGTACATTTTTTTTTTTTTACAACAAAGACGCGATTTTACGTAACGCACACTTGTCCGTTTATGTCAAGTATATTGTTATAATTATATTACATATATATTTACAAACCCGGTTATGATCGCAATGGTAATACGGTGATAAAATGACGGAAAACTTTACAGTAAATCGATACCGACACGTTTATTGATTTTTTTTATCATTTAAAAATATGATCGTGTCCATGGCGACCGTCTCCGGGCACGCGCGAAGACAAATTTCGCGTAAGCGCGCGTATATTATTTTATACACGTCAATATTAAATATTAAGATGGCGTATTCTATCATTTTGTTTTTTTTGGTTTGATCAAGTATGTACCTATTAAAATGGACCTAAAAAATGCTTAATTTTATTTTTTAGTCCGTTACAACAGTTTAAAAATCGAAATTTTGAATTATGAGTTCTTTCCCCCCCCCAGTTTAAGTTTTGTGTTTAGAAGTCTGTAACATTTAAAATATGTACAATCTTTTTTGCTTGATATACTGTCGTTTGGCCAATTTTATTAAAAATCCATTTATTTTTAATATTTTTAAAATCGTTTGTTGAAGATTGAAAATTTTAACAGTCAAAATTAAAAAAAAAAACCTAAACGTCATTATACTGAAGGTATTACCATAATGTTGAAACGTTTTTCAAAAAATCAAATTAGATAGTTGATTTTCATTTGTTTTTTCAACTAAGATTGCCGACAAAAATTGCCTACTATTCTTTTATTAAGGAAATCAGTACAGAACGCGCTCTGCAGACGGAATTCGATATTATAGTAGCTTTTTCGGATGTTCACCGTCAAGTTTACGCTGTTTTTGTGACCAATATGTTTTAAACAACAGTATTTTAACAACATCGATCGATATGCGGTAAACTGAAATCATAATAATATCTATCCTGGTACACAATAATAACTTATGGCTCTGCAGATCGGTACACTAGCCATCTACTACCTATACCGCGTGTTGACACATCGCGGCCTTGTGCGACGTTTTGTTTTAATAATAGTAGAAATTATGGGCATTTTTTGTGTAAAAAAAAAATATATATATATATATATATATGGTAAGACCGGCTAGCGCGTTATTTGTTTTTAATTTTTTTTGACGCGATTACATTGTAAACGAAGAAGCCAAGCTGCAAAACGTTCTTGTGTACAGGTGTACCTACAACGCAAAGATCCAAGGCTGCAGAACAGAACCAATAACGAGTTAAAAGTAAATAAATCAATAGTTAAAACGTCAACACTGACAAAACGGACGGTTTTTAACGATTTCTTTTGTTGGAAAGTTAAAATATTCTTCCACGGAGCTATTGTCTAAGCCAGTTTTTGTATTTTGTGTACAAATTGTGCACTCGCGAATCGCAGATAAAAACGAAAAAAAAAGAAAATTACTGCAAAATTTTCATACGAGATTGTTTTGTTTCTCAAACGCAAATTAAATTCGAATCCGGCTGCGGAATAACGGTACGCGTGTTTAGAGGAAACGGCCATTCGAACGGAAAATCGACGACAGGAATTTAATTTAATTTTCAATCGGCTTCTGTGTTACGAAGAGAGGAGTTAAATGTTACGAATCAATGTATTTTAAACTCGCGTTTTCTGATTCCGTGCGGGAGAAAGTGCAGTAGCTCATAAAAAAAGAATAAAAAACCGTCACAAAACACATTTCCGTCAACCGTCACATTAAGCACAGTTGGCCACATTCTTATTGTAAAATTTACCGGGTAGCTGATTACCAAAAGTGGGAATTAACTAGTTAAAAAGTAGTAAAGTTCAGTTTAAAAGTCAATTATTTTTAAACTTTTTAACATATTATTATTTAGTTAAAAATGTTATCGCATTCATTCGACTTTTCAAAGTTGATTATCATTATTGCAAAGTAAAGTTAATTTAATTTTTTTTTTTTTGTCATCAAGCGGAACCAACAACCCGAAGAAAATAATTCACTGACATTTTTTTATTTCGATTATTTGTTTTCGTAGCTGTTGAAAACATTATTCAGATTCGGCGTTTTATGACTTGTGAATATTTTAGAAAAAAAAAAAAACAATTAACTTTATTTTAACTGAGTTACGTTTATTTCATTTTCTATCTTAACTATAAACTTATCTAGTTAATTTTTTTGTTGTTAACTTTAAACTGAAGGCGATTTATTTGTATTAACTTGACTAATCGAAGTTAATTTTCTTCACTAACTCGCCCGACATTGCTGTTTACCAATTAAATACTTCGCAGTAACGTCCAAGTTTTGTACAAATGACAATGAAATATTATAGTTTTAAAATATTATACCGATTGTCCTTAACACTATCCTGGGCTGTATGAGTTTACCGCTGAAATTTCAATCGATTTCGATCATTTTTAAGGGAGTTAAGGAATTTGAAATTTTTTGAATTTTTGAATTTCACGCAGTTATTATTCCATAAAACATCTAGTTTTTATGTTCATGTCTCGTAACTTTAATACAATCTAAACGAGATAGTTTTACATATGTGATTAAAAAATTTAGAAAATAGGTTCACGCGATTTTGGTTTATAGCCGATTTCACGTTGTCGTTTTGTCGTAAAACTCGTCGTTCCTGGCCGGCGTGTATTTCTTAAAGACAAACACCGGACAAAGCCTTTACACAATACAAAAATAGTAAAGATACAGATTTGATAAAAGTTTTTATTGTTAAATTTAGTTTCTTCCGGAACGTATACTAGACAACTGAGCTTGCTCAGTATCGTATTTTCGGTGGCAATAATTTTCTGTTGTTTTCAGGTATAAAATAATGGTAACTCTTCGTCTCCGAAATTCGAGTTACATACTCTTATTTAGTAAAAAAAAATATTATTTTTTATATTATTATGACAGTATCGTTATTGTTATTATTATGTGTAGGAAACGCGATAAAATGAGAAATTACGCGACGAACCCGAATTATTATTCGTGAAATCGCCAGCTCCGTGACGAATCCACCGTGTACACGCATACACACTTACGATAGTATCCACATCGAAATGCGGATTGAACGGTTGTGGGTCTTATGTTTTAAAAAAAAAAACCAAACAAAAAGTGAAATTAGGAAAAGTCTCGCGTTGATGTACAACACAACATACGATAATCGTTAAAATGGTTTTTTATCGAACGCACGTTTAAGACATATCATAACAAAAAAATACGTTTGAACGCACAATAACTTCAATCTCAAAGTTTCGTTTTCGTTCGTGATACGTCCCTTCGATTTTCATAATTATTTTCATTCAGTCTATACCGATTTTTCCTTTTTTTTTTCTTTTTACTCGTACGGTTGTGTTTGAATTTAGAATTTTTTTTTGTACAGTACATAGTTGTATTTACACTATGTTGGTTTTTTTTGTAATACTGTCGCGTGAAGCGAAAAACAATCGAGCTAAATTTATAAACGCATTTTCACTTCTCGTAACAAATATCGCATTAAAAACAATATAAAGTACATTATTTTTAATCGATTTTCTATTGATACACACGGATGTACGTCATTTTTATATTAAAAATGAAAATTTATAACCCAGATGTTTAGTTTCTTAGAATGTATACAACACTGCACGGTCAGAAAAATTCAACACGACTTAATAATTGTTTGATGAATTTTGTGTTTGCGTTTAAAAATTTCAAACGGCGAGGTAAAAATTACTTTTTAGACGTTTATACTTTTGAAAAACTCATTTTTTCTTTATGTATTCTTACACGTATTTGTGTCGATCATTTCGAGTACGACTGGTTTAATATAATAATGTATAGAGGTATACAAATATTACGAGACCGCGTTCAAAATTGTTATTTTTTTTTTTTTAAGATATTTAATTACGTATCAATAAAATCATTAAATGCGTTGTATATCAAACGATTTGTCTCGTTAAGATTTGTCAACAAATAAAATGTTTTAAATGTTTTCCAACTGTAGAAGATATAGTATTATGGATTAGAGATGCGTAAAACGTATGAAAACAGTACACGTTGCTGTTTTACAAAACACTAATAACACCGTTGTCAACCGTAGTTCTCGAATAAACGACGTCGCGACGACGACACGTTTCTCGTGAATTCTCTACTTTTTTGCAGGCGGAAAAAAAAAACCGTGCCGAAATACGGGAAAATATTAAAATTTATTTGTAAACACACAATATTGAAATTTATTCCAGCCGATGTTAATTATTACCTATGTGTTATATGTATGTCAATATTATAAAACCGGACGAATGGCACCGGCGGAGAGCCGTCGTGTTTATATCGTAGACTAGTTTGAGAGAAACGGGTTGGTACGCGACGGAGAGAAAAGTGGACGACGTTTTGTCACGTTTAAAAATTGTTCAAAATTTACACCTACTCGCACATAATTCTTCGGTACGTGCCGGACACCACCGTTAAAAACAACTGTAAACTCACCTGCGGCGCAACGGCGTGTACTTATTCTATTTATAAAACGCCACCCGATGTACGCGAACGGATCGTTTAGTTCCGTTCCAGTTCGGAGGAATTAGCCGCGCGACTGCCGCGCACAGGAACTCGGGATTAAATCCAAAAGGTACTAATGTGCGGTCATCGAGGTATTTTCACTTATAAAAAAAAAAAGAGAGAAAAAAAAACCACTTTGACTTGTAATTCAATTTAAATGAAAAAATAAAACCTGTCGGCAGGGCCCTACAAGGATTTCTCGCCACGCAACAGCGTTTCCGACTCGATCGTCTCAAAAAATAATACGTCGTTTTTCAAAACAGGAATGAAATTCGCCCGACATATCCGCGTCGCGACAACATGACGTAATTCGCGCATACCGGCGGCAATAACTTAATTTTCTCCTCAAAAACTATTCAATCGACTTTGGGAAAATTTGACGTTCAATATATATATATATTTATATTCAAATAAGTGTTCAATATATGGCCGTTCTGAAGCCGGATTTGGCGATTTTTGTCATTTTCGACACACAACTCAGAAAACTATGAAAATGTAAAAAAAACGCTTCAAATAAAATAAAATTCAAAGCCGAAACGCCGACTTTTATATGGTACTTAACGTAACGATCGGAGCACTGCTTCTAACCGAAAACGTCATTACGAACCTGAAAATTTCAAATTTTTCACCGTAAAATTCTCGATATTTTCGATTGTTTTTTCGGATAAAACTCGAAAAGCGAACAAAGTTTCGAAAAAAGCTTCAACCAAATTACCACCGGAGTTGGTAGACCTTTCGTTAGAGGTTCTGATTTTGAAAATCCGAGCGTTCCTCGCATACGAAAAGTTGTCGACAGAAAATCAAAAAGTAAAACATCATCGTAAAAACCATACTCGCTAACGCTCGGAATGTAATAATTCGAATTTTCAAATTTGTGGAAAACTTGAGACAAAAAAAAAAAAAAACTGCGAATGTGGTACGGTCGATCAGAAGTCATAGGTAACGAATTCGAATCAGCTTATGCGTGTCGCGTTACCATAATTTATAAACATATCGATCGATCGCTGTGTTGAAAATAAAAACCGTCTTAACGATTCTCATACAACAACGTACGTGTGAAATAAAAATCTACACTTCCAATCACGCTTAATGGCGCCTATCATAATAATGATGATAATAGAATTATTTAGGTATAATTTGCGACGCGCGATAACGTCAATAATATTTTGTGGATGTACAAAACGGCCGAGTAATTTACATCGCGTTTCGATTGTTTACACGACAATCGTTGAAACTATATTTAATTTTAACAACGCACAACACGCAATCGTAGCTATTTTTTATGTCATTCGAAGCCCAAAAGTCGCACACTCCCGCGTGGAATACAAATATCAAAAGTGATATAATCATCATTATAATTCGTCGTGTTTAGGGTCACTCGCGACAATATTATAATAATTATTTTGAAACGCTAAAAGATTCTATAAAAAAATAAAATTTAAAAATCTGCGATCAGTCACGTGGGAAGTTTGATGGAGTGGAAAATACGCTTTGGGGGAGAAGTTGGTTTGGAAGTTGTGCAATTCAAACGTATTTTTTACTATCTGAAAGCGATGATAAACGATTGCCTTCGAAAATACGATTCTGAGCGAGCTCAGTTGTCTATAGTATACGTCCTGGTAAATTAGTCGAGAACTTCAAAGTTCTATATTTAGCTCAAACATTTTCGAAATCGCTTTAAACTCTTGTCAAACCAGTACTTTACCTGTTTTAACAGTACGTAAAAGTTTCAGCTTGTCCCTACCACGGTTTTGGAAATTGTGGCCGAAAAACTGAATCGATGTGTCAACAACACGTTTGCCGTAATTAATGTTTTTCCTTAGTTTCATGACTGTAACTTTTGAAATTTTGGCAAAATGTGAAGAAGAAAAAAAACAAACACGCATCTTTATAAAACCAATAGGTTCCTCGTTATTCGCTAACGTTCAGAATCTAATAATACAATCAGTAGATTAACGGGTTACTAGATTGACTTGGTGATGGTAATATGAGCGATATACCTGATATACTTCCGACTAGCATAGTTTTATTCTATAGTGTCGCATTATACTTTCACGTTTGACGATTTAGCGAATTAAACTACGTTCGTCTAAATCTCAAACAAACAATAACTATTACCGTGGTGTACTCAATTCTGCAGCACCTATATATATATACTGTACAACGTTTTATGAATATGCAGATGATAAACACACATGATAATTCATTCGAAAATAAAATCATAATGTCGAGCTATCTTTTTTTTTTAGTATACGAATCGTTTGCGATATACTGCTCGGTGTACGCTGCGATGTAGGTTAATGTTACACTGAAAATAATAAAAAAATGTAGTGTTATCAGATCGGATATTATGTCGTTGCGATTTTATAAACGTTAAAATGTGTTTAACATACGGACTTTTGTTTTTCAATACTCCGAATGAACAGAAAATTTTTTAAAAACATCCGCTTGTGTATGCGATCCGTGCGCTCTGTAGGATTTAAAATCAAATTTGATGTTTTTTATTTTTATTTTTTTCTATTTTATCAAACAGAATTACGCGATCGACGTGTTCGACATTGACCGAATTGACACGTACAGGTATTATGCACACACCCGCTGTTTCTGTGCAACGTTTTGCTCGTCATGAATGATTGCTGAATGTTTTAAAACAATAATATAATATATTAACTGTAATGTATAAATCGTGTGTAATCGGCAAGCACAATAGAACAATACACGTATAGATCTGGTAACACGGTTATGGTTTACGATCAAACAAATCTGTACAACGTTGTATAACATGCCCACATAAAATAATAGTTAATAATTATACATGTATTTATACCGATGGAACAATGAGGTTTTTAGCTCTGCGTATGGTCTTTGTAAAAAAAAAAAAATATTATCAGTCTCTACCGATCGGCGAAAAACAATCGTAAAAGACTTCTTGCTATCGTTTACAGACTGCAGTAAATTTCTTTCCCCAACGTTTATAACACATACGCGTAAACGAGTTTGAAAAGCCCACTAAAATATGGATCGTGTGCTTGTAGACATACCTTTGAGTTCTCTGCTTCTAAAAAATCAATTGAAAATTTCCACACGCCACCCGTGCTAAACGATTCTAAATAGTGTTTTTCTTTTTTCTTTATACACGTTTGAAAAATGCGTCAGGAGTTACAGACAATTCGTAAAGTTCAAATCGTAAAACGTATCGGTTTAATTCAAATTCGTTTGGTGTACCTGTATGACGTACAGAAGCGGTTGACGTAAAAAAAAAATGTGAGTATTTACAACGTTTCAGCATATTTAGAGAATCGTAGACGATTTGTACAGACAAGTAAATAGTTAAACCATACGATGTACGCCTTTTTGTAAACTGTAAATTTTATGAGGTATTATTTACCTTACGCGAGAGCTAAAGAGTTTTCTAACTAATGCGTAATTCTACAAAAAGTTTAGTAGAATATATTAAAACGTTCTATAAATGTTTTTCCTTGACTTTAAATAAATATTTTTAATTAAATATTTTTTTTAATAATCGAAATTCCAAAAAAAAAACTCAACGTCAGTATACAGGTACTTATTACAATTCTGTATCGTAATCATTTTCAAATTCAAAAAATTCGTAAAGTTTCTTCTGTTTAAAAATTAAGATTCTGTTATAGATATCAGTACCCAACGCGCTCTGGCGGAACTCGTTAGTAACTCGTTCGGCTATTCTCCCTTAACAACAGAAAATCGATTATAACATTTAGCGTACAAGTCACCGCTAAAAAGTATGCTGAAAATTATAAAATATACATCTTAAACCATCAGGAACGATTCGTTTAACCCTCTGAAAGGGCTATTCGAGCATTCTTATTTTTATTATACTCAATCATATTTTCCTTAATGTATTGTATCCATTGATGATCACGAAATATGTAAAAATTTTCAACGTTGATCAATTTTGTAAAAAAAAAAAACCTGAAAAATAATCGTAACTTACATTAGTTAATGTACTGTTTCATAATTGTAATTGTTATTTGAATATATTTGTTTTATTTAACCGTGACCTCGGTAGCAAACTCAACCCGACCGCTGATCGTTTTTATACCTATATAGGTGCAGTGTGAGCAACATTCTTTTTGGAGACGTCCCAGAAGCGCGACTTTATCCGTTCGTATAATTTTATGTCCGCAAAAACCTGATTTCAAATGTACACGCGCGATCACAAAGATTTACACTGCCGTTTTAATCGCTATAATATTATAATTTATGGTAGGTACAAGTATGCTTTTCTTGAATTCAAAGAGTTTTTTCATTATTTTTTTATCCCCCGTTAGAATTTCCACAATGCGTACTATAATATAGGTATATTGCACGAGTAAAATTTTCGATAAAAATCGATCGTCGACGTAAAAAAACAATCGTGACATTATTAATCGCGCGCAAACCATCGCAGACGCGGTCACGATTTTGTGGGCTTCGTGTTTCTTCTTTCCCGGCAACGTACGTCGTTAATAAGCTTGTCACTAAGCACGTTAAATAACTTGAATATAGCGACGCAGGTTACAATAGCATTTGGATTTTTAGATTTTGTAAATTTCCGAAAGTTAAAAAAAAAAAAAATATTGACGTAAAATGATTTCTAACGACTCGGTTCCGCGAGTACGAACAGTCACTTTACGTTTAGTATTTCATAGACCAAACAGGTACAAAAAATAAACTGCGGACTTCAAACGTGCGACAGACGTGAACTGTGTTTATGAAAAAGCTGGTATTTTTGACAAATTTTTCAATTTTCCAAGAGATTATAGAAGTAACTAGAAATAATTCGTGTTTTCGTTGTGAGCACGCATTAAAGAAAAAAGTTAAATAATATTAGAATTTGTTCGTTTATGAGTAAATAAAAATGTTAAAAAACTTATTATTTGTTATTTTTTTTTTGACTTATCACCGAAAGTAAACTGATTTCTATACCAAATTATACTTGAGAACTGTTTATATTAAAAATAAAATACCCAAATCGCAAAATAATACATTTTTTTAATTGCGTATTTCGACGACCGTTCTGTCATCATCAGCGCGAATCTACGACTTTGCGAAATTCCAGATTCAATCCATGCACTGTTTAACCGTCCGTCGGTTCTTACCCCCGATTAAAAAAAAAAACATTATAAAATCGTATTATTGTTTGTTTTTCACACAATATCGACATTATTCAACTACGATGTTCTTTTTCGTAATATTTTCGTTAAATTCCATTAGATGTCATTGTTTCTGAGCGTTTTTGGAGTTTGCCGAGCAAAAACACTAACTAGTATAATATTTATTCATCGCATCATTACACCGTTTATGTTGCTTTGATCCAGTTAGGAAGTGTTGCTTGTTTAGTTGTTACCATATCATAGTTATTACCGGAAGCTACCACAGTGTGTACTATAGACGATAATATAAATTAATATTATATCAATTTTTAATGAACGTTCACTTTCTCTTCGGCGCGCGCGTTACATTTGGTCGAAACGAAAACGGTCGTTTGAAGATTATGATTTTTTTTTTTTATTAATAAATATTTTGAACAAAAACAACAATAAAAAATATAATAATAACGACGACGGCGCATGTGCTTTCTCTAAACTCTCGCTAACGAGACATTTTACGCGTCTCGGACTAAACATTATACGTAGGTATTGTTTAGACCACGTATATTGTAGCTATTATTTTGAAATTTTGTTTCTTTCGAGTCTGCACGTGGTGTAATCGATCGTTGATCGCGTCGGCTCTACGAGTGTT
>CM029364.1:18279423-18290185 GCA_017140985.1 Hormaphis cornu
TTTGTTTGATTGTTGACAGTGGGGTATTTAGGAAAGAGAATTTTTTTTTTTTATATTTCGTAGTGGTTTTCTAAAATTGTATACCGAAAATGTAGTTCCTATTATAACATATAAAAAATAATTTTTTTCTTTGTGCGTCATTTTACAAAAAAAAAAAAATTATTATTTTGCGTTCTAAAACAAGTAGAAACTATAATTTCACAATAAAACAACATGCGATCCAGGTGATAAAAGCGCACGAGTTTATACGCTAATCAAACATAGAATTTTATGACAAATTATACAACTTTAGTCGTTTCTGTTTTATATTATGAATACAGAAATATATTGACATTTTTGTTTTTGTGAATGATAAAAGTTTCTTTATTAAAAAAAAAAAGAATTAAAACCCAAACTAAAAGTCGTTTTTTATACAAGTTTTAAAAAATAATTTATTTTTCCATAATCCACGCAGTAAATTACCAGAAAATTCAAGACTGACGCGGTTGAAACGAATTAATTTAATTTTAACGTTGCCGAGTGTCACACTGTGGTGGACAGAATATTTAATTCGATTTTTTAAGATGCTTGTGTGACAAGAGTGACAAATGACAGTCGATTTTTTCACTGGTTGTAATTAAAATTATTTTTCAAACTTTTCGTCTTATTCGGCTTTCCTACTGTCGAATTTTGATTTCCTTAAACTCGGATGGCGATACAGAGTCGTCCTATACGGATATTTTTCTTTTAAAATTCACGCGTTTCTAACGCTGAATCAATTAACCATCGGACAAAATAAAGTTAATTTAAGAATCTGTATTTCAAAAAACATAATACAACACAAGACATAGAATTATAACCTTTTAGAATACCTAATAACTGACTGCTTACAACTAAGGAAGAATATCGATGTGTATATTATAGTCCTTATTGGCGTACACCAAATCAAAAGTTGTTTTGTAAAAACAATTACACTATTATTTATGCAGTGTTATTTAATATCGAATAATTTATAAACATTTTTAAAACATGACGTGATGTTAATCGTTTTTTTCTTTTTTTACTATTTTTTGCGATAGATGGTGACATATTATGGTTTTTTTTTTTTTTTTTTTTTTACTAAGATATTTCGTGATTTTATTCTAATATAGTACACAATATTATGTACACTATACTTCGAATCAACGTACATGGAAAGATAATATTTAAAGTTTTTAAATATTCAAGTACAATAAAAAAAATAATAAAATTAAATCATTCTTCTAATTTTTTTCTTATTCAAAAGCTTTTGTTTGCAAAAAAAAGACAAATGCTCAATAAATTATATTCTGTCTACATTAACTGCAGTATTGGAAATTGATAAAACTGCATATAAAAACAAAATTACAATATTTTTCTTTGAACGTATCAGTTTTGTTGCAAAAACCATCTCACAATGTACCTAGTATGTACCTATCTATCTATCTACGTATTCATGTTTACCGAAATGTGAATTTTTTTTTTTTTAATTCTCAACCGTTAATTCGGTTTTAGTCAATTGATTCTTAATAAATAGATTTTTGTCCATTCAACTCAAATTCACCTTTATTCATGGCATCAAAATTTGACTTTGAATAAGTAGTGGCGTAGCCTGTGCGTTATGGTATGTGCCATTAAGAACGTTTTCAAAAACGTCATCAAACAATTTCGATTATCAAAAAAGTGTTCATGAAATTAAATTTTCAACAACGAGGTAAAATCTAAGGCCGGATAACTTTAAAAAAGAAATCGATTTAAGAAAAATGGCCAACAACGTAGTATATCAAGCAATATGTATAGTTTGTACATTTAAATGTTTCACACTTCTATTATTACAAGACATAAACTAGCGAAAAAGAACTTAAAATGCATAATTTCGGTTTTTAAACTGTAGTAACTGACTGAAAATTTAATAAAAATTTTTTTAAGGCTCATTGTAAACCTAGTATTGACTAAAACTCAACCAAACTATATAAGTAAAGAAAAAAAATTGATGGGATCTTCATCCATGTATGTCAACATAAAAAAAAAAAGTTTTCTTCTTCAAAGTAATACCGTCCTACGACCGGACGTGTTTTATATAATATATATAGTATACATGTAAACGCGTACGGATAGAATGTCGTAATAATATACTATAGCTGGTAACGAAAATGTATTTATTTTAAACAAGATAAAAGCGGGATCAGTAATCGTTTGAGTGTTTTTTATTTTTTTTTTTTTTAGGATATTTTTGGAAATAATTTTGAAGCAGGTATATGTGTCATTCAGATTTTCGTCAAGAATCGTTACGGTTCACGGAAAATTCAACTATCTATACGAATTAATCGTCGTTTATCAAAACCCGCGGACCATATTATGGTATTAAACATGGTTTTTTTTTTGTGTGTATTTTTATACACCTATAATCTTCGGCGTTGACGGACACATTATATTATGCCGGTATAAGCAATTAATATTTCGGTCGTAAAATAATAATTCGCGACCGTGCCACCTACGTCGCGTGAATAATTTTGCGTCTTAATTTTTGTAAATGGGTCAGTGAAGCGAAGAAGAGACGAACAAAAGAAAGAGTGAAAAAATTATCGTCAAGTGCGCACCGGAACAAAGGGGTTAAGGCCGTCGATACAAAATATGTAGTAGGTATCGCGAGTGTGAAACACGCACGTTTTTGGCCGGTATTTGACGGCTAGCGAACAGAAGAATAATATTTCTAATAAATTAATATAAAAAAAGACGCGAACGAAAAAGAGAGAGAAAAAAAACATTCAACGTACCTAAACGATAATTATTTAGAGGGGAATCACATCCGAAAGTGTTACATCGAATTCCACAGGAGCGCGTTCTAGAGTCGGTTCCCTCACAACTAAAACAAAAATCCTCTAGTTTTTGTTGTGATAAATGATTCGGGAAATAATAATACCCGCACACTGTCATTGTGTTTTTTTTTTTGTAATTTTGATTATTAAAAAAAAAAATATTCGAGAAATTTTTATTTTTAACAACGGGAACGATTTCGAACCCTAATAATTTTTAAAAACAATTGTTTTTTAAAAATTGGCCAACGACAGTACACGTCAAGCAATACGTTTAGATTGTATATATATATTTTATAAGAGTTACGGACTAAAAAACAAATAAAAATGTTTCAAAACATCCGTTGGGGTCATATGTAAGCCTAATATTATGAGCATAGGCCGTACACTCAACCAAACCGAGAAAAAAAAAAAAAATGTTCCTCTATAATTTCTTTATTTTTTTTTTTTCTTTTTCGTAAATAAGAATAACTATTAAACGAAAAGAAAAAAAAAAACATCGAAACACTTTCTTTTGTCCACGGAAAGCCCGTGTCTTGCGTTATAGACCGGCCTATCCTATTGTGTGTAATATATATATACTATTATGGAGATTTTTACAGTATACGTTTATATACTGTCGACCAGTTCCGATGACAAAGACGAATGAAAAACGCTCGATTTAACGGCCACGGAGATAATGTGAATAATAATAATCTGTTATCTTGACGAAAATTAGTCGTCAGACGCGGAAAATTCGCATAACTCGAGTTTTCTCTCGCGACCGTAACGCCCGTTCGTATCAATTATTCACTATAATTTATCGTATAAAAAAAAAAAACAGTGTCGTCCGAAAATCTTTATTAATTAAAAACGATTTTCTTCTTCTTTTTTTTTTTTTATTAATTTTTTTTTTTTTTACGAATCCGGTGTCGTTAAACGATCTTTTTTTACACTTCAAACGCGTTTCTAGTAAACTAAAGAAGATACGTGTCGTGAAAAAAAAAAAAAAAAAAAAAAACGTGCCCGAATGACAATTACTCTTTTAGAACAAGACTTATCGTGAACAAAGCTTTTCGATTATGTGTTGATTTCGACGTTTTTTTTTTTTTTCCGAATATGTTTTATAATAGAAAATATACGAGGATCACACACAGTAACGAGGAGTCGAATGTTCGTATGTATTGAAATCAAAGTGGACCGTTTCTAACTCTGAGTTTAACTTATTTCTTCTTAAACTCAAACCGAACGTTATTTATTTATTTTTAAACATTATATAATATGTTCGGTATCAATATAAACTACTAACAATGTAGTAGAAAGATATTAAATTTTTATAGGTGTATGTTTTCGCATAGAAAGAATGAAGCGAGCGCATGATTATTTTAAACTTAAGTTAACCTAAATCGGCTTAAACAAGTTATGAGTTATACGCGAATATTTAGATGATTAAATATTATATATTATTATATATACCTGAGTAATACTTAGTAAATACAAAAAAAAATTAACTCAAGTTGGTGGTATTATTTTATTGAAAAAATAATTATTTTTTATTAAAATTGTGTTGTTTTTCGCGTATCGGAAAAACTATAGAAAATAAATCCAAACGTTCACTTGATTTAAACATCATTCGAAATTTAATTGCGTTAAACTTAAGTCGATTGAAGAAAAACATAAGCTAAGTGTTCAAAGTTAGCCTAGTTGATTCAAATACTAAAAGTAGTCCATTAAGTTAACTTTCCGTGAGGTTTAGTTAACTTGACATAATTTAACTTTACACTTTGTAACTTGTTAGCGCCCAACTTTGGAAATAATATGCAAACAATTTTATGAGCAATGCACCTATTATAATCAAAATTACACTTTGTTTGGCCTCAAATGCTTAGTAATTAATAACCTGTTTTTCGATTATCGTCTGAGCGATTATTTTTAATGTGTGTATTTCCTAAAAAAATATCTGACGAACCAAATAAAAATAACTACACAAGGTAGATACTATAATATTTTCGCGCGTTATAATTATCGCTCTCTACCGGTCATTTATACAACAGTCTTTTTTCAATTGTCTATAAGGAGTTCTCGATTAGAACATCAGATTACGATATCATAAGGTGTTTGTGGCTCTTTTGGAGAAATTAAGACAAAGTAATGAAAGTAGTATATTATTTACATTGTTGAGTCCGAGGTCGACTCATCTCAAAATCTGTATGGAAGTATAAACGACCGTTATACGTTCTGCTATTCCATCCAACTGTTCACACTTCAAAACACCAAATTTATTAAAATTGTTCATGTACAATAATATTATGTTACAATAACGAAAATATATACAAATAAAAAACTTTCAAAAGTCATTTTAAACCACTTTACTGAACTTTGTTTTGCGATTAAAAGTCTTACGAGTTAAGAAATTAACATTTACTACCTAATTGAATTTTTAAATTTGGCTAAACTTATAGAGGTTATTGTTATTATCTTTCGTTAACTTTTTCTTTTTTCCTTCATTATTTTTTATGAAATACAATGTTTACAATGTACATTATAATATAAAGCTTTAAAACTTTTCGCGTTATTATATTATTTTTCGATTGAACGCACACCTTCAGCTGCCATACGTTTTGCTTTTAAGTAACACTACATTTAATCTATAAATTTATAGTTGATATTTATGTAAGGCGCAAAGTCAAAAGAAGGTCAAAAGTACTAAAACACACAATCCAAGTAAACAAAAAAATTAAAAACATGCTACTAACACTGTCGACGTGGCGATGAGCAATCGTTTCGAACGATGATAAACAATTTTAGTTTTCGAGTATAAATTCCGTCAAAATGTTGTGCGTAAAAGTATATATGTTCGTTTTTTTATGTTTTTCAATGATTCAATTAAATTTTAGCACGAATCGGACGATTAATAATATCAGCAACCATATGCAGATCACAAACACAAATCATGAGTTTGTCAAGACCGTAAAGTTAGTAAACAATCGTACTTATGAAATTGATATTTATTCTGTTATAAATCCGATTGAAAAATTAAGTGCATTTTACATGGCAGTGAGCTGTAAGTTGACCGAATGGACATTAACTCAAATGCGCAACATCCTTAAATATTGTCATCTGACTTCCCGACTAGATTTAGGAGACGATTTTCGGTTTATCGTAAGCGAAATCCCGGCGTCGCAAAACAATAACGTATCAATAATAATCAAAAAAATGAAAAAATATATGACTCGTTTTATAAAATTGTTGAAAAAAATTTTGAACATACAACCCAATGCTACGCATGATCGCGATGCGACAATTTTAATTGTTTTCCTATCGATTAAAATGAAATTTCATCTTACAACCCCGGAGGTGTTTGAAAGATTTAGCTCACCAACCGTTCGATGGTTCTTAAAAGAAATCGCAGAGATCCGAGGATTTTTGTTGGCCAATTGCTCGGTCCCACCTCCGGATAAAAACGATTTGCAGTCGAACAATTGTAAAATCGACGGTGACGAAGATTCAAGCGAAAACGATAATACTATCGATGAGTTTATACGAAATATGTACGGTATTTTTGAACAACACTCGGTCCCGTACTCGTTCGAATCACAGCAGTCACTTGAAAATCATGTATTTTTCGAACGTTTGGTAAAGATCGGTTCTGACGACCATGTAAATCAAGAAATTTTAAACGCGAACGTTTCAATCACCAAAAATAGATCGGTTTCGATCGGTGACATTTTAACGAACGACGTAGACGCAGTTTTCGCGCTTCAGGATCATATTTTGAACGCAGCGATGTCGCTCGCGATTTCCAAAATAAATTCGATCATGGTGGTTGGCGAAAAATTGAAAGAAGATACACTGACTTTGATCGGAACGTTATACGATAAAATCTTTCAAATATCAAACGTTGGTGATAATAACTCGTTTCGAAAAATGGGTTTACCGAAGTATTTTGTAAATTGTTCAAAGAAGTTGTACGAGAAATTAGAAGGCAAGACACAGACTCGGAGGTCCTCGAGGAAATTGAACAAACGTAAACCGCACGGAGTTTTTTTGGTAAAAGGAGACCAGCGGACCACGCGTTCAGACGTCGAGGACCTGCTGAAAAGGTTGAACTCCGAGCTGGACGCGTTCGGTGAATTCCAGATCATGTCGAGGATCGTGCTGGAGTCGCGCGAAAGGTACTACTACTCGCCGTTCGCGAAGATTCTCGTTTCTCATTATCTTCCCCAGCCTACTACCGAAAACCTCGCGTGCATATTCGCTTCGTTCGTGTACACACTGTGCAACCGTGCTTTTTTCTACTACCACGAATACCGCACGAGCAGCGGCAACGGGGCCCGGGAGTCCGACTCGGAAAACGATAAGCTCGACAGATCGATCGATATTTTCACACAGATAAAGTCGTACATGGTGGTGTTGATCGACAAAAAGGACACGCGAGATTCAGACCTGTTGAGGATGGCCTCAAACGTGGCCTCCCTCTTGGTGAACTCGCTGATCTTTAATTACCAAAAAGAAGCCAAAGTGTTCGAGATCACGCGCATCCCGAACATCGTCGTAAACGAACTGAACAAGTACGTAGCCGCGAAAAATTGTCGCACAGCGGTTTTCAGTCCGTTGCCGAACAACGACGGTGCCGCGAATCTCGACTCTGATCCGAACACGATAAAATCGGTTAACCAGTTTTTAGGGATTTCGAACCTCGTATTGGATAGTGTTTCGCATGAAAAACACGATTTTTTAGACATGGATCGCCTGTACGAGGCGTTCGTCGACGATGACCCCGTGTTTGAATTGTACAAAGTCAAGGTACAGACTTTTCAGAACTACGAACGATTGTCTTTCAAGGAAGCGTTGAAGAACCTATCGGTGGTTAACGCGATAGGGCACCGCTCGTTGTTCGCGTTTTATAACAGTTACTTTTTGTTTTTTTTGTCGGTGGTTTCCTACGAACTCCACAATATCTTAAAGGAAGCTTTTCACTCGTTATCAACCAAAGGCACTATCAGTGTCACGATAAATAAGAAATTCCTCGCGCTTCGAAATCTCTTAAGAAAATCCCATTTAAAAAGTTATTTACCTCAAGAATCCAGATCTTTAATAGAAAACATTGTATTTTATGTGGATTTTGCGGCCGAGGGTTCCAATAATAAGCGATCGGTGATTACAGTTATAATGGATCAAATAAAAAAACGTTTTAAGGGTTTCGGCATAGTTTTTGAATCGCCGACTCCTAGTGAAGAACTTAAATATATGCATAGAAAATCAGAGTATAAAAGATTGATAAAAACAATCGAGATAAGTCTTCAGGATAAAGTACAAGTTATGTGCTCTTATTTTTCGAAGTTTGAGCTTAAGTCGACAGAGGTGTATTGAATTATCCGTGAATGTGCAGACTTTCAACAGGATGATATAATCAATCGTTTGTAGTGTTTTTTTGATGTTCATGTTTTTTGTTAATATACTGTAAAATATTCTTTTATTATTTAAACAAATTTGTAGAATATACATAATATGATATGGTAAATTATCTAATAATAATAGTGTGATTTGGAGTGTTATTTTTGTTTCTCTAATGTTATGGACATTAAATGTATTTATTTAAATTGCACATGCCTAGCAAAAGTTTTTTAATTTCTAAATATCAGTGATTATGTCCTCTTTTTTAGTTCCTAATAATAAAAAACGGAAAATTATTGGTTTTTGTATGCCTATACATACTACTGATTTGCGTTTTGCGTCCACGTTTTTTGTTTGAACAGTTCTTTAATTTGAAACCGTATTTTTATTATTTTTGTATTTTATTTTCAGTCTATACAATATTTATTGTATTTATCTATAATAATCAATTTAAGGTAAAAAGGCAAAAGTAGGTTTAAAGTTGACACTAACCACCTTTTAAAGCAAAGCAGTAAATAATGAGTTGCAAACCAATGAAGGTTTTGAACTCCAATGGTTTTATGAAAAAAGAACCGTGAAAACCTACAAATTTCCAAGCAGAAAAAATTGGTTGTTTTTTTCTATACCCAAGAAAAATTTATCAAATAAAGAAGAGAAAAATGAATAGCATTGTGAAAAATTTTAAAAATTACTGCAATCGTAGTAGAGGCACTCCGTATAATTTAAATTTTTCAATGTCAGTTGTAAACAAAGAACTGGAGATAATAATATACTGTTTAATATAATATGAGAAGTAACTGTTTTAATGGTTTTTCTCATCACGTAGTAAGCTCAATGATAATATTTTTGAAAACGAAGAACGATTTTGTAAGTTACTAAATTATAAAAATAATAATTTTAAAGTACTTTTATACAATATTTCAAATATCAAACCAAAATAAGTAAAATAATTTTATCGTCGCAATAACAGAGGTAATAAACAGACCATAAATAACATCAAATATAATTTCTAAAAATTGTATTATTTACTTTTTGTCGCTTTTCGAACCGAGCCGATTCAATTATTATAAAAATATGTTAAAATAAAAAATTGATTAGATTTAAATCGTGATATATATATTATACAATGTTGAAATTATTAATTATACATTTTTAAATGCGTAATTTATACTCAGTATAAGAATAAACTTATATGTATTATGATCCTAAATCGGTTGTTAAATTTAATACGCGAGAGAGGCCTGTAAGTTAAATAAACGGAAATAAACCATTGTTTAATAACCTGCGCCAAAATTCTGATAACATTACATTCCCTGCAGCAGAAAATCGGTATTACAGTGAAATGTCGCGTTTCAAAATTTGGTACAAATTAATTCGTACAGAACTCATTTTTTTAGAATACTGAAAAATATTTAAAATTTAGAACGAATTCCCTGGACAAAGAGAAACGTCTAACAGCGGGTAGGTACTGGCCGGTCGTGTATCGAATACACGGTTTATTACATTTTATTGTTCGCGTGTGTCGTCCCGGTTCGAGAAATCGGTTTTTGGTCATCGACGCGAAAGTCGCTGCTAATCTCAGCTGGTCTTCGAACAATTCGTAGTCGTCACACCGTCGGGTATCGGAAAAACGTCATCGGGTTAACCAAATACAATGTGGATAGGTATGACAAAATGCAAAGTCAAAATCTCAACTTTAACGCGGCAGGTATTCGACGCGAAGATCGGAGCAATCCTTCTCCGCGAAAACGTCAAAATTTCAATCTTTTCGCCGTAAACGTTTAGCGAAATCGGAGCGTTCCTTCTGTCCGAAAAAGGTGTTCAAAAATCAAAACAGTAACACACGTTCATCGTCGCGCTCAGGAAGAACCAGCGAGAAACGGCGTCGTACGATACAATAATAACAATAACAACGATAAAAACCAAACAATAACTTTCAGAGACAAAACAAACCGACGAAACGAAACGTCGAACCGATCGATTACGTTATTTATTGTACGTTTTCATTGTTCGCGCGTCCGTCCGAAATCGTTTTTTGTTCTTCGCGAAAGTCTCTTCTCCTCTCGTCTACGAACGCGATTCATCGTACCATATACTGTGCAGTCATCACCGGTGGCTTCGGGTATCGGAAAAATGCCATCATCGAGGTCATCGTTTTGTTAAGCAAACACCCATAAACACCTATATTGTATTGTTGTACGCGGTCACGAGTCATTGGGCCCGCGTTTTAGTATCGTTATTGCGCTCGCAATAAACGATTCGGAGAGGCGCTAAGTGTAATAGCAACAACAACAATAATATTATTATAATGTGTGATCTTTAAACAACTACTTCGGCGGCGGCGGTGTTGTTTCCAGTAGGTAATGGCCCTACAGACCTTTTGCCGGTCGGAACTCGCACAATAACCGAACACGGCGAAAACGACATTGTTATTACTTACTTACTTACTTTTTTTGTTTTCGAAAATGCGTAATTCGACGGCACTAATCGCCGCCGCGTTTCCGGGCCATCACCGACGCGGCCCTGCGCGCGCAATTATAACATTACGCGGCCGTATCGTCGTCGTCGTCGTC
>CM029364.1:18305185-18372085 GCA_017140985.1 Hormaphis cornu
TCGCTGTAACTAGAGTTTGGTTAAAATTTGGTCGATAACGACACCGGTTTGCTCGATCTAAGTATGAATTTCGAAAACGCGCAAGACGTTTATGTTTAGAAGTCATGACCTGCTCAATATTTCCCCACACCGCACAGACGGAGAACGCAACAACAATATATAAATTAACTGAGTGGTGGTTTTTAGATTTTGACCGTAGCGAAGAAAGTATTGTTTTAACAATGATGTTTTTTTTTTCCTGTGAACAGCATTATAAGTAGTGAAAATTCTCCGATATTTGAAGTCAGTACCTTTTCTGAAAGGTCTATAAGGGCTCTGATGGTTCATCGAGGGGTCCAAGTATGAAAGTTCGACATTGAAAAAGTTACAATCAAGACATTTAGCAGAAACTAAGGAAAAATACGGCAAACGTGTTTTTGGCATATCTATTTAGCGTTTTGACCAGAAAATCCGGAATAAAGATCGGAGCTCGCCGAAACTTTTACATAATATTACAATAGATACGGCTTCGATAAAAATTTTCGAGTGATTTCAAAAATGTTTGAGCCAAGTATGGAACGTTAAAATTATCGAAAAATGCATCAAGACGTATACTAGACAACCGAGCTCGCTTAGAATGGTTTCTTCGAAGGCAATGATTTTACCATTGCTTCTAGTGACCCACCCAAAGCGTATTCGCTACTCCGTCAAACTACCCACGCGACCTAGATAGTTAACCCGGCTATTTTGTTTTTGTTTTTTTTTAATGCAATTTGTTTGGTATGCAGTAAAACTGACGGTCAATCACTCCATAAGGTATAAGTGGGCATTGTCTCGGGGAAAACTGTGATTAGAACGGTTCCGCTGAGCATATTACTATTGTGCTGCAGCTGTCGACCGACCGAACGCGCGTCAACCGTCAACCGCGTCCCTTGACGCCCGAACACAACGACGACATATCATCGATTCATTGATTGATACAGGCGAGAAAGTCAATGATTTTCTGTGATCCTGTATGTATATAGTGTAGGTAATTAAAGTGATTAATGTTCAAAACCATTCGTGGGCTAAATCGTGTAATTGGTAATTTTTTTTTTTTTTTCATAGCAATATTTAGCATTAAAATATTGTATCGGAGTTAGATCATAAATCATAATAGTTAAGAACCGATACGGAGATCGCCAAACCGTCAAAATAAACAAATCTAAGTTTTGTTTTATTTCGATTGTTGGATACATAGAACGAAACGACACGTTATGGGTATAATATTACAAAAGATCCATTTATGCGAATTCTTACAATATTTTAAAAACGTTTTTACTCGTATGATAAAAAAAAAAAAAAAAATAGTATCTGTCGTACAATAATACACGGTGCAGCAGCAGTTTAGCTAAATATTATAAATTACCGCATGATTTTCCAGCGCGTAAACGCTGTCAGTTAATCTTATAAATAATATTTCTACTTTTTGTCCGAATTAATATTATCTCGCACAACGCGATTTTAATTAAAGTTTATTCTCTTTGGTATCTCATGATGATTAACGTGTTTTTTTCCGCTTAGGCACTACTTTAAACAACTTTATTTGATTGAACGCCACGAAATCGTTATATTTATATTAGTAAAATATACCGTACGAAACATTAAATATAAATTTCATGAATTTAAAAAAATATGTTTTCAGCCAAACTTTAAAACGCTGTAAGTTGTAACCTTTTGATAGTAGAACGAATTTTGTTTACACAATATTCCTTAGCGTATACCGACTCTATATAAACTATAATTTATGAGCGTCTCTGTATGCGTTTTCAGGTTGCGACTTCCCAATTATGTTTACCAACTTGCCCAAGTTTTTTTTAATTAAAATAACTGTTACGAGATTAATAATTAATAATATAATACGAATAACGTATAAATATAAATTTTTCATATGTCTAATACAACACGGAGCCGAATCGGCGCTATGTCAAAAATAATGATAAATTAATTTTTCGTTCCTACAATGAATAATTGCCGATCGTAAACCCGGGTAAAATATCTCACTATAGGCCGTTTTAATTAAGAGTTTCACGTTTGTAAAAAAAAAAAAAAATCAAGATTAAATAAACATCAATTTATAAGAAGATTCTGTGTGTGTGTGTGGATAACGATTATCGTTTTTCATTGATTGATAACTGCAACAATCTGTAAAGTTAGTCTATTTTGATTGAGTATATAAATTTAGTGAAATTTGGAGACCGAGGCCTCCCGGGGCCATAAACAGACTACATAGTTAAGGAAGCAATCAGACATTTTATGTATATTCGCCGCCTCTGACCTGAAAATACTTTGCGCACGCCTACATGTGGTCGACTGCTAATCCGTTTCCGACACGATAATTATATATTGTACGGATGCGACGCGAGATATCGGCTCGAAAAAGTTCGCTTTGTGTTTCGAAAACGAGCGTGGGTCGGAATTTTACATTGTGTTTGAACCAATTAACGAGTGAAAAAAAAAAAAGCGAGAAAACCGACACACACTCGTTTAGGCGTAGCGCGTAAGGTCGAACAAACTAATGATTATTTCTAACTTGATTTGATCGAGTGAACCGAAAATGATTTTCAAAAAGTCAATTCGTGTCTCGAACTAATTACTGCGAATCGAGTTCGAGGTTAATAAGTAAAAAAGTTTTAACTGACTCGTGTCACTTGCCTACTGCCTTGTTAAGTTCATAAATATTACATATTGTTTGTAATGGATTTCATTAGTATACTGCGGCTGTTAGTCGCGTATCCAACTACGGAGTCTAAACCTTAAATTTAGTTTAATCAAAGCGATTTAAAAATACACTGCCTGTATATAATAATATATAGTTGAAGTTGATTTCAGAAGAATCTTATCTATGGAACGACGTATAATACTACGAGAAGACTACGATATTTGAATAAATCGGATGAAAAAAATAATAAAAGGAATAACATATAAAAAAAAGCCGGTATGAATTGGTCGCGGCGAGGGTAGTTTGATGCTGTGGGTCACTGTTTTGAAAGGTTTGTAAAAAAAGTTGTACGCGTTAAATTTGTGAGCAATTAAAAGTTGCTTACGAAAATAACGATTCTGAGTGAGCTCAATGACTCAAATAGTGAAATAGAGAGAGAATAGAAAAATAAAGAAATAAGTCACACAGTTTAGTTACTTAATTTAAATAACGTGTGAAAATTTGAAACCATTTGGACCATAATTTTAAATTATTACGTTTTTAGTACAACGGTGCGTAATCTCATTGTTACAATCAAAATAACACTGTTATTGACAATAACTTATTGTAATACTCTTTTTGTACGCGTTCGGAATCTTTGGGCTGATTTTTAAAAAAAAAATTTTATTCAGATAGAAAATTTTGTTTAACATAACATACTTAATTTTTAAATGTTAAATAACAAATTTGTTTGAGTTGCGAACTGTTTCCAAAAATAGTCAAAGGTACGACCAATTTTAAAAAATGTTCTGTTTGTATACAATTAAGTATAAAATTTGTTACTACGAACTGTCGAAATTGTTTAGCATCATATGCATATTTACATGTTACGGGCTTTGTATTAAATGTTCATAATTTTTTGTGGAAAATTTAATTTTTAACGAACAAAAAATACAAAAAAAATTAAAATTTTCAAATATTTTAAAGTGAAAAAAAAAGAGCTGTGTATAGAACATAGCTCAAAAATTTTCGAAATATATTGAAATTTTTATCAGTCTTAATAGTTTTAATATTACGAGTATGTAAAAGTGTAGGCTCTTAATTGTGAATGTTGTGGCGAAAAATCTAAATCGATTATGTCAAAAACACGTTTGCTGTAATTTAAAAACGTTTTATCGTTTTATCGTTTGGTATAGTGTTTTTATTGAAACTTTTTAACTTCTATACGCTTAAATCCGTGAGACACCTCAAAGCACCATCTGTGTCCATACTCCTATCGTAAGAAGTGCTGACTTTAAAAATCGGAGCATTATTGAAGAAATTATCGTGATTACATAGTGGTACAAAATAAAACTGCATGTGAAAACACCTACGTTCTCCGCTACACTCAGAATCTAAAATACTAGTATACCATCTGAGGAAACATTCGCGAGTTTTTTTTTTTTGGTTTTTTTAGTGAAAAACTGTACTTATGTCCCTCCCCGGGACGTGTTTTGCAGGACACAAATTATCGACTGAAATATTATATTTTCACGGCGTTCGCGTTTTGAATGACTTACGAGATTGTGAAAAATTAAAAAAACCAACTGTACTGGTTTTTTTTTTTATACGCGTTTACTTACAGATACTCGTTTTAAGCAGCCGTTATGTCAGAATAATAATTTTTATAATAATAATTATTACCGTTCCTCTTTTACCGTTCGCCGAATACATGTTGCGTATAACATTATTGAATCGTTACAGTTGTTTTAATTATTACTGTTTGATTTTCGTAAAGGTCAAGGTAAACAAACCGCACACAGTAATGTTAACCCACTATATAGGCGAATACGACAGAATATTGGCTGCGATTTCTCGTTTTTTTTTTCTGTCTCTCTTGTTTTTAATGAATATTTTTTGGTTCAGTCGAGTGTTGGGTTTTCATTACTGGTTCCGATGAACGGATTGCCCCAATAACTGCAGCACTAATACCGAATATTTGTACGAAAATCCATTTATTACGAAACTCGCTGCTGACCAGTATGTGCAAACGGGCCCGTTACGATCGGTGTGTCGGTCAAAACGTTATAATATTATTAATATATCGTTATTTTCATCATTATTATTATTGTTGTTAATTTTAGCAGGAGCTCGTTTTTCGCCGAGTTTCGGGCTAAATACAATAATTTTCAAACCACCCGTACGATTGTTTTATTTTTAGAAAAAAAGTGTTACCACAAAAATTCAAGTGGCGATTATTATTAGTCAAATAATAATAGTAATAATCGTATAGCTCGTTCGAACACGGTTAAATTGTACACGTTTCTCAATTGGTTCAAGTATAGTAAAACAACGCAATCACGAACATTTACATTATTGTTACGGACTATGGCAATGTTTCATCATAATATTCAAGTCGGTTTAGCGACTCGACTCGGACCGGAAGATCTCCAAATTATTTTTTTTTATCAAATAACGAAAAAAGCGTTTAATTTATTTCGTTCGACCGTTGTAAAATCAATCGGTTCGACTCTTATTTCAGAGTCCGCGGAAATCAAATATAGGTAGTGCTGATATTATTACAGTTGGGTTATAAAAGTGTTTTGTTTTGTTATTTTTACAGAACTATCAAAGCACTTTTACCTATAATACGTGTTTGGGTCACGGCCAAATCTGCAGTAGTTTCCATTTTCTCGGACATCGCGGTATTTTTATTGATTGTTTCGTTTGATGTTACATTTTGTCGTTTTAACGGACGTTTCGGAATTCGATCGATATCATAACGTTTTAAGAGTTTTATAAGTACAGATTTTCGTTTTACCCGAAACCCGAGTGGAGTCCGCGTGTGGGACCTAACGATATGAACGTAATCTGTTGAACGATTATACCGGAAACGAGGACGAATCCGCACGTACGCGTGTTACCACGTTGTTGAGATAATTTATTTATCCATAGTTTTGTACATGACGAAAAATATTGTGAATTCGAAAGAAAAGTTAAAACGCGAGTTTCAATTTTCGTACAATTCTATGTGTCGTTCCATCTGCAAACTGTTTTGCCAATATCGTAGCGGACGCGGTAGTGTCGAGGGAAAAAACGCTCGTGATTTGTTCGCCTGTATAATGTACACTTATTGTACAACTAACGATTCAATATTTATGCGCTCAATACCGATTAATCAAATTTTTCGGTAAAAATTTAAAAATTTATTCCGCTTTGATGAAAAACAACGCAAATTTTCCGAGTAAAAAAAAACAATAATATTTACGAAACACCAGACTTTTACTTAATTTGTCCAAAACACACGAATTAAAATTTAAAATTATACAATACAAATAATTTGTCATATATTAACAATTATTTCACGTAGTTTAGGCTCCATACAGTTCTCTAATTCGCTCAAATTCACACAGATACGCTAATTCGTTGCGTATTTTTTAAACACTTTGAACGTCATTCTGCAGTATAAAGTCGGTTTTTGTTTAAAACCCGCCACTCAATTATTTGTATTTCACAACACAGTTAATGCGATTTCATTTTACGGGTAAATTTTTATAAACATAGTTGTTATGAAAAAAAAATAAAACATTGAAATCGGGGAAAGGGTCGTGAAATTCACAAAGTGTTTTCAGTACGAATTATTTTCATAAATTAAAGCAAATAAAAAACCAATTTCGGATCGTTTAAAAAACGCGTCTTCCACCCATCCGAACGAAATGTTTTCATCCCGACAGTGAAAATTAGGCTATGAAGATCCGTTTTGTATTTTAGTATACCGCGTGTCCCATTGAACGGATAATATAATATTATACTTACATATGTATTACCATCGCCACGAATTCGAGACATTATGCTGATTTACATATCGTTATTTATTCCGTCAAGTCATACTATGTTATACCAGCAGAGTTAACTTTGATATCTTTTCTTTTCTTTCTTTCTTTTTTTTTTAATCTAGAACCGGCCGTCGACGATTTTTTTTTTCTTTAAGCCCATCGATAAATTTCAAGATTAAAAGTATGTTATAATAATAATAATAATAATATAAAGTAATTTAGTAGCACGTGTATAGAAAGCCGAGACGTGTGCTTACAGAGGCCTAAGCGATTTGGAAATCCGATTTTTCGGGAAAAAAAAAATCAAAATCAAACACCGACGGCCCGTTTAAATAACGGCCTACAATAGGGGCTATATGAAGCGTATTTTACAGACGGTTTTAAATGTATTCGAATAGTTTTATTCATTTCTTTATGTTTAACAATTTGAATATTTTTTTCGTTTCTTAATTCCATTCTGAGCGACGAGCGAGGAATGTATATTGTTTTTTTTTTTTCTGTCAACAACTTTTCGTATAGAAGGAATTACTCCGATTTTCAATGACAGTAATTTTTCTAAAAGGCTTATGGACTTCGACGGTACTGTGGTTGAAGGTTTTTTTATTACGATTTGAGTTTAACCCGTGAAACCAAAAAAAAAAAACGAGAATTTTACGCTAAAAAATTCGAAAATTTCAGGTATTTAATGACGTTTTCGGGTAGAACGACTGTTTGAATAACACAAAAAAATTGGGATTTCGGCTTTAAATTTTATTTTATATGAAGCATTTTTTTTTATATTTCGATTATTTTCCGAGTTATGTACCAAAAAAAAAAAAGTAAAAAAAAATAAACTACTTAAATAAGAGTTAACGTTTTTGTGGCAGGGTGATTTGCTTGGTTTTTGAAATAATGTTGATACTTGATAGTTTAATTATTAGATAATGAATAGTTGTCTGAACGGGGAAAGTGCCACCGCTGAAACCACCACTGGACCGATATGTTTCCGTCTATTCATGTATGAAGTATAAAAAAAAAATTTTTGTTAGAACAATAAAACAATAGTATTTATACCGAACGAGCGTTAAAGTCACTGCATCCTTGGATTGAATAGGTTTGATAATTGGTTGATAATTTACTATTATAAGATCATTTGGAAGAGAATAATTACAGTACATTATTATTCCGATTTTGGACTTTTATTAAACATAACCGATGTATTTTTAAACATCTTTTTATACATATTTTTTCATAACTCTCAATTGGTTTTTGGTTTTACGGGGTAAACGTTTTACAAGTTGCATTTAAGCTTGTTTTTATTACACTTTAAAATGAAATAAAGCTCTGCAGGTTGGAATATCGATATTTTCAAATCGACATAATTTCCCATGAGATTATTTTTCCTCCGTATCGAGCAAGACGGAAAGGCTTTACACGAACCGGTCGGAGAACGGTGAAAACAATTTTGTAATATGTTTGTAATAGGTTCGTATTTATTTTGACGGAAACGTTTTCAAACGCGAAATCAAATTTTAGGTAATTTTCAAGAATATTATGCGCTATACGTGTAAGTTTCAAAATGTTGGCGGAGTCGATTGATTTTTCGCAAAATGTCTCCGACCGAGAACTGCGTCAAAGTGGTTGGAGGAGGTCTCATTTTTAAACCGGTTTGGTTTTTCGATCATAACCGACTATGGAGTCGTCTAGAACGCTTCGAATGAACACTTATTATTACGCGGGCATTTTGTGTATCTTTGTGCATTTTTCAAATTGAAACGTTTTTTATTGTATAACGAACGATTCCAGCCGAAGGATCACACGGTCGCCCGGAATGACGAGTTTTACGACAGAATAACAACGTGAAATCGGCTATAAATCAAAATCGTGTGAACCAATTTTAATAACATTTTTCAACCACACACGTGAAACTATCTTGTTGGATCGTATTAAAGTTTCGAGACTTAAACATAAAAACCATAGGTTTTATGTAGTAACAACTGCCGTAAAATTACCAATTCAAAAATGTTCCACGATTCCCTCAAAAACGATCAAAATCGATTGAAATTTCAGCGGTAAAAGCATTATAATGCTCTTCATAACGACATATTTAAATTTTAAGTCGAACTTTTTTTTTTGGCCGTTTTTTCCTCAAAACTTAAATAATAATCATAATTTCAAAAAACGCTTCAAATAAAGTATTGTCTCGGGTCGATTACCACCAATCTTTTGAGGTGCCATACGTAAAATCGGAGCATTTTTTCTACTTTTGCGATCGCAAAAAAACAGAACCAAACCGACGTGTAAAAAACACGTTTCCTGTGATTATTTGCCCCCCCCCCTCATAAGAAATGCACGATCGACTGATGTTTCAAACGGTAAACCCGTTTTACTTCGATAAACGTCACACAAAACTTTTTAGTCGAACCTCGAATACTGGGACGTTTCTTCCTCGGAACTAAAAAAAAAAATAATTTCAAAATTTCAAAGAAAAACGCGCCAAGTACCATCTCGGATCTATTCCGAAGGCATATGTCAGGCGTTTTTAAATTTCGGCGGTTCTCCGAAAGCAGGAAAACGTGTCCCCGCAAAAAAAAAAAACTGTAAAAACAATACGCGTCCTCTTGCTGGCGCTCAGAATCTAAAAAACCCGCGTGGATCGCGCGAACGGTTAAAGCCGAAGAAGAAATCGAAACGGTCCCGCCGCGTAATCGGGGTCACCGGGCGGCAGTCCCGCGGGACGACGATCTTCTCCGTCTTCGCGACGGCAACTGCCCCCCCACCTTGCTGATCTTGCTGACGACCGAAGTCTTTCACTCGGAGCGCGCCGCCCGGCCGCCCGCCGACGGCCGCGCGAGACCGTGGCCCGGCGCAACCGGCGGTCAGTGCGATGCCAACCGCGTTCGCGCACACGACGCAGCCCGCACGAGATGACGACCGTCGTCCGCCCGCACGTAATCATCATCGCATTTTGGTGGTCCGCCGTCGCGGCGCTGGCGGCCGGGGAACAGCGGTCGGCGCCGGTCGCGGTGATCCCGAGCGGGAACGGCCTGTGGGACGACCTGCTGGGCAAGTGCGACGGCCCGAGGAACACGATGGACTGCGTGCGCAGCCGGATGTACGGCTACGTGGACGGCGCGTTCGACGGCGACTTCAACGTGACGGACGGGCTGCGGTTCACCAGGAACGGTAACCGGTACGAGACGGTGTGCCCGGACGCGGCGTCCAACGACACCGGCAGCGCGCCGCCGGGCGCGTACAGGGAGGCCAGGGCCCGGCAGCACGACGACGGGGTGAGTGCCGCGCCGCGCCGGGGGTGGGTTTTCGAAGGGACGTCGCCGCTACAGGTCCGGTACGGGAGAGAGAGAGACGTTGTGTTTTCGAGTTTTGTTTTCGCGACGCGTCTGACGGGACAAACATTACGAAACATTCGAAACGATAAATCCGCGCACTCCTCCGAGGCCTTCTTGCGCGGTGTTTCGTTCGGACATTTGTTTTTTTTTATCGCGCGAAAGAGTCGTTTTATTTTGCTCTCGAAACGCCGGAAAACCGTCGTAGCCGTCCAAAACACTGTGAAACGGGTGCGCGCGCGTAAAGACCACGCGAAAAAATCATGCGGGAGACGGTCCTCGTCAAACGTTTTTCGGTCGGACCAATCGTTCTGAATTTTCATTGGAGCTAACCGAAAAAAACGGTGCGCGAACATTCCGCGTTCGCCATGTTACGAATGCAAATAATCTCGTTTGACGAACCCGGTCGTCGGCATGTGGCGTGTTTGACGAACCCGGTCGCGCGAGCTCTACCGATCGGTTGTTTTTTTTAATTCAATCACGGAATTCCTAGCGGACCACATCATATCAGCCGATCGGGTTGAGCCGGTCCTACACTACGCCCGTAACGTAATATTGTAATTAAAAAAAAAAAACGCCTCGGAGAGTTATTATTCTAACCGTAATACTACCGTATAAACTGTTTTATCCGAACGGAGCCGAAACCGGTCGGCGCAACGGTTCGCTCCGTCCGGTTCTTCGCGAAACACCGCGGAGCCACTGCGCGACGTCGTAATAATCGTCGTTATTCTAACGACTATCCTAACCTAAGCGCCGGGAATTCGTGCACGAAAATAGCTCTGAACAGGACGAAACGTTCCTAAAAGAATAAACGATAAGACCCTAGAACGGTTCGCGTGCAAACAACACCTATACATTTGATCGTCGTGAACTTATCGTGAAACTCGAAAACGTTTAACCTGACGTTAAATATTATAATCGAATAACGTCGAAAATCACGGTCAGCCGACGAGGCCACGCGATTCGGGTAAATGTTTTTGGGAAACACATTGTTTTGCTTTCCCGAAAACTCTCGCGATTTCCTCCCTCGGCAAGTCCACTGTATAAAGTAAGTCAATGTTTGTGTTGAATAGGCTCACAAACTACCCCATACCGATCTTGCGTGTTTGTTTGTCGAGGCCCCGGGAAGGTTTAGGGCGCTTTTTTTTACGAAAACTTTTAACCGTTTTTTTTTTTTTATTAATAATTCGATTTGTATCGGCTGCGGCGTATACGGCGATCGTAATACCGTTTGTTCGATCAGCTGATTTTGTTCAGCGGTGCCAAAGTCACGAACTCTGTTATCGGGGGTTGTTGTCAGTGCACCGGCCGTAGCTGAAACCGTGAAACGAGTCGTGAAAAATAATGAAACCTATGCTTCCGATTGAAGCCTGTTGACGAGTCGCGACTATTTGTTGGATGATCACGATTGAAGTTCTTATTCCCGAGTTCGCCAATACCCGAAACTCCGTCCCCCTCGGGGCATGTGTATCACAACCGCTGCTACGCTCTGCCTGCGCGCCACTGGAAAGTTTCCAGAAACTCGAAAGTCCTAGTTTGCCAAATGATGTTGTTCAATAATCAACACCGTCGGGTTTGCACGCAGGAAAACGAAACCGCGGTCGACGACGGTTGGACCGAGGTCACGGACAAGCTGTACGACAAGGGCGCCAAGTACCTGGTCACGCACGACTTCGAGGCCACCGTGCCGGGTTTCTTGGGCGGCGGTGCCGGCGCGATGGTCCGCCTGTCGCCGAAGAAGATTCTGCCCGACGGCGGCATCATGCTGCGGCTGGACGTGCTGCCGGCCGAACGGGACAGCAGAACGTCCCGGTTCTTCCACAAGCCTTTGAGTAAGCCTCGCAGACCTCGTATAATATATATAGTTATAAAACATAGTAAATAACGACCACGCGGTTAACGATATATTGTGTCAAGCCCGGGCTCGTTATGGTATTAAAATTAAGATAAAAAGTTAAGTTAACTCGTCGACTTATTTTTACGTCAACGTATTTTAATTGAATCGAGAGTTTATTCTTTTTGAACCTAAAGCGGTCGGAAACGTCGACTTTTCTGTCTCAGCTGTCCGACACGCGTACACGTATACTGACATTAGGCGGTTTTTACTTCCAACACATCTATTAACGCGATTAGGAATCTGCGAACCGGTCGGAATTCTTCGAGACACTTCCGCTTTTTCCGCCCGTCGAGGCGAGTTTTCGATTTTATCTTCTAAATTGTACAAATCGAATTTTAAAAAACCAAAACGAGTCTTTTAAAATATTTTACTCTTATGACGAGAAAATTGAAAAATGTAGCTCGACCGATACAAAGCGGATGTCCTGAAGAATTCACATCAGCTTAATAGATTCCTCGTGGCACTTTATTGTGTAGATTGATCGCGGTATGTTTGAAACAAAAACCGTCCTACGATTTACGCGTGTGACGGACAGAGAAAGAAAATCGACGTTTCCGACCGCTTTAACGTGGTATCTTCAGGTTAATCTGTAAAAATAAACAATTTTTTTTAATAAAAAAAAAAAAGCGTCAGACAGAAGACGATTTCAAAAGGAAATACGAAACCAATTTTTTTCAAATCGGAGAAAATCACACACTTACAAAAATCTACACGTTTTCAATCAAACCGTCCGAAACAAATATTTTGCACTATTATCTGTATACTGATCAGTTAAAACCGCGGAAATCGATAATGTGAAAAAATTATTTTCGATATCGACAATATTATTATTATTATTTGTGCAAACGTTAAAGTGCCGACGAGAAATGCAATAACTTTACAAAAATATATAGACACTGCCGTAATTGTTATTACCGAGTCCGAAATTCGTTCATGTTATTATAAAATTTTTTTTTATAGATTTTCTGCTCGTGCATGATATTTGGCTGTTACAATATCAATTATATTCATTATTACCGAGAGTGTATTCAATAGAAAACGACCCAGCGGGCGCAATTCTACACTCGATTCTGTCCTAACCTAGATTTTTGCATAAAGTAATTTAATATACGTCTCTGTCGTATTCAATCGGTAATCGTATAAACAATTCAAAATATTATAGTCGTATGTGCGCGATTTTAATAGAACATTTTCACAGTGAGCCTCGGCTGTTATTCGTATAAAATTCAACGAGCAACACAAAAACTATTTACTATATAATGAATAAAAAACTAAAATTTGCGTTAAACGTGCTTTTGCTCGTATAGTAAATAAAAAAAAAATTATCTAACCGGTTGAAAACACATGCTTAAATGTTATTTTTGGTGTACCAACATTATATTATTGTTTAATCTTTGAAACGCGTAAAAACTATTATCCTCCGATTGTTTACAGTTAACCGATCAGTAATTTCTTTTTTTATCATAATACGATTCGAATCACACGGGCTTAAAATTTAAACGAATAAAATCCTACGTAAAATGTATATACTCATATTAGTGGAAAAAGAATAGTATTTTTTTCTTATAAAAATATTTAGGTAATTTATTTAAATATATTTTTTTTTATTTCAAATGTTTAAAAATTACGAAATTATGCATGAATATTATATTTTCCGTTATTTTTCAATAACGTTTGTTTTGTACAAAATAATACTACACTATAATAGTTTTCCTCTCATGTTTAAAAAAAAATCGGATACGTTTAAAACTGCATACGTGCACAACATAATGATTTTATTACATGAACTAAACACATTCGTTTCAATCGTTTAAACGAGCATGGTAGACGTGTTCTTTGTATCGGAACAACCGTTCCTAACAGAACTTGAAAAGTAAAAAGTAATATAACTAATATTTACGACTTATTTTCTTTACTACGATTACCTACTGTAAGGTTAACTCGTTCTTAACCGTACAATTAGAGTTTTTCGACGAAAAATCGATTTTTGGTAACACCCTCAACCACAACTTTGAACCGCCAAAATCACGTAAAATTTACTACGAGTTTAACTCGATATAATGATATAATCCTATGAATATTAAAATTAATTTATAATATTATAATTTCATATAGGTATTGTATCATAATTAATAAATCAATCACATTTTGAATTTTATACAAATTTCGCAATTTTTTTTTAGATTTTGAAACATAATTTCTAGTAAACGTGGCTGATGCACGTACTCAAATTGTTTTGACAACAAGAATTTTCACAGTACTGGTTTAAACTGATCAGTATAGCGCAAAATGTTTGTTTAAAATGATTAAATATGCTGTGTGATAGAACTTAAATTTTAATCAATATATACGAGTACAATGTACTCAGTACATATAAGAAATTACGGGACAGAAAGTAAAATTGTTTTTGTTCATTTCATAACCAAACAAAATGTAGTCGTGGTAAAGTTATCGGTTAGATTAGGTTAAGTTAGTTTAGGTTTGTTTCTAGACCGTACAGTTGATATTGATTTTATTAAAAACAACGTTTTTAAAAGTTTTGTTCTATACGCTTGACACATTATTTGTGACAAATGAACAAATTTGAAATTTGGGTTTATAAGACGTGGTTTCATAACGATTGGATTGGTTTAAAAAGTAAAACATGGATCGCATAGATATTTTTACTTATACATTTCCATTAAGTTTTAATTAATTTATGATTACTTAGCCGTTTTTTTTTTTTTTAAAAGGTTTTGCATAAAAACTTATTAAAATATGCCTTATATTATACGACTAATTGAATCTTGAAAGAAAAAAGTATAGTAAGTGAGATTTGTTATAGAGCCGTACCGAATCAAATTATTTTTAATTACTTACGTTTATGTCAAGTAAACATTTTTATTGGATTGATTTACTACTCACAACGCGCTCGTAGACAGAAACTTTTAGTTCAAGAAAAATTTAAATATTGATGGATTTAATTTCAAAACTAGTGTACAGTTACTTTCCAATTATTAAAATACGTGATTTTCAATAAAGAAAAAAAACCGTCCAGATTAAAATGAATTAAAAAGATAAAAACAAAAAAATTACGATGTTAAAACGTCTATAAACCGAAATATTGTGCTAACCGTCAATAAAAACTGTAGAATAAAGTATTTAAAGAAATGTAAATACAATAATACAATACAGGGCATGTAAAAAAATATATTGTTTAGATTGTATTTAAGTTAAGAGAGATAAGTTACGGTGAAACAGAAAATCAAAGGTTTTATGAAACACGAACGGTGATAGTGACAAAATTTAAAAATTTCAAAGTTCTTTAAATCGCTACCGGAAACGTATCTATATCGATTCTAGTTTTATATTATGCGAATTATGTGCGAGTTATGTACGAATTATATGCGAATTATGTACGTATTAAAACTTTTCTAATGCCATACGTGTGAAAATTTAAAGTGATTTGGAGGTGATTTGATCCTAACTACATAAGTTGAAAATACTATAGATTGGGCGTTTTACGACTTAAGAAAAATAATAATAATTACCTAACTTTATTTTAACCGAATTAAGTCTATTTCATTTTCTATCTTAACTTTTAATTATCTAGTTATTTTTTTTTTTTTTGTCAATTTATAACTGAAGGCGATTTAATTTAATCAACGTAACTTATCGCAGTTGAATTTTTTTCACTACCTATCGGCCAACATCGCTTACTATACTGTATTTCGGGCCAAAACCCTATTTCTAGAGGTATTTTTGTTTTTTGTAAAAATGAAGCAATCGTCGTTCTATACTACCCGAAAAAGTGCTCACGAAAAATTAAAAAAAAAAAAAAAAACAATCATTGTAACGCTCAGAAACTAATATTATAATTTAGTAACGTCACTGCGTCAAAAGTTTGAACGACTTAAACGTTTTATTGCGATTCGCTGTAAAACATCGTGTACATAATAATATTATTATTATTATTCTGACACACATTACGGACAGCCGAGGCAGATCAGATGGCTTATTCGCCTTACTTGGGTTCCGGCCAAATCAAGTTCAAGGCCCGCTCAAAACGCGGGTTTTACTATAATATCGTACGCACTAACACTTGGTGCTTTCTCTTTTCAAATAACTCATCATTCCGTCCGACGATAATTGCAGCTTCGAACGGACGCAAATATTCATCGGTTGGTAACCTCTAAAATAATTGGAAAACATATTTTTTTCCATACGAGGGGTACACTATTCGTGGGCGCAATTCGAATAATTAAAAAAATTTGAGCCCTAAATATAGGCTTTTCTACGTATTTTTTTTTTAAAAAATTCTCGCCATACCTTCAATTTAATTCGATATTAACGGTACGATAAACTTAAGTTTCTATACTTAAACACTGTTATTCAATCGCCAATAAGGGTCGGTTTTCGCGGTAGAGACGTCACACATAACGGGCACACATAGAAATTTACCGATTTTTGACAATGTTTTTTTTTTTTTTTTTGCATTTGGTGGAACCCCGTAAGTAATGACGCTGTTTTCTTTAGTTTCATTAGATTTTTGAACGTTCGCTCAGTTTGATTTTCCAAGTGACGCGATTTGACGACTTAATTTTAGATGTTTTTATGAAATTTTTGCTCGAAAATAACGGTACTAATCGCTCGTCAGAAGAAATCATCCGTTTAAATTTTGGCGGATTTTCTTTTAATATTGGACAGAGAACAACCCACCTCATCGTGGCACTCTCATTTTTGCCTTAGTTTCAAACGAATTTGATGATCGCACTATACGCGAGTTATACTATGAAACCGTTTTATCGGGAAATAATTTCGTTGTATGATGAAAAAAAATTTAACCAAAATAAACTTGACGGCTCTCCTAAGTTTCTATGAACAAAATATTATTTATACACATCTTTATCGTTCATATTAATTGTTTGATGTTTGAAATTGATACCTTAAAAAAGAATCGATGGTTCGTGGGTGAACACATTTTGGAAATGTTCTTAAGTAATTAATATTTGATAAAATATATCAGTCGAAAGTGTGCCGCGATATTGCCGATTAGAAAGTGTCAATTATCAATATAATTAGTACTAGGCTGATTAATTATGTGGCGTCAAGTTGTGTTTAAACGAGGAAAAAATCAAAAGTAATTTTAAAATTTAATTGAACTTGCTCGTTGACGATCTACACATTTTTTTCGTTATATTATACTCCCTGGACAGATAATATGTCCCCAGCTCTCTGCAGTCATCGCGTATTTATAGTACTTATTTTATTAATTTAAACGTTTCATTTTAAAATCAAAATTTTTCTTATTTTCACTAACAATCAACCCGATTACCGGACAATTTTCAGTTATCCCAGTTTTATTTGCGCTCGAGTTTCGTCTTTGTACACTCTCCTTTACTGCAATATCCGTTCGTCAACTATCGAGTAGATTATATACACGTTATAACACGTTGCAGACCGCGGAATTCCGAAACGCGAATATTTTCCCGTTTAGGTCGCACGAATCTCCGAACTCACCCTTAACAGTACAAGTTTCGTCAAAAAAATTCAGCTTATAAATTGAAGCACACTTGTATAAGATTATGTATTTGGCTCTGCAAAGCAAAAATTATTCTGGGGGTTTTTTTTCCCCCGATAAATTCGAATAAATCGAACCGTTAATTTTGGCATATGTATCACGTCGTGAGTTTCGGGTGTGAACCATGACTGTTTTGTTCGACGGGCTAAATCTTTCACCTGTAAACGCCTTCTTTTGTCACGAGGGATTCCGTAATGATAGAAATCTTGACTGCATGCGCTGTCGGTGAAAATAAGTTTAGAAAATCTGACTTTTTACACGCGCGCGTGAATTATAGAACGCATGAATAAAAATGACTTGTCAAAACTAGTTAAGTACGTTACTCGTAATGTTTTTTACGGGTCCCGTCGATCGCCGCGGGAAATATCGCATTTTTCTTCGCGTCGACTAATATTAACACCTCGGGGCTCACTTAAACGCGTACGACACGTACAATACTATCGTTCGATTAGTCCGAAACCGACGCAATCCGTATACATTTTTTTTTCTTTTACGTGGGTCTGAACCACATTCAACATAATATGCATCGTTAACTGTAATTTGATTAAAGAATACTGCTCGTTTCGGATGGACACCCAAAACACCCTTCGCCGTCCACGCGAGATTCCGTAACGACAGAACTCGCTCTGCCGGTCGTATACTTTATAGTGGAAACCGTTATACGCGTACTTCCGGTGAAAAGAGTTACGGGTACCTACCCCATGACTGGCTTTTTTTTTCCTCACAGAAATACAATATATAAATTACGCTCACGGACGTGCGCCTAAACGCGTCTGGTCAAAACTCGTTAACGAGACCGAACAACGTCTGTAATTTGTGTTTGCGTATACGACGTGGTCGGTAAACGCGCAGGGGAAAAATCGCACTTTTTTTCGCGTCAGCGTTTTCGGGACATCCGTCTCGAACGTATGAATCAGATCATCAAACATAGATTTCGATGTGCACATCGAATGTCGGAGCTTTTGCTGATTTCGGAGGGCCCGTGTCGTGTTAATGACGGCGGAAGCCTCGCGAGAGCGAATCGAGCACCGTTTACAATATCGTATCGCTCCGGAACAGGAATTCACGCGTATAGGCGATTTTTTTCGGTAAATTTTGGGATTTTTTAATTTTAAGCCCTTAAAAAACCCAAAGACTCGTGCCATATTATACAGCTCTTTTTATGTGTTTCGTCAAAACATGTTGTATCCATAAGAGGGCGCGCACGACGTGGGAAAAATCGCACTTTTCTCCGAGGTTAGCGTCGCAAGTCGTCTCGCGGAGCCCACTCGAACGCGTATAACATTGTATTTTCGTCGTTCGATTCGTTCGAGACCGACTGTGCACGATGTACACACAAACTGCACACCGCACTCGATCGCGTATGACATGTATAACAGTATTGTACATATTTTTAATACGATTTATAATACTAATACGTGTGTGTGTGTGCAGTGTTTACGCGATGACGAATCACGCTCGCGTCTGTTTTGCGGCCGTAAAACGTATTTCATTAGCCTAGTTTTTCCGTTTCAAGACCGAGCACTATACCGTCGTAATCGCGGCGCACGTCTATTACTGTATCGGCTATATTATAATATTACGGCTGACACGGACGTGGAGAAAAACGATTTAATATAAAAACAAACATACAAAAAAAAAATAAAACCGCAACGGCCGTACGAAAATAACGAAATAAATAGTTGAAAAAAAAACAAACATCGTCGCCGCCGCCGCCGCCGCAGCTCGTCGTGAATCACGCGTGACGGACGCGAGAGTGGTCGCTCGCGCTTCCGGATTTCGAGTGGGCAGTGTGTACAGAGATTGCGCGGCTGAAAGTTGTTATCCGCACACGGACGAAAGACGCACTGATTTCCCAGAAATTATCTGAGTTCATGACCCGGATAAAATTCTTAATAATAAAATACTTGACATTTTGAAATAGTGCAGTACATCGCTACTGCGCTTTGCCAATGCAACCGAAAGTAAAATAAATTTCGAAAAACACGATTGGAGCACTCCTTTAACCCGAAAACGTCATTACGAACCTTAAGTTTTTTCGCTGTATAATTCTCGATTTTTTTTTTGAGGGTAAAACTCAAAAAGTAAGCAGAATTTCAAAAAAAGCTTCAATCTACGTACGAAGTCGATAAACATTTTGCAAAAGTCACTCGCTTTGAAAATCGGAGCGTTCCCACGAAGAGTTGTTGACGGGAAAAAAAACAACATACCGTAAAAAATCCAAAAAAAAAATTATGACATAAATCTCGCGAAAAACCATTTTGTCGGTTCGTCTAACATTTTAAAGTTGAGGCGACGCGAGCGTGGGAAATTTCGTTAATTTTTTCCCCCCTTAGAAAGGTGCCGGTAACATTATCAGGATCTCGTAAATTTCGATTTAGGAACAAAAATTTATGAATTTAGGTTTACACCGCAGCATACTATCTCTACATTCGTACGGTTAATTCTCTCAGAAACTCAAATTAAATGTTACCAAAAACGTAGTTGAATAATTATAGTCCGTGAATGCGAGCTTTCTGCTCTCAATAATTCGATTGGTCTGTTTGCGAATTTTACGTTTTGTCGGTTGAGAAACACAACTGTTTTTCGGGTTTACCGCTGCAGTGAATTTCCAGTGAAATTCCAAGTTTTAAAATCCCCACAAACAAATCTTCATTTGATGATTCCTCCTCGATTGAATTGTTGTAAAATGTTCGTTTGCGTTTTATACGTATTTATTTTGTTCAATAATTCCGTGGTCAGTACATATTTTATACAAACTTCTAAAAGTCCAAAATGTTATCTCAAAAGTTGGTTGTTTGCGTGTTTTGCTTAACGCTGTTTGTGTCACTGTTTGCTTTTCCTTTTACATTTTTTTCATACAAAATTTTATCGATACATGACAGCAATCGGCGGTACACACGTCTTGTACTATACAAATGATGTATATTTGGTGTTTCCGCTGAACTTAATAAATTAAAAAAAAATTAACCCTTTTTAAAATTAAAATCTAGATCGTTCACACGGATTTTTCTATCTCGACACTCGACGACATATCATGTTCATAGAATCGATTTCGTTTGCATATATATTTTTTAAAAATTCGCGTTGGTTTTGTTTTCGTTTGACATTCCAGTGATCGTCGGCTGTCCAGTATACAGCCATAATTATTTATACTGCACAGGATACTACAGGTTTTAGTTCCCATAGTTTTGCTGACGATGGTATTAGTTTAATCATGAACTGTGTATACACGTTTGTGTATAGTGTGCACATTCACTTGGAATGAGCACTAAATTTCTCACAAATATATTTATTATGTTCAATAAACATACTGGACCGTTTTGGAACGATTTCCGTGAAAGTGCAGCCAACGTAAACAACAATCATAGTATTATACACAATATTAGGTACATAACGAAAAATATAAAAAAAATTTGTTTTTTTCGATTTTTGTAGAACAATTTTTCAAGAAGAAACTCATGTCGAGCATGATGGCGCTGATGTTGATCATAAAACTGATCAAAATCAAAGTGATCTTCTTGTTGCCGCTGTTGATCGGAGCCGGTGCCGCAAAAAAGATACTGCTCAAAGTGCTCCTGTTTCTGTTCCCGCCACTGGCGCATCTGTTCAAACTCTGCTCGTACTATCATCACCACGCTTCGAAATTCCATCACTTCCATCACCACAAGGTAAGTTGCATAACAGTTGCGATAATTTTTCTCTCAAAATTTCAAACTTTTGGAACGATTGTTTCGTTTCAAAATGGCGTCAATAAAATAAATGACATGGGGCGAATCATAAACATCGTGACGTAACTATATACACTTCTATTCCGTTCGTTATTGATGGAAAAATAATCAAATAAATCACAAAACAATGATATGAGACGACACTAACAAAACGTTTGTGGACGCGGCGATAAAACTAAAACACCGAAACGTCCTCACTTTCACGGAAAGCGAATAAATTAGTTAATTAGTAAGTGAATCGCGCGTCGAATCGTCACGGTTAAGGTCAAGGAGGCACGAAAAGCGAGCATGTAATTTTAAACAATAATTGAAACATCGTGTGTATATAACAATAAAAGACAAACGCTGTTTATACCGAAAAAAAATAAACGTTTATTCTTACGCGATTCAGACGTGTATCTAACGCGTCTCGTGTTAATTCTACAAAACATTTCTGCATTAGATACGGCCTAAAACGCACAGGAAAACGAAAAAATTACAAAAATACGTCTATAAATCAAAATTCAACCCTATGTAAGTAATCGTGCCGTTTAGATCGTTTCTGGGCCGCGGTACATGAACAAAATTTTCAAAATGAATTCGTATGATAAACCATTTGCTCCGCTCAGAATTCAAATTTTATTAAGAGTGTATTTACCGTTCGCGGTCATCGTGGTGAAACCATTTTTTTTAATTATACACAATCTATTCATATTTCTTGATTTACTGTCGTACACCAATTTTGAAAAATCTATTTTTTTTTTTTAAAGTATATAAATTTTATCAACATATTATTTCTTAATAATCGTAATACCAAAAAAGTAACATTATACGGGTGTTTCGTAATCATTTTTTCAAAACAAAAATCAGTTAATAGTTGTTTCAGTTTTGAAGGAACTACTAAGATACAGCCTACCGCCGTACAAATTATTTATCTAATAGAAATCTGTGCGGAACGCGCTCTGGCGGATTTCGATGGTAACACTTTCGGACATTCGCCCTTACAGTCCCGAGTCAACTACCTTTTTTTTTTAATAAAACAAATAAATCTCGGACACATCACTGTAATATCGATGGTAGGTACTGAAATCCTTTGGTTTTGGCCCATCAAACAAACACTAGTTTTTAAAAACAAAAATTTTAATCCATCTGGAATTTTTGGAGCGGCTCCGACGATGACGAAAATTTACAATACTCATTACAAGTAAATAACTGTTGTGAAACCCAACCCGAAGCGGTCGCAATATGGACTCGGAGAACGTCCGGACCGGCTTCAGCTCGTACCGACGAAATTGCATCGAGTTCAAACGGTATCAGAGCCGATACGGTAAAACGAGCCGCAAACTCGTATGGCAATTAATAGTGTATGAAATCGTTTTTTTTTTTTGAAAATGGGCATTTTAGGGTGAAACCGGGTGTAACGCGACCGTTACGAATTCGGAATGTACAGTGTTGCCGAACGAGTTATTGTACAAAAACGCCGCACTACGACGCATCTGTAACGATTTATTTTGTAATTTGTTTTTTTTTTGTTTCGTCCAGATAAAGCACCACCATCATCATCTGAAAATTCCCGTTCCGGTTCCCGTGCCCGCCAAGCCGCCGCCGGGCTACCACAGCGACTACTATTCCGGTCCCACTCTGGACCATCCACCCAGTCCGTACGATTCGCCCGAGGTGAGCGTTTTTTTCAAAAATTTTTCTTTTTCTTCTTTTAGCATAGTATCGTTACGTCGCGTCTTTTAAAAATTCCAGAATCGTGAGTAGAAAACCCGCCGATGTAGGCTTGAAATCCGCACAAAAAATAATTACTGCACCCTAAGCGCGCACATAATCGTTCAAAGACCGAGACGAGTTTTGCGACTACATTTGTAATAATTATTACGGCGTGTACACATAATATTACCTATATAAATTGATTAAAAACTGTTAAACACAATACGTTCGACCGGACGAGTTAAAATAACAAACGAAATTAATGAGAGAGAAAAAACACGTTCGTAGTTATACGACCGCAGTATTTTTTTTTTTTTCTGACGTCTAATCAAGCGGGTTCTGTATTACGAAATCAATCTTATTCCGAACCGTACCGAGTTTTATATCTGTCAAATTTTTACCACGGTTTAGTATTGTTCCAGAATCGGAAATTTCTCGTTAGCTACGTAAACTTTGCGTAATTACAATGTCAACCATCAAAACGACAACGAAATTGTATACTCGTAAAAAACCTGTCCACACGAGAGACCTTTGAAACTATTAAACGACGTCCACGTCGATCTATTTTTTAATTCGATTTAATTTTCACTCTAGGTACTGAGCGTCTGTTTACCATGATACTATAACAACTATTAGAATTTGTCCGAAAATTATTACTTTTAACGGCTCAATTTTCGCTCTGTTTGAGTTCTTTTTAGACGGGTACATTTCTAAAAGAAAAAAATTTCGGTTCCATTCACTGTCGGCGGGACTTCTCGCAAATATTTTGGTCTTTCGCCGATCATAACCCAAAAACCAAACGCCGTTGGATATAAAAATACATATTATTATGTACATAAAATTCTATGTTTGTATACATTTTATTTATGTATAATATGTGGACACGACACTGCAAAAACGATTGAACCGATTTCAATTTCGTTTTCGGCGAAAAAAAGCTGTTCGATGTTATACACCGTCGTTTTTTTTAACTTTCGATCTAGGTAGTATTTATCGAGGAAATCGAGTTTCCGCGAGTATGCGGTTTTGTGGTGGACACGAAACCAACGATAACCGAATTCTGTTTCCGCGGGAAACCGAACTTTGCGCGCACGCTCCAAGTTTTCGTCAAATTTTATGTTCAAAATCGATTCGGCAGTTTTTCCTCGGATCGAAAATTCGTATCGCCCGCAGTGGCGTAGTTGTCTATCATCTCGTACCGCATAAAGATTAAAGGATCGCCGCCGTCGATCACAGTAAACGGGACAGATTCGACCTGCAGCTCGTTCTGTACGACGTCCGACCGATACACGCCGAATAGAGCACGTGGATCATTCCGAGATATCCACTTTTACCCAGCGAAGGAGAATTATTTTTTAAAATAAAACCGAATTTTTCAAACATTTTTTTTTTTTTGCCCCTCTACGTGGCACATCGTATTTCAAACATTACGTTGTATTGGACAACGCGTGACTTTTGTAAACTTTGCGTTTTTTTTTTTTCCCCCTCATCGGTTTTCTGTAGATCTTGACCGGCGATTACTACAACCGCAACAGTTTGGAGAGCAGCGCGCCGCCGGACCACGTGGACGAGCTGGCCAGCTGGGGCCTGGGCGAGTACGCCGATCCGCCGCCGCCGCAGTACGACGCGCCCAAGTACACCCACACCTCGTCGCCGGCGCAGTACGAGCCCGCCGTCAAGTACGGCCCCGGGCCTATGGCGCCGTTCGCCGAAAAATACGTCAAACGGGCGGACGAAAATCAAGTGAGCACCACGACACACCCGTATTGAAGTTTACAACTCCTCTCTTCGGCTCTTTTTTTTTTTTTAAACGTCGTTTTTCTTTCTGAACCGGTCGCGTCAGGCGGAGTCGGCTTGTGGGAGGATTGGGAGTATTGTTTACGATCTTCGATAAAAATTCGATTAAAATATTATCCGTCTGTAAACTGCCTTCTAAGAAAGACAAAAAGTGTGAACTATTGTTGACGTTTAACGAACGGTTCGCCGGATAAAGTACTGAAGAAACGCTATTAAACTTTTAGCACTCAAAAATCTGGGAACCTTTAACGGCAATAATGAGTTTTATGGTTGTACCTGCAGTAAAAAACGTCGACGCATCGTGAAGTGAGAGAACAACAGCTGACCGACCGGCTGCCACTTTAAAAGCGAATAAGAGTAGAAAAAAAAAAACTATTTAAATTTCCCCCTCGTAAAAGCTGATAACGAAAAAAATTTCTATAGAAAATGGTTATGTTTTTTTTTTTTTTTTACAACTCGACTGGAGTTTTGTGGGTCATTTACAAGATAAGTGCCAAACACGCGCGATGATATGTATACACGTTATTTATTGTTGTAAAACGAGAGAAAACGTTCTCCATGATTTCAAATCATAATGTCAAATCAAATGTTTTCAGTCTTTTGTAGTTGTTTCACTACCGTACAAGTATTCAGTGTCCGCATAGGCATCTGATTTTTCCCCACGCAATTAAAACTTATCGTAGTTTTTGTTTTTCCCCGTACGTCTGAAATTTTACCGTAATACCGTACGTGAGCATCACGCGGCCGAGTCTGCGGTCGAGAGATCACGATGGAGACGAGATCGGGGTAGCTGTAATCTGGGGGTACGTTATTATTGCCGTTAAAAAACGTTCATCCTGGTCGTAGAAAACCGTCTTTTTCCGTAGTCCAAGACAAATCGACAAGGAGATACGATACGCTACGTGGGGTGCGATTCCTACGTTCAAATCGACCGGCCCAGAAATTTCGTTCACTCGTTTTTCGTTGGTCACTTCGCAATTTGAGTTATGCTTCCGACGACGATTATTCACCGCCGCGATTTTCAGATGCAGGGAAACCGTTTGTCGCCGCTGCAGATGGCCACTCACGACCCGGTGTTCACGCCGATCGTGCAAAAACTGGACGAGATATTCCACGAGTTGGCCGTGCCCGAGGAACCGTGCAGGGAGAAGTTGATCTGCCGGATGTACGGGAACCCGCTCAAGTTCAGCCCGCACAGCAACCTGGTGTCCGCGCAACTCAGCAGGTAAATAACAGAAAAAAAAAAATAATCGTACAAAATAACGCCGACAGTTGTAGCGGCGTACAGTTGTAATGGGTGTTGTAACGAGATCGGCAGAATCGTCCGCAATATTATCGACCGGTGTGAAAAATGAAAAAAATAATAAAAAATTCGATAAAAAAACGATTTTCGATTACGCCGTTTCCGACCTCGAGCGCGCATATCGTATATACACCCGTTCACCTACTTCCGCGGCGATGACCAATACGCGGACGCGGAAAAGAAAAAAATACGAATACAACCGACGACGGCCCACTTACGATACCTGTTTTTGCCCCGGCGACGACCTACTTGGCGGCGGACCGCCGCCGCCGGGATGAGTTTGGTGGCGATTTTTACCGGTGTCCGTGACCTTGAACCGCTGCAAGTCGTACGAGATCTTTGTTATTTAGATTCATAGCCGAGCGAAAGTACAAAACTAAAATGAAAAAAATTACGTTTCATCAACATTCGAACAACGGGACGCAAAGCGCCGAATCTTACGACCATTTTGCAGGCCGCGGCGTGCTTCGAAACGCGGTCCGTTTTTCTGTCCCTTACGGTTTTCGAGTAGTTACAGCTACGCCAGAAAACAGCCTTTGAATACGATGATCGGCGCCATTAAATAAGGGGTGGACAAGAATAGGGGCAGAAGAATACGTGGGAACCGGGAGAATGATCTGGACATTTCGCACGTCGTTTTCGAGTTGCGATCTCCCGCAATGTTCGTAAACGTAACAGTAATATTTTCTCGAGTCCGACGTACGGTACGCGTGTACGGAAAACTCGTTCTGACGGAGAAAGAGAGAGAGATAAGTGCCGATCTGAAAAATGCATGATCGTTGGAAATCAAGTGTTTTACACTCTTATTTTTTTTCTTTTTCACTGGCCATCTCGTCACGTGCAGATCCCGTGGCGCGCGCGTTGTGTTGCGATGTTTTTTTTTACGCGATTTCTAAAAAATTATGATAATCGATTACTACGATAACGGTATCGCGACCTAACCGGCTACACACATTGAAAGCGATAGTTTTAGTAATGATCGCGAAAATGTTCTCCCAACCCGTTAACGTAATATACATATATATAATAGTAACCAAAATTTTCAAGTGTCCGAAAAAATTTACAAAGAAACGCTAAAGGTCACTGTTTTGGGTTTTAGAAAGCTTATCTCCGTGATGGGCCATCGCGATAACGAAAACAACGGGGCGAGCTGAGCGCAGAGTCGAAAAAAAAAACTGACGGTTTTAAAGTTTCTATCGTAATAATTGTACTGATTAGATGTAAAATTTCAACGGGGGCAAAACAATTTTTAGTGGCGTTGATAAGGAAACGAAACAACAATAACGACGGATTAAAGAGTCTGTACAATAAAACGTTGTACAAACAGATTTTTAAACTGCTCGACAAATACATAGGAAAACGTCGTGTGTTGCTAAGCTTACTTGCATTTATGTTTCGGGTGTTTCAAATCAAAAGTTGCATGGAACGGAATCTGCGAAAATTACCGCGTAATATCATATAGTGTATCATTCGGATTTTTCTATTTCGCTCGAAAAGTGTCGAGATAGCTGTTTAAATTTAACGACGACATTTCAATGCACAAATCGATTTAACCGCGCGCAGAATTGCCAACAGCCGTTGTTGCGAGTGATTTCAGTTGAAATTTTGAACTTTACGTTCTCGAAAGACGTAGACAAAACCGAATTGAAAAATAAATGATGGTACAAAACACAGATGATTAAATAAAAACTTCGTCGTTAAAAACAATACAGGTACGCTCTACGCGACGTTAATTATATTCTGAAGAGTAAAAACAGAACAACAATATGTAACACATCTCACAAGTCATCTGCAACTAGTTGTTGCACGTGCTCGAATACGTCCGTATAAATCTCGCGTTCGACGTGGAAACCATGACTCGGTGGTTTATCAGACCGAAACCTCGTTCGACCAGAGCTGCAGAGCGCCGAGAAACGTCTCTAGGAAACACGCGTAGAGAATAAAATATTGCGTTAATTTTGTGAAATTCGCTTATGGTAATCTAAAGAGCGTATGTTCCACATAGCGTAATTAAACGTGGACCATTCTAGTTTAAACACATTTTAGAAACGGAAATCGCGTTCGGTTTTCAACCAAAACCAAACGTCGCGTTTGCCGGTACATTAGTCGTAAACAGTCCGTCCGGCGCCGTGCGAATATTTCTCAATTTATTGAATATATTTAACGTTTATTGGAATGTACATACATTTATATTTGAATAATATGCTTTCACTAAGAGTTCAACGCGAATAAAACGGCGTAAAAACGATCAACACAAGATTGAAACGACAAAATAAAAAATTTCCACGTTTTTTTTTTAAATAGAAAAATATGTTTTCTGAAACTCGTGCAATGCCATTTCGAGTCACAAACATGGAAACACTACGCGTTTAATGAAACAAAACTCACGAAACTTGTGAAAACTTCAAATTTCCGTATAATTATCTCTAAAATAAATTCTGTAAACCGGTCTTTGAAAATTTCAAACACACATAGGAAAATATGAAGGTTCCGTGAAACAATCACTGCGAGAAACGCAAACTACAAATTCCAAAACTTATAAAAGGTTCTGTGAATCCTTCATAAACTATCGACTCCTATTTTCGTTTGTACATTTTGAACGTAGTTTACCGACATGTGAAGTTTTCAAATCGGTAATTATTGTTTTGTTATACATAGTAGCGAAGTTTTAAAATCTGTACGTTCCACAAAATGGTTCGGCATCTAAAGTTCCGAACAAATAAAAACTGGTTAATATAGTAAATTTAGCGAAAAATCGTATATTGTTTCCGATACTAAAATCATGTAAAAATTGTTCAACAGTAGTCGTCAAACTTGACCGAAAACGTCAACAGTGTATTATAATAATATTAATATTTATAAATAAATAGTAAGAGGTCTCATAATAACGTGATTTTACTCATAAGAGGTACCATCATTAGTAATTACACTGTGGTTAACTATTGAATAATATGTTTTGTATCTTACGAAACTATTAACTATGAACTGTACTACAACCTTTTCGTATACAAAACTCGTTTTGAACTTGTCAAAGTTCTTATCAAACGCTCGCGTAAAAAATACGACCTAAAAAACAATTTTATGTTCCATCGCGACAGTTTCGTTTTACGTTTTATAGAAAGATACATACCTACACATAATATATAATAATTTTTACGACCAAACGCGAGTAACATAACCGTTAGAAATGACTCTTAGGAAGGTATAAAAATATCGCGTTTCATAAAAATATCGAAATTTTTCATTCTTCGTCGTTTCAATACGGCAAATACCGCCGTAAGAACGCGAAGGTTTTTATAACAATATTAATATGTTCATTTACTATAGTACAAATTCATTACGGTTCCTTCTCGTAGGTGTACGTCAATCGAATGACGAACTCCCGCCGTCCAACGGATTGTATTATGTCATTAGATCAGCCGCAGTTTTGCATAATTCGCGTAAATAACTTGTGGGTTATACGTAGTTGTAACGCCAGTCCAAAGCGGTTTCCGGTAATGTATACGCCGAGTCGGCTTGCGCATTATTTTAAATATTTTACCGTTTTTTTTTTTTTCTTGGATCGCGCAGACGTTACCGTTCAAACGATACCCGTTTCTCGTACCCGAAATTCGAGTAAAAATTAAAAAATATCAAAATATCGAGTGGAAACCGATAAAACGATCATTTTAATCGTAATTGACTAAATACGAGGCACGCGTTTATGATGGACAACCAAAATTATAACAATTTTCGTTTTTATTCGGCCGAAATTTTAACCAGTATAATAATGGTTTGATTAAAAAAATAAACAGAGTAGGTATAGCGACTTGGATTAAGGTCGGACGCCATCGGCTCGAAAGTTGTTGTACAACGTGAAATCGAATGAATCTACAAATTTCATAAACCTCAATACATATTATACATCCGTAAAAAAAAAATGTTAAAAATCGGTTTCGACTTCAAACGTTTGGAGCAACTTTGAAGATATATTTTCGTTTAATCGAAATTTCGAAAACATGTAAAGCTTTGACCGGTACGTCTGCTGAAAAAAATCTATTCGCCTTTACTACTCCATAATGTGGAAAAAAAAAAAACACTGTCGTAGAACGAAAACTCGCGTTTTTCAATACCGTTCGAACGTTATCGTGCAAAGTTAAACGATAATAATAATAATAATAATAATCGAAGTTTTAACGATCTCGCGCCTGAAAAACACGTACCCGTTTTAATTGATCCTTTCTTCCCCGGAGTCGTCTCGACTCATTGAACTCAACGGCACGTCAACAGCACAAAAGCGATCGGTCGAAGAGCCCGTCGAGACGGCGTGTCTACTACGATTAGTCGTCATCGCGCGTGAGAACGACTGCGGCGTTAATAACGATAATATATTCCATTATGATTAATAATTATTATTACTGCTATTATTCGAACACGTTCGCTCGTGCGGTCTGCTATAGAAACAATAGACCGTAAACTCAACGTTACGGTAGGTGCCTAAGCTCGTTTTCCGACAAGGAAAATATTATAATGTCTATCATTTGCTGTCGGAGCACAAACAGAACGAACTCGATCGCCATTTCATAAGGGGCCTATATGTACCAGATCATCATCACTTAGAAACATTCTTAGAAATCGTTCGTCCGTTCTCGACCGATCGATCAGTGGCGTGGCCGAGAATTTCGCGCGGGGGAAAAAAAACACTCGTAAAGCACACACCGTGATCCTTTTTGCAATGAATTATTATCGACGGAAACACGCGCGTAAACATAATATAAATCTGCGCGCGTCCTCACCGTTAGCGCACGAGTCACGTCGCCATTTAATGTAATGGCAGTCGCGGACGAAATTTGTACTTTTTTCCGTAAAGAAACGTAATGATTTTATCAAGACTCGAAGGCTTGTAGTACGAACGCAGTAGTCCACATTACGTCCACGGTTTTACGCGCCGCACGAAAAACATATCGCAATATACCTCTAACAGTTAGTCAAAGTTCTACCCGGCGTTATTATTATTCCCGTAGGTCGTTCACTCGACGGCGAAACAGTACGTTTTTTTGTACGACCGCGCGACCGGCGAAAAACGGCGGAATAAATATCGAAAACAATGTCCTTGGAATATATAGGTGTGTCGTATTCGTCTTTTTGATTCCGCCCACGGAAATTGTTTTTTCTTTCCATTTCGTGTACATTATTTTTCACTCCATCACGATGAACACGCCGTAATGGATTGTATTCCTTCTGCGGCTGCTGCTGCTTCGTCTGCCACTCGACCACGGTCGTATTGTGACTAACGCGTGTTATTATTTATTTTTTTATCATTATACGTCACCATCGTCGTCGTCCGTACAGAGTTCGTACGTGCTTCCATTGTTAACACAGTGACACGGATTCGACGCCGAATCGGTGACTTCTGACGTACCTACATTTACTATAGCTCGCTCGCGCGTCCGGAAAACGTATATAATACGATATCGTGTCCGCGCGACCGACTCGTCGTCCGACCAAATACGCTGCGTTTGCCCTCTTCGTCGACCTATCGCGGCTGCACGCGCAGGAATGGACCGTTGCGGCGTACGCCGAGTTTCCATTTAAACCGTTTCGCTATTGACCGATGGCTATAATATGTAATATTCGGGAATAGAGCTGCCCGTGTTGATGAGAATTTACATAAAAAAATAATAAATCCGGGTAGAACTCAAATTCAGAATTGCCAACGTAGAAAAACCCCAAAAGGTTTTTTGGTTTAGACCTTTGTCGCTGACCTAATTCGCGTAAAGTTTTAGGCTATTATCCGATAGCGGAGCAAAGCGACGGCGCAGAGCGAGCGAGTGCCAAACTAGCTGCTCTGTTCACGTGTGAAGAGAAGAAGAGAAGCGAATCAACAAAATAAAACGAGACGCGATCCCGAGTCTTTGAACGATCGTGAACCTAAAAAACCCGATACCCAAGACACATTCCATACATTGTTATTTATCGATGAAATTTTTAAAAGTCAATACAAAATACGCCGCGGGTATCGGTTTTGAACTCATCGTGTGTACCTGTATATTCATTACGCTCACTTTTGTGTATTCAATCAACAGTTTTAAGTTGTTTTTTTTTTGTTTTTTAACCCGGGCTACACCATTTTAAACGTGCGATTCCGTGTCGGAAAGAAACGAATACCGAAAGAGGATCTCTAAACGTACTCGAAACCCGTTCTTGCGTCCTGTAATTTGTCCGAGAAAGCCACCGCGAGCTAAACGCGCTTTTTTAAAATATTACCTCTCGTCTGCCAAATGTAAATAGCTTTCCGCGAGACGTTTTACTTACACGATCTAAAGGTGTCGACGAGTACATTAAGAGACGTTCAACGCGTTGTTATAATACACCGGCAATGTCCGACGGTGCTTATTACAGCTTAAAAAAAATGTTTGTTTTCATTCATTTTTTTTTTTTGTTTTTTCATCGTTCTCGGTATCATAATAATATATACTACTATGTTATTAACGTCTGACCCGGTCCGGATGATGTTCAATGACGAATCAAATGGCGTTTTGTTGTTTTTCAAATATAATATGTGTATATAGCCGAATCGCAGCAAACAAAACAATGTAGCAGTTGTTCCGCGAGGGCAGATCGAACTTTCCGTTTTGTTACCATCATATCGTTAGTCGGGCGCTACGCGAAAACGACGTTGGCACGAAATTCCGTTCCGATTTTCCTGCACGTGTCAGCAAATCCAGTTTCGTCTCACTACAATTCGATAATAGTGTGAGATTTGTGAAAATTGCGTTTTCGACTACGCGGTATACCTATACTAAAAGTTTATCGGACATTTTAAAATTATTAATTTAAGACACGAACTATTCATTTGTTTATTTCGAAACCATAGACAATGGACACATAAACCTATAGACTGCGCGTATCGCACTTTTGACACACAACTACTATTCGCCAAATGCCAGTAGAATGTTTGGGGGGCATTCATGGATCAAATAAGTTTTATCCTTTTTTTTCCTATGAAAAATAATGATTTTATCAAGATTTAAGTTTATCATTACGTACTTTTCACGGAACGATCAAATTAAATCATTTTTCATCCATGATTAGTTTATTTTGGCCGCTTAATTTACTATTCAAGCGCAGTTCGTAGGTTTATATTATGTCCATGGTCTAAACCACATCGAAATTCTGAAGAAAAACCTCTCAGAAGTAAAAATAAAATCGAGACGGTTGGAACGTCGTCTCTCAATATATTACAACTCGTTAGCGTCGTTTGAGTGAACTAATATCGATCCTGAAAATTTATATCAACGCCGTTTCAATGGGCAATGTTTTGAAAACTACACAATATTACTTCAATAGAGAGGACCCGTTCCAAATAAAACGTCGCGGTGTGAGTTTTGATTTCAATGATGCTTCGGGGAATCCGTAAAAAAGTGTCGACGTCAAACGATTCGCGATACTTATTCTACTTGAAAACTATTGTAACATATTAAAATTAGGTCGGTCGGACAGCAATACAATTTCATCGTATAATTTTATTGTTTTGAACCCGTTCATTTGCGTTTACGCGTATTGGTACACGAATATAATACGCTTTCTACACGATCACGTTAGGGATCGGACAGAGGAAAAGAGGAATAAAAGGCGAAACAAAAAAATAATGATATCCACTAACGACGTGGCCGCGTTATTCGACAACGTGCGTTGATTATCCAAATATGTATATAATTTTTGTTTTTTGCCTTTTTTTTTGCGTCGTCATCGCTCATTACAACGTACAATACAATTTTATTTACCGTCGCGGCGATTCCCGGCGATCGCAGGACGCGTTGTAAAAGTCGAAGGAAAAATCCATTTTCAGTTGGTTTGATTGTTATGTCGACCATTCCGTATTGTTGTTTTCCTCACCGCGTTAGTAACGATAAATGATAATAATTTTCAAAAATAATAACAATAATTTGACGAGAAACGTCCGCATTGTCGAGGCGGTGGTGTATAAGAAGAAAGCTTTGCTGAGGATTGACCTCGACCGTAACGGACACTATGTATTATACATCGTTTTAAACGATAAAAATTGTCACTTTTTATCTCGAGTTTTCTTCCGAAATCGGGAACAAACCCAAGCGTTTCAGAGGTCCGAATTTCGCTAAAAAATAGTTAAAGAATGATGAATTCACGTTGTACACTTTCCAATAAAATGCGGTTCCGTCGATGCGTTCGGAGCACTCTAGTAAATTTCGACTTCTTTTGTTTCGCATGATAGCTGACACGACGCAAAAAGTGAGGTCGATTTAAAAAAAAAATGGCTTGTATTAAATACGTTTGCAGGAGTGCGCAATGTGTGAAGTTTGGCGCGATTCGTATGATATTTTTCGTGTAGGAGTGAACAGGATTCGTTGAAAAGAACATTTGTTCCTAATCCAAAAATTGTACACTGTATACTGTTTCCAGACGTTATTTTTACTGAAATTTTTTTCCATTACTTTTTTTTGTTTTTCCAGCGAGACGTCTGCCAGTTCCGGCGCGAGGACGGGCGTGAGCGCGGACGCGGGCCGACTCTGGCGGTACGTGCAGGCGGCCAAAGAGGGTCAAAACGGCGGGGACTGCCGGGTCCTGTACCCCGGGTGCGGCATGATCGGGCTGTGACGACTGACGGGAGGAGACTGTATTATAATATAACAATTATTATATTATACATACCGTTATGTTGTTGTTGTTGTCTATACAACGACGGCTCGCGATCGATTAATCAAAATTGAAAAAAAAAAAAAAAAATTAAATCGTTTTTTTTAAATCGTAACGATGTCATAACCGAGGCGAAACTCGGACGGTATTCGTAATGACAATTCGTAAAAATAATTACGCGACTTTCGTGACGGTTATGTTTTATTGTAATAATTTGCGGCGGTCGAGCTGCTGTAAAGTTGTCGTCGCGAATCCGTAAACCGAGATGACGAAACGTCGCCGAGACCACGTCATTACTTACAATAGTATTATTATAATATCAAAGCGTTTGTAAATCGTCGAGAGTGTGACATGTCGAAACGGTGGCGATTATGTACTCTTCGAATCCGAAATTTCAAAAATCGCCAAAGCACCCACCACTTATAAACGTCCGAGTTTATTCGCTCTTCCCGTCGATTATGATATATGAAAAAAAAAAAATACTGTCAAACATAGCATAACACGTAGTATTATCATACATCATAATATAATATCTAGTCGCCTTAATTCGCGTATACCTACACTGCACAATTTAGGGCAGCGGTCATAGACGTACCGGACAACAATAATTAACCATTCCGTATAACTAGGTTATGTTGTATACGATATTAACATTCGATGATTCGACCGCGGTAAGTGAAATCGTATCGATCCTATTACTTATAACCAATCGCGGGTTTTCTAGCGAATTAACGTTCTCCGTTTTCGATTCTTTCGGTTGCGAATTTCCGCGTCAAAACACATCCGTTCATCGTTTGTTTTCAAACATAAAAATACGGGGAAAAACAGATTTTCGTATTCGATACGCGCGGAAAACGGCATTTTTTCGGTGCTCCGTCTTGAAGTTTTCCGAAATTTATCGAACCGTAACGATCCACCGGGAATACGTATCACAGAAAATGCACACTCCGTAAGTCGATTTCTCAAATCGCGGAACGGTGGAAGTAATAATATGAAAAAAAAAAAAAACCTTTGAATTCGTATAAAGGGCGACGAAATAATTCCTCTCGTCGAACGATATCGATTTCGCCATTTCCGCGGTATACATCATGTTTGGAATAATTATTGTTTTTAAAAAGCTCAGCGAAATTTCGCTCAAACCTTTTCTTTTTTTTTTTCATCTAAAAATTTCAGACTCGAAAATGCTATTTTTCGGGCATTTCTGCACGTTTTAACACGATCTGTTTTAATCGTGGGCCCACTCAAGTCGGCTTTTTTTTTTTTTTAAATAACATGTCGTTCAAAAAAACACTTATGATTTTCACGTCGTACGCGTTGCCGGTAAATCTCTGCACGCTGCCCTCTTTATGCTCGCGATTAACGGCTCCCGCACTAATCATGTTGTTATTAAATAATTTCTTGGTCCATTATTATAATGAAAGATTAGACTAGATTTGGTCCATGACACGCGTCTCTCATTCAATCTCATCATAACGTTTGTAATTATTATTATTACGTCATATTTACTATTATCATTATAACATTAATTATGATTTTTTTTTCACCCTACAAACGACAATTAACCGCTGTTTTAAGCGAACACTTTTTAAACAGCCTCGTTCCCCTTGAATTTAGTTTAAAATCTTTCTGTTTTAAGTGCCCGTAAAATAATTGTATTCGTTGTGTTGTCTATTTAAATTATTTTTTTCTATGAATTAATAGTATTTAATTTATTGTGATAGCTTAGACGTTTGTTATAATATAATAAATTATTGTGTATACCTCTTCGATTGTAAATATTATATACATATTTTATCAAATTATATTAGGTGTACAATACTTAAGCATTACAATATTGTAATTACTAATTATAATTAGAAAATATATCTCGTTAATCGAATATACATTATATATAATAGTATCGCAATATGTTCGATCGATGTGCGTAATTTTTTTTTTTTTTTTGTTAATACTAAAATATATTATCACGACGATTGTTTTACGATTAAATTATACTTTGCATAAACGTGCTATAGCCTTGTGCAAAGCGTTTTCCAAACGGTAGTTCAACGTTGGTCGCAAAATTGATGAACCTTTATAACATATTGAGTGAGCATAGATCATCTCGAAAGTGTCTTCGGTTAAAATTTAAGAATCGAAGAAAAAATACGACTCTCTTAAAAAAACACACAAACATTTTTCTCCTTCTTTACACACAAAACTACTGTACACTTGTTAACAACCCTCATGTTGCACAAGCATAGTGTACTAAATACGTGCGTTTTGTCTTTCTACAATCTTTTAAAGCGGTCAATATTCAACAGACAATATTTTCAAAAAGGATCAGTAATTTTAGATGTAGTTTTGATGTTTCTCGTGAACCTGTAACCAACGCATTGCTTACACGGAAATTACGCTTTTGAGCGAGTTCCATTCTAGAATATCAAAATATTTTTTGGACACAAATTAATAAACCACTTAAAATTTCAGTGACAAAAAATATAATTGACTTTTTATCTGTTTGGTTTATAAAATTTACACGTTGTATCTTATTTTTCTTTTAAAAAAAAATCAAATTTTGTAATTGTCAACGTTTTATTTATAGTTATTAATGCATGATTGTTAATCGCAATAAAACAAGTGGAAACGGACGTTGATAAAAAAAACAAATTTAGAAACGACATTCTAAAAACTAGATAAGATGTCCGTTAAAATAAATAAACCGTTTAGTTTGGAAAAGAAAGCAAAATTAATAATCGTATTATAAACATAACGTTCGATAACCAATGCTATCTGCATTGTTTATTTATTTTTTTTTTATATGCTGTGCATAGCGAATAATGTTTTGATTTTAAAACGGTGTTTTTTTATGTTCTTTGGTTTTTTTTCTGCAAACACTTTTACTGCCAGAGGGAACAACCGATTGTAAAATGTCATAGAACCAAAATAATTGGAAAATTTTTGGTATAAAATCAAACGTTTTGTGATATTTTGATTATTTTCTGAGTTAAATGCCGAAAAACGATGAAAAGTAGAAGATCGCCCAACTCGATTATTTGTGTTTTCCAGTGTAAGGAGCGATCGATCATCGCACTTTATTGCAAGTAAATAAAGAAATCAGGTTTAAATGATTTGAAACAATATTTTTTAAATTTTACACTTGTTGCGAATTTCAATCCGAAGACACAAATTTAAACTGAAAACACGATGGAATGACACGTATCGATGAATAATAACATTCAAAAATTGAATGAGAAGCTTAACTTTAAAAAAAAAAAATTATACTGAAAAAAATCACTCTACAAAATGTTATAAAATATTGTTTATACGAGCTTTATTTTATGGTACGGTCAATAATAAAATAAAAACATTTTAAAATACACAAACCTTTTTTTTTCCAAAAATCCCGAAAACAAACAAAATGTTTCAAAAATTGATTAAAAAGCCAAACGTTTAAAAAAACATGTCACAGAAAAAATCACTCGAACAATGCTATGAAATTTTCATCCTAGCTTTCATTTATGGGAAGGTATTAATAATAAAATAAAAATATATGAAAAAACACAAACCTAATAACATTTTATAGCATTTGAACGAGTGATTTTTTTTTCTGTTCCATGTTTTCTAATAAATTGTATTTAATTTTTTGGAATGTTTAGGTTGTTTTCGGGATTTTTCGGAAGGTAGGTTTGACCAAATTTTCTAGTTTTAAACGATTAAAAATTTTTGAAAATTTTTAGTCTCGAATAAAATTTATCGTCTCCCAAATTCGTATTATAGATTCTTGAAATGTATTCTGAAAAATCAAAGATTGTATTGAATTAAAACGACGGGGAAAAAATGTAATTTATGTTCTATATCAAGCTCGAATTTCAGATAGTCAAATATTTTTATATGAACATTTTTGAAACGTTTTAAAATTGTTATTAGTCCTATTTCTTACCCGTATAAATAATACATCGTATAAAAATCACAAGTCATTTCAATAATTATGTCAGAAGTCAAATAACTAAACAACACTATCAATATATTGTCGAAAACTCGATTTCCTTGGTTTCTTACCAATTTTCTCTAAACATTTTGCGACAACTTCACAAATCGCAAACTTTGCACAAACAAAATTTACAATTCAGATTTCTGATTTTTCAAAATTTCTGGTCTCAAAGGTAAAAACAAAATAAGTGACGATAATTATTCACGTTGAAATTATAAATCGTTTAGCGTTATACTTAAGCCTTTTCTTTCTATATTCGGCCACCCCACGGTGCATATTTGATCCGTTACGTACATAGTAACGTGATATCTGACACACATATGTCTAAGAAATTGCATATACTCTTTGCCGCGTTCCGTTATAATTTATCAATATTTTTCACTCTACGTCATGAAACACGGGCATTCGTGACAAAATGGTTTGGAAACGTTTCGGTTTTTGGATAAAAAAAAAAGTAAAAAATTCAAAAAATACTTGAAATAAAAAACAATTTTTGTGTCGACTCTTCTATTATGATAGTGGCGTGCCCAAAACTTTACAAAAGGAGGGGATGTAAGTATGGGAAAAAATAGTAAATTTCAACACAACAACCTTCCTAATATTACTATACCGAATTTGGACACGATAAATATACACAAGTAGGGTGACTTAAGATAACTTAACATCGTCCTAAAGCCACAAACAGCCCCATCATTTTGTTTTTAATGTTTTTCCCGAAACATAACTTTCTGTCATAGGTTTTGTGGCTTTTGTCCCTCCCCCACCAGCTAAAACACTGCAGGTAAGAAATATTAAAGAAGCGAAAAATTGGAAATGTTATATTTGTATACGATCTGGAACGCTAGTAAATTCATCAATCGTTTACGTTTTTTTCTTTTTTCCTCTATATTTTACGATCGGTATTTTTATAACAATCCGTTATAGATCTACAAGTTTGTTAAAAAAAATCACAATGGGCGGGGATACAACTCCTAACCCTCAAACCCATCCCACCGCCCATATTTAATGGTATTAAAAAATTTGACCCAAAATCATAGGGAAAAAAATTAATATTAAATTGTTGGAAAATCGATATCCGAAATCGCTCTTATCGCACAGCTTTGACCGTTACCCTAACTATCATTTAGTTTTACGCTTTTGCACGCGTAAAATGCGTGTTTAAAAACTCAGTACGGTTTAGAATATTAAACCAGTAAGCGCATTGACGTATTTTTCTATATTTCGTGACCTTGGTTCGATAAAATAATGTAACAAAAAAATCCGCATCATAAAATATTCACTTTTATGAAGTTTTACGTCGTCAGTAACAATTCAGTTGTTCGAGTTAAATATTCGTTTAAATGAGAGTGATTCTTATGGTTTATAAAATAATTAGAAATCAATAAACGTTTTATTTAGTTTATTTCATTTTTACCTGTTCACTCCACGACTTCGTTTAAGCACTTCGTTATTATTACCGACGTGTTCGCGGCCGACCTCTTGTAGGCCACGAGCCAACCGACTACTGACACACAAATAATGTTCACGGCAAATTCTCGGGTTACTTGTGCATGCACAACTAATTTATGAAACTTGAAAATCGCAGTTGTTTTTATATTCTTTTTCCTAGACCACATTACTTTCGGCTGGATAAAATGTACACTAGGGCTATAAATGTTTTTTAAAACGATTCCATAAAATCAAAAAAATAATAATAATATTTTAAACCACAATGTTAGAAGACAGTCCAATGACACTTTCCGTAAACCGAGTCAAAAAATCAAGAGTTAAGTCGATTTCAACTTTTTACCTAATTTTCCCATTCTTCTTTTTTAAATTAACGTTTATTTATGCTTTGAATGACATAGTATATTACTGTTTTTGATAACTTATAACAACGATTTCGCATTACATATTACCCATACTCGAATCTTTTCAATCGAATTGTTTCGGACTTCATTTCCATGATTTCGGGAAAAACAATCTATTATAGCACTAAAATAAATATTTATAAAATATATTCTGTAATAAGTTATAATTTCGGTTAACTTAGTAAGCTCAAGCAAAAAAAAAAAATATTTATCTTTCCCTGTCTCAAGATAACAACCGCTCGCACTCGTGCTAAAAAGTAGAGATATTTTTTTTTTTTTAATACAACGATTACTTAAAAATTTCATTAAAAAAATACCATCAAATCTGCGTTGATCTGATTGGTAACTGTAATGTTTTTCGTTGAAAGTTCGCGTAAAAAAAAAAAAAGCATTAAATAACTAAATCGATCGTAAGTGCCAAACGTCTTCTTCGAGGATATTTTAACGATTTAAGCTTTGCAGCCGGTGTACGCTGTGCAGTTTAGTGTCAACGAATCGGGACGCGAAAATGATCGAAATTCATCGGGGCGCGTGATTTGGAAAAATTTCGACCGAAGAAAGTAGAAAGTCGTCCGATTAGGCATTCAGGAGGCGATTCAGGAGGCGATCGATGGCGACCCATGGCCGCGCGTTATAAGAACGGCAGCGGTCGATCACCAGCGATCATTCGCCTCAACGCCGCCTCCCTGTCGCCATGCATCGTCCGTCCGTCGTTTTCTGTTGCGCTCTGACGCTGTTCGCCGCCGCACAGGTAAACGCGATCGTGTTGAAGACAAAATTTGATATAAAAAAAAAAAACGTTTAATATCTCGTCACCGGTTAGGTCACTGCGATTTTGAAACACACGCGGTTGTGAATGCTGTAAAAAAAAAAAACTTAACGAACGAGTTCGAATTTGAAATCGTCCGGTCGATTGTTTCGCAATTAATTAATCACGATAAGATGCGATATCGTGACCTTTCGTGGTATTTCGTTCCCGCGGTCGGATATCGGACAAACCGTCTATTACGGCAAAACTTTAACTTGTTTTTTCGCCAACATATTACGTCTTAACTATTAATTATTCGATCGACTGAAAACTCTGACTGACTATTTTAACTTGGTTAAAAAAAAAATTATCGTTATCATGCCATGAAAATTCATTTTTTTCTATTCTTTCAAATTTTTTAAGTCACTCTTCCGTCAAATATTTTCCAACGTCGTATGTGGTGTTGCAGTGATTCGAACGTTTCGTGTGCTAAACATTGTATGTATATATATAAACGTCCTCCACTGTTCATACGGAATGGATCGTACTCGCTTGAAACGTCCGCGGAGGTTTCAAACGAATTTTAGTCCATTTTTTTGTTTTTTGGTTTTTTTAATAACATTTTTAAATGCGAACCACGTACCGATTGTTTTCGTACTGTATCTTTGTCGAACGTTCAGGCAACAGAAACCTTACTGGAGTTCGGCGGTCAGCTGCTGGAAGACTGCGGTTCCAATTGGGCGTGCGTCAAGCCGAAATTCCTCAGGTTCGTCAGCGAGTTCACGCAGAAAGACGAGCTGAGACTGACCAGGGACTTGTCGCTGAAACGGAGCCGCGGCAGCGATGACGAGGACGAAGTCGCCAACTCGGTAAAAAACCAAAAAGTAAAACGATTCACGATATCCGAGACACCCGTTCCAAGCGGCGAAAAACCTAATAATAATACCCGCGAGCTATGTAGTGTTTTTAGATATTGTTGAATAATCATTAATATACGCTGCGAATAAGTACGTAAAACGCGTAAAAATTCAAACCGTCTTAAAAATAGCGTACGACATATCGTCAATCGGGCAACTTTTATTCTATGAACAATTTAAAAATTAGATTTTGATTTGAAAAACACGCGAAAACGTCTCGAAGTTCGGCAAACGTCGTCAAACGGTCGGCGCACGGTGAAATTTTAAAATAAATCTGGTTCCCCTCCGTTTGGCGAAAAACAAAATGTGTTTAGTAAACTCGAGTCTAAACCATTTTTCCATTACTTAACAATTTGTTTCTCCCCAAAAGATCCCCAACGGCGAAGACTACAAGCAGGCCATCAAGGGCAGCGCGTACCTCAGGGCGCTGGACCGGATAGACGACTTCTTGAGCACCCACGACCTCCACGTGAGCCTGCCCTCGGAGCTGAGATCGACCATCGCACAGATACAGATGCCGCTGACCGACCGAGACGGGCACGCGGCCGTTCAACAAGGACGGAGTAAGTTTTAAGCGTTAAATAAAGTTGTGAGTTTCTATTTTGTAACGGAAATATTCTGTTGTTCGGCAGTATTGAGTTGGATTCGCGTCTTCAAAAAATTCGTTTTCATAATATTTGGTTGTCCGTTTCTCTCTTTTTTGTACTCTTTTCGACCGAAAATCGGCAAAACAAATATCATCGTCATTGAGATCACAAAGTATATGTTAATTTATTATTATTTTTTTTTTAACTGACATGTGTGACGTTTATTTTTGAAAATTTGACAAACCAATTGACTCTAGAGCCGAATCGCCGCACCACTAATCGATCCAATATGACTGTAAAAGTCCCAGACGGAACTTTATTTTAATAATTGGCTCACGCTTGTATTTAAATAAAAATAAAATAAACATCATAACCGTTTCTCGCAGGCCGCGGTTTCGTCCGCAAGATCGTCATACCGTTCCTGCTGGGCCTCAAGTTCAAGACCACCGTGCTGATCCCTGTGGCCATCGCCATCATCGCGCTCAAGACGTGGAAGGCCCTCACGCTGGGTCTGCTGTCCCTGGTCCTGTCCGCTTCCATGGTCATCTACCGGTTCACCAAGCCCAAAGTTGTCGGCGTAGAGATCCTGCACTACCCTTCGCCGGTGCACGCGCACCACCACGACGGGTACGCCCACGCCAGGGCGTACAGCGCGCAGCAACCCCCGCAGTGACGATATAACGTGATCATCCCTAAGCCCTCTCGAAACTAAACTCGTCCTCTCTCCCCGGGTCTTTCGGGAAAAAATTGTTTTTTTCCGTCCAAATTTTATTCAAAATTCCGTTTGAAAACGTTAAAAACGAATGCCTATCATGCTAATACGTTTCGACGCTTGAACACGATATTCTCACTAAAATTTACTCGGGGAGTGGGTCTGAAAGGGTCAGAACGTTTGTGACGACGGTGTTCCGCGACTTAAACCGCACCTGCAACACCGTTATAACTTATAATAATATTATTTTAGCTGTTTTACTACGATTATTTATTCATTTATTTATATTAAACGTATGTCGTTATGTCTGAAGTAATTTTTTTCCATTTCACCCCTTTATAGGGTTGACTTTTTGATGATCCTGTATAGTTAATATAGTAACTCTATCATGCTTTATGTAGTATTAAAAAAGAATTACGATGAGTAGCAGACCAAAATATCTTGTTGTTTTGGCTTCGGCGGTTACGGCTCGACAGTAGTGGTTATATTTCAATGGTATGAGTAATCTAACACGAAATGACTTGATAAACAATTATTACGTTCCCCCTCGTAATTGAAAATTTTCGGAAAATGCTGTAGTATAGTATGATGTAATATACTCATTGTATGTGTAGAAGAAATCGTATGCTTAGTTTAAAAAAAAAAGAAAACTATGGTCGAAAGGTTTTGTTTCCATTTTACCCGTTCTTGGTCATGTATTAGTTTTGGAAATCTTCGTGAGTGAATTTCTACCTTTTTTTTTGGTATTTTAAGGTGATTTCATATGTACAACATCCATGTGTCACGCTATTCAAATGTAATTTGGTATACATTTTTCGACTTTCATAACTTATATGTCACCGTCTAAGGTTTCCGCCAACAAAACGGTGCGAAAACGTCTGTAAACGAAAATTCTGTTTACCAATTTTTTACATTTTATTACCATTTTTATGAAAAATAAACTGTTAAACTTGTAACTATGCGTTAAATCTTATAGATTTATTTTAAAAAAGAATGATAAGAAAAAAAATTCTTTATTTGTTTAGTAAGAAACAATGAACGGAATTTATTCATTGTTTGAAGGTACGTGCCAAATATTGGATGAGAATGAAAACTGCAATTTTGTAAGCCGAGTTAATAGTTTACCGTGAGTGGTGTTTGGTAAAAAGTAAAGGACTACCACAACAACGGTTCGCCTTGAACTTCGAGTTACGAAATCATAAATTGATATCAGTTGAGTTAAATACTCAACTGAAATTAAAAAAAAAATTTTAAAACGCAACTAACTGCAGAATATTGAAAACATTCAACTTTAAAAAGTATATAATACAATTTTTTGAACCAGTGAAGTCATGAAGTTTAAAGCGAAACGAATTAACTACTAAGTTAACATAAAATAATACAATTCAATCCGTTTTTAAACACATAGTACATGCAGTTATAAAATGCTCACCTTTGTAAAATATAAAGTTTTTCTGAAAACCAAAACGTAATCCAAACTGTACACCAAATGCTATGATTAGTTTAGCGCCTTAAATATTTTTGTTTTCCGTAGACAACTGATATTATGATATTTTATACATTTAAACAATGTTCATATTTTTCAAAAAGTTTTTGTAAAAACGAAATAAGTCGCGAAACGTAAAGTAAAATAAACATTTTCATTTGAATTTCACAACATCATTTCTTATTGCTCTATCATTTTTTTTTTTTTCTAGTTAAATGGTTTGATTACCTTAGTGTACCTATGGTTAATACTAGGCTTATGATGACCTTAAAAAATATTTTAAAAATACTTCATTTATTTTTTAGTCAGTTACAACAGTTTAAATATCGAAATTTTGCATTTTAAATTCTTCGACACTAATTTAAATTTTGTAGTTAGAAGTATGTGACTTTTAAATGTACAATCTACAAATATCGCTTGATATACTGTCGTTAGCCAATTTTTAAAAATCAATTTTCCTTTAAAGTTATTAGGATTTAAAATTTACCTCATTGTTGAAAATTAAATTTCATGAATATTAATTATTTTAGTAATCAAAATACCAAAAAAAAAAAAAAAACTCAACATCATTATACAGGTATTACAATCCTGAGTCTTAATCATTTTTCAAAACAAGGATTAGTTAATTGTTTTTTCATTTGTTAAGAAGCTAAGATTGCCTACAAAAATAGCTTACTGCTATAGAAATCAGTGTAGAATGCGCTCTGGCGGAATCCGATTGTAAATCAATCGAATATTCCCTTTTAACTATTTTCACTTTATTTTCACCAACATCACCACCGATGTTTATAATTATTATTGTCGTTTGTATTGTTCAGACGAACCTACCAAATTATTAGATGTACGAGAACATAGATAGTATAATAATTTTTACGTAACAAATATATTAGCGTGTTACGATAAAATAATATTAATTTTTTTAATTGTGCGGCCGTTTACATCGCGTCACGACACATTGTCGACGATTTCACGACTATTATTGATTCACAATGAAAATACAATAACTAAATCAGTAGTGAAATTTAAAACGAAAACCCGCGATCCGCGTGATCGTGCAGGTCAAAATAGAATAATACTTTTCTATACGAATTTCGCAGCACGTTTTATTTTTTTTTAATTTTCAAAACTTTCACGTTTAAACGGGTAATACTCATCGTGGGGGAAAAAAGTATGAAAGTTATTTTTCCCACATCTGCCCTTACATCAAATTTAAAGTTTTTGATGATGCGTCAAGAAAAAAAAATCATGTTTCTCGGGACGCAGGGCAGAAGTAGAACTAAAGTACTATGATCTTGAAAAAAACTTTTAGTAAAAGTAAATTGTGGGTCGGATTGGAAGCTTGTTGGATTTCACTTTAGGATGACGTTTATGTTAAATCTGTGTGCAACATAACGTGGACATTTATCATACATTAAAATAATAAAGAATAATATGGAAAATTACGATTCTGAAAGGTCTCAATGATAGTTGAATACTCAACACGAGTACGTATTTTTAAAATATGATATGAAACTCAAATTTTTTCGACGTTTTTCGGAATTTAATGATTCCGATAACGTGTAGAAATTTCGGATCATTTGTAGGGATTTTTAAATGTTTTCCACTTTTGTGTTGTAGGTAACTCGAAAAATAATAGAAAATTAAAAAATCAATCAAAGTAAAATCTAAAACCGCAACCCAGGCTTTTCTGTGGTAGGTACCTCTAACGCAAAATCCGTAACACTCCTTCCATTAGACAACGACAACCGGAGATCGCGAGAGCAAAAAACATTCACGCGTCATTTGGCACGCAAAACTTCTGGTTCTTTTTTATCGTAAATCAAAAAAATAATCGGAAACTCAAAATAGCGAATAAGTCGTTTAATTTTTGAAAATTATTCGTACGTTTCTGTAGCATCGCATACAACGATTATTTTTATATTATACGTGTCACCGAAAAAGAGATATCTAAAAAGGGTTCGTCACTCGTCGATAAAAATAAGTTTGCGCGTTCCGTTTTGGAGGTCACGTGCAGTGGCATAGCAAAACGTACGAATATTAGTTGTCGAGTGGCCAAAAAAATCTATCAATGAAAGTGTTATAAAAAAAATATTACGGGCTCACCAGTTTTTTTTTTTTAATGGTGAAAAAACGGACATATGGGTGCTAAACGATACCACGAGTGTGTCGTACCTGTAAAAAATGATGAAGTGAATATTGTGAACTCATTATTGTTTGCTTGAGTCGTTTTTTTCGCCGCAGCTAAACGAAAACGTTAAACAGTTTTAAATTTTGTTATTTTTTTTTTTTGTCATAGACTTTTCTTTGATAGAAATACTAATTATATCGATAAGAAGACGCATCTTGGATCATTCGTTTTGGAATAAAATTGATATATAAGATAAAAAGTTACAAAAATCAATACAATCGTAAGTCCGAATCGTGCAAAATAACAATTTGGGTATTTTTTGGGTCGTTAGGTGGAAGGGTACAATACGAATCATAAAATATACTCAGCTGATAAAATGCCGATTTTTAACTAGGAGGAATAATATTGTTTATTGTGATTTGTGGATAACGAAATCTCTAATTATTTGCAGCATGATAGTCTGTATGTTTTATACATTCTCTTCTGTCATAAGTATTTAACAGAAAGTCAGGGCATTCTTTCCACCGAAAAAAGTGAATTTCAAAAGTTTTTTGGTTTTTAAAATATAACTAAAACAAAAAAAAATTTTAAATTCAAAAAAACGCTTCAAGTAAAGTACGGTCATATGAATTAAAAATAATATATCTGTTTTTTAACAATGGTGCGTTAAAACTGCTATCATGTTGTGCAATTTAAAACTGAATAATAAAATTTTTAACGCTAAACATGTTTTTCTTTACTCTCAAACTGATTCAAAAATTAACCAATTTTAGATGTTTTTATTGCTCTAATGTTCCAATATAAAAACTTTTTCCTCGCAAAATTACTGTTAACTTCGCACTGTAAGCAAAATTGCAAAAAGTCCAAAAAAGATTTTGTTTTTAATCGACAGACAATTATTATTAAAATTTCAAACCACCGTGCGTTCAACGGACCTTATAACGGTGTTCCCTTGCAAAAACAATCTTTAAAAAATTATCCTGGAATTTCGCGTTATAGTGTAAAAAGGTATCCTTCATTAAGATTGGGTAGTTACGAGTTAAATCGAGTCAAGCACTTTAAAATCTAGGTTCGATATTGACCAAAAAAAAAAAAAAAAATGAAATTGAGAAGAATAGTAACAGCGCAAATTCTTTCGGGAAACATATGTTTCTACGGACTCTCAAAGATACTAGGGTTTCGGTCCCTGTCCAGAGAAATAAAAGTACAATAAATATACGTTACGCTATTATGTTCCATAATTACACACATGGAGCAGAAACATGGACGTTAAGAAAAACGGAAGAAAAAGAATTAATTTTTTTTAGAGAGAAAAATACTAAGAAAGCTATTTTTGGCCCGGTAAAGACGAGGAAACCGCCGAATACGAAAAAATAAAAAAATTGTGGAAAAAACCCAACTTATCGGATCCAGAGCAGAAGATTATAGTGGACCGGGCATGCCTGGCGTAGACCATGGTCATGTCAAAGAATCCATAAGGAAAAAGGCCTCTTGGACGACCCCGACTGAGATGGAAAGACGTGGTGAATAGGAATGTGGAATCTCTGAATAGAGGACCAGATTGGAAAGCATGAGCAGCTGACAGGGATGTTTTACAAGATGGCCTAACCCGAAAAGAAGAAGAATAAGGAATTTTGCGTTGCGAGACCGAGCTAAGCTGTTATAACGACGGTAAAAATAATAAACATAATAATATTCGTTCTTCGGTATGTGTGGCGATCGTGACGACCACTATATAATATACGGGGCGATGTGACGTTTTCGCTGCGATCAATATTCATACATGGCCGCGCGATCCGAAATTGGCCGTCGATTATTGTTATTAACGATTCAGCTCCTGGGTATCATATTATTATACTTCACGATGTCTTTTTCTACAAAGTTTTCACCGTCTACAATGCCGGACAACTATTGATTATTTATTTTTTCGTGTACACCGGGAACATAATTTATAAAACGTATATATTTATCGTGTGACACGGAACCGGTTTGTAGGAAATCCGCCCTGGATTAGAAAATATCACACATCTATCAAAAGGGTTCTATAAAGAATACTAAATACCGTCCCAAATAAAATTACAGTATTAATATTATTATTTTTGCTATCCCGACCCACTCGTCTCCCGTGCAGTTTTGTTTACATTTTCTATAAAATAAAAAAATATGCACAAACAAATGTTTGTTTTACAATCACGATTCTAATCGAGTCAATACAGTCGAATAATGCGTTTCGCGTTAACCTAGGTCCGCGGAACGGCACAAGGAGCGTAATAATTTCTGCTATATCACTTTTAGTGTTGGGATACTTAACTAAGAATTAATCTGGACGAGATTCCAATGACATAGTTAAGAACTGTTAACTAAAAAGAGTTAAGAAAGTCAAGTAAGTTAAGAAAGATAAAAAAAAAATCCGGAATCAGTCTAGATCGCGTGAGTAGTTTGACGGAGTAGTGACTTCGCATTGGGTGGGTCACTGGTATGGAAATTGAAACGCATTATTTAATATCTAAAATCAATGATAAATCATTGCGATCGAAAATACGATTCTCAGTATTCAGCTCAGTTGTCTGGTATACGTCATGGAACATTTTTTAAGAATTTCAAAGTTCTATACTTAGCGCAAACATTTTTAATATCACTTGAAACTCTTATCGAACCTGTATTTTACCTATTTTAATATTATGTAAATGTTTTATCTTGTTCCGATCATTATTTTAGATTTTATGGGCAAAAATCTAAAACGATATGTCAAAAACACGTTCGCCGTAATTAATGTTTCTATTTAGTTTCATGGCTGGAACTTTTTTTTAAAAACTTTGACCTTTCAAATTTGAGACTTCACAAAGGACCATCAAAGTTCATAGACCTTTCATTAGAGGAACTGACTTTAAAAATAACCTATATATTTTGTAACATTTCTTGAAGTACAATAATATGTCGATTTCAGTTTCTTAAATTCTTGCCAATTAATACATCTCGAAACGATTACACCCGTTTCTATATATGTATTGTATGTAGCTACAGAGTTCTTCATTTTTGTAAAATTTACTCGTTTAAACGACCGCGGTCGAATTTCTCCATTGGATTTTGAATTTTCGAATTCGTCCTTTTGATAAATTGCAGGTATCAAAAACGAGGTAGAAGTAGATACTTATTGTTTCTAAAATGATGACATCCAGCAGAATAATCGTTACGTTCGTTTAACCTATATATAGTTATTACTTAGGTTTACGGAGACCCAAAAAAATACTTGAAAACATTTTCATTAAGTTTTTAGTCGGTCACTACAGTTTAAAAATCGAAATTTTTCGTTTTAAGTTCTTTGCCAATACTTTCAGAGCTTTGTAGTTGGATATCTGTAACTTTTGAATGTACAATCTATACAAATTGTTTGTTATACTGTTGTTGGCCAATTTTCAGAAATCAATTTTTTGTTTTTTAAGTTATTTGAGTTTTTAATTAAAGGTCAGTTGTTTAGAATTGAATTGAATACTTTTTTAAATAATCAAAATCTCAAACAACAAAAACCAACTCAACGCCATAGTATACAGGTATTACCACGCTGAACCGTAATAATTTTTTGAAACAAATATTAGTAAATTATTGTTTCATTTGAACTAAGAGTATCCGCCCAGGTAGCCTACTGTTACGGAAGTACGTTAGTATAGAACGCGCTCTGGCAGAATTCGATGGTAACTCTACATGATGTTCCCCTTTAAAGTTATCGCGTTGAATTTAAAAACAGAATTAATCTTTATTAAGTTAAAAGTCGACGAGTCGATCGACTATTAATTTTTGTTAAAATTAACGTTTCAACTTGATTTTACCGAATTAATGTCCAGCCTTGCAGCGTACTCGTCTAACCGAGTTTCCGCGCTAAGACCATGTCCGTGCTGTAGACGCCAAACCGAGACGCGCCCACGAGAACACCGATATGGTATAAAAAAATTATTATTTCGTGTCCGCCGTTTTCGAATCGAGGGGTGCGCGCGGTCGGTGGTGCTTTATTTTTACAAATATTTTTAGCGTACCCGTTCGAATTAACTTCCTGCCGCGAATTCCTCATCGAATTTACTTCCTCTCGTCGTCGTTCGGTATACCTGCAGGGAAATCGGAACACTATACACATATTATCATATTCATATGTTCAACGGTGCAGCAGCTGTTTCATATCGGCCGTTCGATTTCGCTGGCACGCGCGACAAACTATTAAATATTATACAGGTTATATTATTGCACGCGGGACAGGTGCGCGATGGCACTAATAACAATTCGAACGATCGCCTTTCTCGCGTACACCTTTGTTTACTATAATTTTTTTTTTTTTTATAGAGTATTATCGATATGGACCGCGATCAATATTCAACCGTCGTCGTCGTCGAGCAACCGAATCGACGCGAAACGGGGGGGATTTGCCAACTCCGATGGTCCCCTTCCGATGGGCTCGGCTCGACTATAAGACCGGCGGACGCGACCGATCGGACCACCACACACGCCCCGACCACCGTTCGACTCGCACACACCCCGTCCGTCGCAACAACGCAGCAAGTCGCAACAACATGGCCGGACGTCTCTCGTGTTTGCTCGCGTCCGCCGCGCTGCTCGCCGCCGTCGCCCTGGCGTCTCCGACGAAGGCCGATCAACAGGTACACACACGCATGGTGAACTCGTACGAGATTTCGGAGAGAAACGAGCGAAAAGACGACGGGTTGTACCGATGTACCGCCACCCGGGGGCGCCCGAGGTTCCGTCGCGGGTCGCGTCGAAAAAATTTTAAACCGTTGTACGATTGAAAAAAAATCGATTTTCGGCACGCGATTCTCCCTCGTAGTCCTAAAAAACAGAAACGTGAATCTGCGGATCCGACGGTTTTACATTGGTTGCGAAAAAACAGCAATTTTATACGAAAACCTTTCGCGCAACGTGTTTAAACGCGCACGACAAACGAACCGCAGGCGGCGTGTTTCGCTCCTCAAACCGTATCGTTAGGCGTTTGCGGATGATATTTTTTGACACTTTTTCGAGTTTAAACCGCAGTGCAACGCCTTTTTTTCCGACCGACGCGTTTACGATCGTCTTGCGAACGCCTCTGGCCGACCGGACGTTCGCGGATTTCGTGTTAAAAATTGAAATATCGCTGTTTTTAACGACTGTTTTTTTCTTCCCCGCCCTTCTGTACAGGACGAAGTGAACAACAACGAACTGGGCATCACGGAGCAGCTCCAAGAGCTAATCGAAAAGCGCGACGCTTCCGTGCAAATCGGCGGCGCCACCATCACCGTGTCGCCCAGGAATCTGGAAGAAAACGAATTCGGCCTGTCGTTCAAACTGCCCAGCTCCTCCGAATCCAGAAGTAAGCGCTCGAACGTTACGCACAAACCCACGTTTTTCCCGGAACATACACGAGTTGAAGTAGCGTTCGATCCGACGTAGTCACTGTAAACTGCGATCCGGGGCGTTGGTCGATAGAATTCCCAGGGTCAGCACTGACCCGGATATGGGTGCTAAAGATCGGATTTGCCGCGCGGGCGCGAAAAATAAAAATATAAAAAAATAAAAAGTCGATACACCTTTCCATTTTATACCGACATCCATTTTCTTGCTCCCCTTCGTGTCCACCACTGAGCCGATTCGGCCGATCCAACGAGAGAATTATTTAGAAAACACGTTAACGGTCTTTGTGTGTGCCGCAGGCAAACGCCACAAGCTGAAGAAGATCCTCATGCCCATCATGGTGTTCGTCATGCTGAAGGCCCTCACCCTGATCCCGTTGGCCATCGGCGTGCTCGGCCTGAAGGCGTGGAACGCCCTGCAGCTGTCGTTCTTCTCGTTCGTCATATCCATCGGGCTGGCCATCTTCCAGCTGGTGAAGAAGGCCTCCGAGATCCCGCCGTCCCTGGCCACACACGACGCGGGCATCTACGGCGCGCCGCCGTCGCACTACGCCCGGAGCATCCAGGAACACGCCCAACAGTTGGCCTACGGTTCCAACCAGGTCAGATAGGTGAGTAAGGTACTCTCGCACCGGTGGTACCTGGGTTTGAGAAAAAAAAGTAATTGTTCCGTTTCGAAAAGCATCCGCGCTGGATTGCACGATCTCCGAGAAACGTTCCGGTTGTGTGAGACACAAACGGACGACCTAAAATATTCACAATCCACATTTTCATTGAATTTTATCATTGTAATAGTTTCTGTTACAATAATATTACGAATCCACGTGTCCAGATGAAACCCGGAAAACTCGTACAACTCTGAATGAAATTTACCCTACTCGGAACTCTACGATACTCGATTCGCCGAATCGAACTTTTGCATGCCGGCTGGTCGTTTCGTGCAAAATGTTTTATTCGGATATTTTTTTTTCTAAACTCGCGGATTCGTCGATTGTTTCAGGCGCCATCTCGACCGACGACGACGCCGACGACGACGACGACGACGACGACGTGATTCGACTCGCGCCGAGTGAGCGAGACCTGACATTCGACCCACTCGAACGCGTCGACGCTGCAGCGGGAGAACAAATTTATTTATTTCGACTATTTATTATACTGTTATGTTACAACTATTATACTATACATCTTTTTTTACGAACTTCAAAAATGCTTATTGTAAATACCTACCACACTCGTGTACCGATCGCATTTTGTCCTCGATACAGTTTGGAACTTTGTAAAACCGGCTGCCGAGACTTTTGTACCGATTGAAAAATATTATAATATCGTTTTATTCGTCTATAACGTGCGAGTGATTCGTATCGTACTTAATGTACATTCTCTCTTTGCTCTGTCCTATCGAAAATCTTTACATTTTTATTATCGTTATAGTCTGAATCGATGCAGTGTTTGTATAAGTATTTTGTAGGTACATTGTCATATGATAGTGTCCATTTTAAATTTACGTTTTTCCATTTTATAAATGAAAACAGAACTGCAAGTACATGAGAATCATTTACAGTTCTATAAACAAACAAATTTTGTCAGTTACAATTATTTTTAAGCAATATTTTTCGAGAATACATCGTCGTCACCTAAATCTTGAGATCTAAAAAGTTTTGCATTTATTACGGTGCGAAATATAATATAGTCGACTTTTAAGACCAAAACTAAGTTTCTAACTTTTTTATGAGTCGGAGTTCGGAGTTTGAAAAGGATCAATGCAGTACCTGACAAGCAAAAACAATCCGATCATAATTTATGAAAATGGGACCTTTCTCAAAGTAGAAATTCGTTTCATAGATTCTAATATGAATAATCTGTTCGACCACGGAACGACTCAAAACTCGACGTTATCGAAGTCCGTACCCATATAATTGTAGAATTTTGCGTCAAAATACAATTGGAAGTACAACGAAATAGTTTTTGAAATCCAAAATACGTTTCCCAAACATTCTTTTTATCTTCACACGATTTTTTTTTTATTTTCTGATAACGATATTGCGTTATGCATTTTTAGTAGCTTGGCTTCCTTTGTTACAATCGTTAAACGCTCAAACGAATTAAAACCTAAAGTATGATATTTTATGTGGAAGCGGAATATAAAACAGTATGTGCTTGCAGTGAATGATTAACGGTACGTCTAATTCGGTGTCACACGATCGCAGCGAATTTGCAAGGAAATGTAATTTCAAATCCAATAAATTGTAAAACATTTTATGCTTATTCTAAAAATATCAAAATCGAATCTTGTATAGTATCAAATGTTTTCCAAATCATCAAAACAAATAATTTTCAAAATCAAAGTACCTATACACTAAAAAAAACTGAATTTTCTAACAACTGAAATGAAAAAATATGACTATAAATTATTATTATAATAATAATAATTTGTGTTTTTTTCACATTGTATGGGTCAATGACTGTCAATCCAACAGTACATTATGAAACAATATTCGATGGTTTTTAAATATTGGTGATAAAAAATTATTACATTCAGTACTAAAATCAAAATCTTTTAAACAAATTTTTTTTTAATTCAAAATTAAAATTGTGTCCGCCTATAGACTCGATACACAACTCCCATACCTATCTAAATGTTTTGTGTTTCAAACTTTGTTAAATACTACCCAGAGTTACATGTATGGAGTTATACTATCGAATTCCGCTAGAGCGCGTTCTACACTGTATTTCTATACAGCAATAAGCTGTCAATTGTAGGGAATCTTAGTTCCTTCACAAATGAAACAATATTTAACTAAATGTTGGTCTGAAAAATAATTACGCTTAAAAATATTTAAAAAATTTTTCATTGATTTTTTAGTAGGTTGCAACAGTTTAAAAATTAAAATTTTGCATTTTAAGTTCATTAACAGTTCTAAAATTAAAATCTGAGTACATGTGACTGTTTATACTAAATTTAATAAACCCGGACACCAGTTCAAGTTTTGTAGTTAGAAGTCTTTTGAATGTACAATCTATAGGTAAACAACGTATAGCTCGATATACCGTCATTAGCCAATTTCAAAAATCAATTTTTTTTTCAAAATTTCTAGGGTTTAAAATTCAGCACTTTGTTGAAAGTTAAATTTCATGAATACTTTTTTAATAATCGAAATTCCGAAAAAAAGAACTCAACGATGTCATAAAAGTTATACCGTTCTTTTTTTTTTTTTTGCGTATAAACATAGTATTTATGTTTACACTGGCACTTGTCAAAACCCTTAGTGCATATTTTGTAAAAATAATTTATACGTAAACATTTATAACGTTTACTGTAATGTATGTCAATATAATATTGTTTGTAAATCCCGTGTCTAAATACAGTACATTTTATAGTTGCACTCAAGTTCAAACAGTAAAATGTAATCATATTATTTGTAAACGTTTGATGACGTTTATACGACCACTAAAATGTCCCGAAAATGATTACACAGTCCTTTAGAACAGACTTTGAAACACAAGTGCGTTACACCAGCTCCCTCACATCAAAAACTTAGATTTATTTACATATAAAACGAGAAAGTTTCTATAAATTTGTTTGACAATTTTCAAAATTTGTAAAATTTTTTGTTTTTGAGCAAATACCGAAATGCATAAGGGTTTCTGGGAAAAACGTTTCTCCGGCACCTCCATATGTTTTCAATCAAGTATGATCACTTTCAATGTTCATGGTATTTAGATAATGAAATTACGGAGATAATGAAATTCGTTTCAATACATTTAAACAATAGTTATACCAGATTACGGCTTAGTTTACGATTTTCCTTTTCTACCGTTGCGCCAGCTCCCTTTACCAGACAAAAATTATATTTCCAAAAACAAATTGTACCAATATAATAAGTCCAAAAAAACATGACAAATGTATTATAGTTTCAAATTTTGACGACTTTCACAAAGTACAAAAACCTTAATCATGAAACAGACGTCGTTTTGAAAGAAATTATTTTTTGTTTGACCGTTTTTTTTATCGATAAATTGATATAAATTGATATTTCTACACTAGCAACAAACTAGTTACGATCTCAGTATATTTTTGGTCAAAATATATTTTGATATTGAGCGAACCATCGATAAAAAAATTTTATTTATGAAAAAATGTCCACTATTGGGCATTAAAAAATGCCCTTCTTTAGCTCTGCTGTTTTTTTACTTCAAACATCATAAAATTCAAAAACTAAAATTTTTTACATATTATACTTACAATGATACTTCCGTCATTTCTTTCGAGATATAAAGTGCTTAAAAATTTGTTTTCAATTGTTCGTCACGTAGAACCGTCTCGGAAGTCATTTTTGTAAAATTCTATTTAATAAAATAAAAATCGTTACCGTTCAGACCAACCCGTTATCCACTCAACCCTTACACGGCTCTTTACTCTTTTTTTTTTCGTTTCGTCGCACATGCGTGAATTATTTTCATTACCAACTTTGTTTTTTTTTTTTTATTATTTGTTTCTATTAAATTTGATTTCCACTCGTTTCAACTTTTAGAAATCGCGTTGACCCGACACGAAGACTTAAATATTTCCATTATTGTAATCCGTCGAATCAATACACCTACTTATTTATGACCGACTAATTACGTTATGTTTAGCTCGTCGTACGTTCGGCTGCGTATCAACGATGAGCTATTTTACTATTTGCCTACTTTTCTTTAGAGGTACGTGCAAACGTTTTGATTCAAACGGAAGATGTACCCACCATATTAAACGATACCTACTGGTAACGACAAATATCCCGGTAACAGCGTAAAATACAATACCTATACTTATGCCTTGTGAATCGTCAATTCGATTAGACTAGTATTCGGTTGTGTCTGCAGCTCGTTGAAATGAATAAAACGTACAAACGGATCTCCCGCGAATCATCGTCAACAGTTGAATATTGTATTTTATATTTTTTTCGTGACGGTGTCGATAACGACGTGAATTAACGCTACGAAAAGAGAACGAACGCCTCGGAACTCGAACGATTGCGACGGATAACAAACAACAAACTTGGTCGAAATAGTGAAAAATAATTACTGTCGTAATAGTTGAGTCGACTAACCGATGTAGGGCGACGATTCGGTGAAGAAAATCAGTTATTAACATTAACTCGTCAACCGTAAAGTATTTAGTTTCAGAATCGATATGTAGGTATTCAAAAAATTTAAAAAAAAAAAACGTATTAAAAATTAAACCATTTACGATTATAATATCACGTTAATCAGTTTAGATCGCAATAAATTAACTTTCTAGTCGAAATAGTAAAATGCAAAGATATATTGAACTTTTTAATTACTATTAAAACCTATCTTCGTCAGACGTTGAACCATCGTTAAACCTTTATATTTATTGACCAAACACATAAATACGTTATCCACGAATTGAGACAATATTCAAATTAAGTGTTTAAGTTAAATGACAAAGTAGAAAAAAAACAAATTCATCTGGATAAAAAAACACATAGTAAATTTTTTTTTTTTTAACATTATGGTTGCAGTTTGAAATAAATTTAGGTATTTTCTGTAAGTATTATTATAAAACCTATTTTATATGATTATATGTTTTTTTATTTAAATTTGAGAGAATTTAGAGGACCAATTTTAATTTTTTCGTAAGCAACACTATAAAAAAGCATATTATCCTGCAGTTAATTATAATACGTCCAGAACAATATTATTGCCTAAACTGCATATCTACTTCAAGTATATAATCTTCTAGTTTTCAAGTGACGAAAACGTAAAATTCAAACGACGTCGTTAAAACGACACATAAAACGAAAACGTACACAGTTTTTCACCTTCTTCGGTTCGGTATAATATAATATTATGCGTGATGCGTATAGGTATTGAACGTGCTCGGAAGAAACCGAAAATGAGAAATCGCGAACTCCATTTAATATTATTATTATAGCTATTCACTCGGAGTTATTTAGAAAGGTTTTGTTTTTTGAAAATTCAAAGAATATTAATATTAATATAACACGGTTCAAAATCAATATTAATAACGCGTGTTCCGCGCGGCACACTTCATCGATATGGCGGGGCCACGTCACAGGGAGATTGAAGTTTTAAAATATTACGATTTTAATCTAAAACAATAATAATATTATCTATTTGTATACAATTTCGGGTCGGTTTGTTGCCAATTTATAGATACACCGCGTATGCAACACTTACAGTGTTTTATTGCCAAAGAACCAAAAAAAAAAAATTCGTAATATATGACAAAACCGTACACACTTTGTTGCCAAACAAAATACATATTGCATAAACTGAGTGTTTTAATAAAAGTATAAACACTAATCAATAATAGCGTATGCCAAAATTTCTTGAAAAAATACAACTTTTTTGTTTGTATACTATAATTCACGTAAGTTTACGTTAAAGTTTCTAATCGAAACATTTATTCATTCGAGCGCCAAACCCGTCCGACGATCGATATATTTGTATAGGTTCTGCAAAATTATTTCAAAGTTTGTATTTACCGACAAACGGTACACAAAAATCGTGATATAATTATATCAACGTGTAATAATTTATGTTATACATTTATTAAAAAAAATAAAAAAAACTGTTCAATAACTCGACTCTTTAAAAATATAGTCGAAATATGTCTATATAAATATCTCCGTATGATATTAAAAAATGTTGAGCGACTTAATATGTGGTGAAATTTAAAACCAATCTTGACAATTTTCGAACGATTTAATAATTTACAGAGCTTGTTCGGGGTTTACCGTCTACTTTCTTAGTTGTCGTTGGACTATAATGGCTATAACTTTTTTTTTATACTTTAAATGAGTGTTTAAACTTTAATATGATCCGCAAACAACAAAATTATTAACCTACTAAAGTAAGGTGGGAAAATTTTAAAAATCAATTCTTACCATTATTGGTTTATCGACAATTTAACATCGTTGTAAATAAAATCTATTCCATGTTCTATAGGACGTGCACCTCGAAAAAAACAATAATTTAGAGTTTGCGAGGCGCTCGGAATCCACGCGTGGACAAGTAGAAACTTCAAATATTGTATTGTGAAATTAATTTAAATGGCGATGAAGCCCATTCTTTAACGCGGCGATTATTCAATTGCGTTACGAATCAATTAAAAATTATACATTATAATGTGTGTACAATCAATAAATGAAGTGTGATGCTTGCTTTCTTGTAAGAAAAAAAATATTACGCGGTTAATGTTCGTTATTAATTGTTTTTAGTTCGTAAACAGTTATTATTACCATAGCGTATAGCGATAGTGCGAAACAATAGAACGGTTTGTATTATCGACGCATCGACGAGTCAGCAGGTGGCGAAAAGAAAAACAAATTCCATCGCCAAAAGCCGGAAGTACCGACGAAATGACGAGTGAAGTTATTTTCGGACGTCGGGTCGCCAAACGTGACACGCCAAACGGAATCGAAATGTCATTCACGCTACGTATAGAAGTAATAAATTTGAAGAGAAAAAAATTTGAATCGTTTTCAGTCGAACGAAATTTCGAGTGAAATAACGAAATCGCTGTCGATTTGACCGCGGGGATGCAAGTCACTCGACGTAACGAACCCGATCCACTGCGTTAGGTAACTAACTATTTACAGTTTGGACTACCACTAATTTTTAAAACGCTCGAAATTCCGGTTCCCCCCGAGAAGTTTGTCGAGAATAAAAAGTTCGGAGAGCCGATTGGGCTGATCTCGGACAGGCTGATCCGTGTATTTTTCTAAACTTTTTTGGGGGGGGGAGCGCTAACCAGATGAGGGGACTGATCCCTCACTCTGGCCACCCGAAAATCGCCTACGAACAAATAGATCGTGCAGATTATAGCGATTTACTTTTATCTATGGATAAACGTAACACGGTAGGCAAGTACGGTCATCTCTAGTAGATAAAACCATATTATCTACACGGAATCATCATAAACCGCTCGTATACCGCGTGTAGTATTTGCGGTTCTCCGTTTCAAAACGTTTACAACCAAAGCGTACTCGCAGAGTTTTATAAACTCAATTATAAGTTTATTATTATAAGTTCAATTATATCACACGCTGCGCTTTCCGTTTCGATCGACCACCGACGGACCGTCGAAAACGATCGTCGAAAGTTGGTGAACGTCCAAACTTTCGTTTTTCACACCACGGTCGTCCGAACGCTGCGTGCCGCGCCCGTTTCGATTCGGGATTTTTAATTTTTTCGGAAATACGACGATCGTCGACGGAAAATGGTTCGATTTTCACGAAAACGATGCCGAATGATTGAACAGATACGTCATTGTGGGAAACTTTTTTTGGAAATAGGTTCGGTTTTGGTTTTTTACAACGTGCTCCAATCACTGCATGGATAAAACGCTACACAAACCTTCCGCCGCAGTATAGTAAAATGTTATTAAAAACATGCAGTAGTTTTCAATCGTGATAACACGTTCGAACCGTTTTCGATCCTCTTCCGACTGACCAAACAACTTATGAGCAGCTTAAAACAATAAAATTTCAAAATTTCGGTGTAAAACATTAAATCAGATTCAATCGTAGATAGGAAAATATATTTAATTACTCGTACAATATCAAACGGTTTGAAAAAAAAAAAAAAATTAGGAAACATAAAACGTCAGTACCACTACTGCGAACCACACATTTTTTTCATTTTGTGTCACACTAAGCGTACGATCGCAATTTTAGTCCCTGCTAAATACACTCCAATATCCATTTAGAGTTGTTACTAACGAACTCCACCTAAGCGCGTCGTATACAGTATTTCTATAGCGGTGGGCTATCTTTGCAGGAAACCTTAGTTCCATATCGAACGAGACAACAGTTTTGTTTTTTTGAAATTTTGATTATTAAAAAAAAAAAATAGTGTTCGCGAAACCTAACGAGGTCAATTTTAAGCACCAACAATTTAAAAAAAAAAAAAAAAAAAAAAATTGATCTCAAAAATTGGCCGATGTACCCATAGTACCTATATCAAACATTATGCACAGAATTGTAGAAATTTTAAAGTTGTTACGGGCTGTTCACTACAAAACTTAAACTAGTGGCAAAGAACTTATAAAATAGAAAATTTCGATTTTTAAACTGTAGCAACACTGACTAAAAGGGTTAAAACCTACTCTAGCGGTGGTTCCCAACCACCTGGGGGTTACTACCCACTCTATAGGGTAAAAATGGATTTTTTGAGAGGTGAGTAAACTAATTTTTTCTTACTATTTTATGTACACATTATTATTAACTCTGCATCAGACACGTGTATTACAATACCTAATACTAATAGTATAATGGCCGTTGTTATTCGGCTGAAATTTCAATCGATCATTTTTAAGGGAGTTACAGGGTTTACACAGTTATCGTCATTCGACAAAACCTCTTTGGTTTTTATGTCGATACAATCTAAACGGGACACGGTATTATGGAATATTTAAAAAAATTGGTTCGCACGGTTCAATTGAGTTTATCTGTTTCGTGGCCCGCCGTTTGCGAAAATAACCTGTACAACAAAGAAAAACCGTTCGAGAAAATTATGCGTCGTTAAAGAATCGCCGTTGAAACGTGGTATGAATACTACGCGAATTATATTTCCAACAAACTTCTCAAACGTACTCTACTGGAACATTATACTCGCGCATCACTAAATTACATATGGTCGTGTACCGATTTTTGGATTGAAAAAAAAAAAAAAATCCGACGACAATAACTGCGCGGCACTCGAACGCGGACGCGCGTTTTCACTTCGGACGTCCTGCGGCGGCGGCGAACCTTCCTCGGGCCGTCTTTTTCTGTTAGTATTCCGCGCGCGCGCGACGATTAGCGCACTCGTCACGCGCCACCCCCGCCGAACGACGTCCGCACGTCGCGTCCCACCGTTGTTTGTGGCGGTGCACCCGGTATGTTGGGCAGTGGGCCGCGGCCGGCGGTATATAACGTGCGCGCGGGGAGGCGTGGCCGCACAGTACAACGTTTAGGATGTATCGCTCAACAGCCGCCGCCGCCGCCGCAGTGTCCGCGTGCCTCGCGTTTGCGGCCGTCGCGACGGCCGTCCGACACCGCGGGGACGAGGGCCGGCTGCTGGACCGGGTGCTGGACGAGTGTCCGCTGGGCCCGGGCGCGGTGCACTGCGTGAAGAGCGCGGTGCTGGAGTACCTGGAAGACGGCGGCCGGAGGACGGGCCGGGGGTCGTCGCCGCCGCCGTCCGCGGACGACGTGGACGCGCGGCTCTTGCGCGCCGCCGGCGAGTACATGGAACGACGCGTCAACGGCGCGGACGACGACGACTACGACGTGGGCGGCCGCGACGGCAGAGGGATGGACAACAACGGCGACGGAAACAGCGGTAACAACAACAACAACAACAACGGAGCGCAACAACAGCAGCAGATGCAACAGATGCAGCAGATGCAACAGATGCAACAGATGCAACAGACGACCACGACGACCACGGCTAGAGGTTTGGACTTATTAACTATTATCGGGTTTCTGAAAGTCGTGCAGTCCGTGTTTAAGTTCACTCAGTCGGTGACGCAACTGAAAAAGTCCACGCTGAACATTGCGTTTATACCGGTTTTAGCGGACATGGAGATGGGCATGATGCAGGACAAGATGCTCATGCCGCTGATGATGATGATGAAGATGAAGATGAAGATGCTCACGCCCATCATGATGGCGCTGGTCAGCATGAAGGCGACCAAGGCGCTGGTGCTCAGCAAGCTGGCCATCCTGATGGTGCTCGGGTTCATGGTCAAGGAATTTCTGAAGAAGACCGGACTGCCGGCGCTGCCGCTGCACCTGCCCGGCCTGTCCGGCTCGCCGTCCGAGCCGCCGTCCACGGCCGCGCCCCACTACGGCCCGCCGCTCCAGTCCTCCGGTTACGACGCGTCTTCCGGCCCGTGGGAGCCGACCGGTTACAGCGGGTCGTCGTCGTCGTCGCAGTCCGGCGGTTACGGGTCGCAGTCCGGCGGTTACGGGTCGCCGTCCGGCGGTTACGGGTCGCCGTCCGGCGGTTACGGGTCGCCGTCCAGCGGTTACGGGTCGCCGTCCGACTCGAGCGGCAGCCACTCGATGGCCTACAGCAGCTACCTGCCGTCGTCGTCGTCGTCGTCGTCGTCTGGCTCGTCCGCCAGCCTCGCGGCCTCCAAATACTGACCTCGAAGTCACGTTTGAATCGGTATTTTCGGACACGTATTTATTATTATATTTATTATTATATTTATTTTTGCTCAGGTTATACAAACATATTATTATTATTATTATGATAACTAGCCGGATTTTAATAATTTATTTTTTTTTATGCGCACGAATTTTTTTTGTCATTGAAAGAAAAAAAACCAATAAATTATAATGTTTTTGTCTCGAACTAATTGTCTCTTCGTACGTAACCTACGGTGTAGGTGTTATCCTCGTATTTTGTCCTAAAGGTGGTACATAATATCGTAGAACGGAGACATATTGGTTGGTTGGTCGTGCCTACCTATATATTATAGTTCACACTAGGTTCACACGATGACTCTAAAAAAATATTAAAAACGTTTTCGTTTTAGCCGTCACTACAGTTTAAAAATCGAAATTCGTAATTTCAAGGCTTTTCCCACTGTAGTTTAAGTTTTGTAGTTTAGAAGTGTGAAACTCTAAAATGCTTAACCAATACGTATCTCAAATGGTATTACGGCTCGAAATCGACCTCGTTATTGAATACTAAACTTCACGAACACATTTTTTTTTTAAACCAAAATTTCAAAAAAAAAAAAAAAAGCTCAACGTTTATAGGTATCCTGAATCGCGATAATTTTCCAAAACATAAATCGGTCGCTTATTGTTTCGTTTGTTAAGGAACTTTTATAACTCGCTTCTGTACGGTAGAAAACAAGCTCTGCCGGAATTCGATGGTAACTCTATCGGATATTGTCCTGCCGACAGAAATTTTTAAAAAAAAAAACATATTTCGAACGTTATTCTTTCAATAAACCTACACACGACGTATCTTATTCGATTAAAATTATTTATTTTTTTTTTTGGTTTTTGCAACCACTCGAGTCAACGATTTTTTTTCTTTCCATTCGTTTTGGTCGGTCGACCCTAATCGAAATGTACCTACGTATTTTTCACTTTACAATATTGGTTTTTTCTTCCAAGCGATCTTCTCACTCCATAACAACCTCTCAGCGGATAAATGCTCAAAAAGGACGATATTCAATCGGTCGGTATGTTATGCGACGTTTACTCTACGTCAACGGCGATACAAACGACGTATCTATAATCTGTTTATTTATAATAAAGAATAATATTGTGAATTTGTTTGCATACCGAACGCGACCAAACTCCACGACTCGTAAGTTTAAACGATGAAAAATATCGTTTATAAAAAAAAATGTTTTTGAATTTATCGGCATAATAAACTTATATTACGATATGAACTCCGGTTTAATCCATCGAGTTGAAGTATTTTTCGCGTTAAGACGTCATATAGAAATCAAAAAAAAAAACAATAAATAAGTTTCTATTTAGGAACTTTTTTATAGGATTTTTTGTCGTTTTTTTTTTTTTTCAAAATCTTTCGAGTCGTTTTCCGAACAAAAAAGTGGTTTTTGGTAGAACGTCATTTTTATTGTAACACATACTGTACAGCCGTAAAATACGTCATGGTTAACAAATAATTGGACTTAAACTATACAAATACGACGTGTTATAAATATAACATAATATCTAAAGTCTAGTGCACCGCAGTTTGACAAAAAACAATTTCATAATTCGAAAAATGTTTGAATTTAACAAGACTTATTGTTACGTTAACTTAATTTAAAATATTCACATAATAACATTATCATCTCGCGCATAAGTTTTCAAACTGCTCCTTGAAATTCACTTAAAATATTAAGTGTACGATGGATTTAAGTGATAAGAACGTATAATTTTCTCGTATGTACACGTAAATAAACAAAATGCAACAAACGTTATTTCGTTCCCTCCAATTTTATACGTTTGATCGGTTTAAATAGGTACCGCGCGTCCAAGAACGTTGTAACCATCGACGAAAATCATTCGTTTTTACTGATCAACGTAATAAAACTCGACAAAATCTCTACGTAACTTTATGATAAAATCAATCGACACGAAACAATCATGATGTACAACGGTAATAAACTATACGCGTTAATATTATATTTACATTATATTTAAACGAATCGTTGGCACAAATCGTGAAAGACAAGACGGATCGGCGGTATTCTTGCGACTCACTAAACACTGTTCGTCGATCGATCGACATACTACGGCGTCCGAGCTCCGCAGTAGTTTCCCAGCGACCATTTTTTGATTTTTTTTTTTTACAAAACGAGTAGATCGCCCACACATGTGGAATAATCCGTCGCAACCGTCGCCCATTCGTCGTTTTGCTTACACGGCCGTCTCGTCGTCGCCGCCGCCGACCGCCACGGTTTCCGCCGCGGATTCGGTCCGGTCGCCACTCGGAACTCGGCGCGTTTCACTCCGTGCGCCGTTTCCGCCGGTCGCCGCTTCGGCTTCCGCAGTTTCGCCGTCCACGGTTCCGGACAGGACGTCAGTCGCGACTCCCTCGGAACCGGCCACAGCTCGATCCGTTTCTCCTACGGTTAAAATAGCGCTCGTCGTGACCGCGGTGCCGTCGACGGACGCCGTATCTTCTTCTCCGGCACCGATCGTCGTGTCCGCCGCGAGTCCGGTTACCGCCGCCGAGGTCTCGTCGTCGACACGTCCTGTTTCTGAAACGTCAACAACATTATTCAACAACACCCGTGAACCGTCCCGTCCGCCATCGGCTCCTTCTGCGTTACAGTGATGGCTGCCGCTCCGACCGGAGCCAGTTTCGGCCGTCTCCGCCCGTTTCGCCTTGCCGCAGGCCTGCGGCTGTTCATTTCTTTCGGGCTCCGGATCGACGGGCGCGCGCGCCTGCTCGATGTCCTCTTTCAGCGTCTTGCTGATCTCGGAGATGGGCTTGAGCAGAGCGATCAGCACGTCGTCGTCCCGCCTCTGAAACAGTGATCATAACGTGCGGTTTTTAGGACGGTCGGGTTTGAACGTGCGGCGGTGTCCGTCCCGTTTCGACGGGGGCGTCCTCGCCGTCGGAAGGGGGAGGGGCGATAGGGGCGGCAACGCGAGAAGCGGACTTACGTCGTCGTCACGGTCGTCGGACGGAAAATAATATAAACGGCTCACGATAAACCAACGGAAATGGATACCGCAATTCATTTCGTTCGGTTTGATTGTTTTTTTTTTTTTATTGTTATCACAAGGTTGAAAACTTGGATGGTTAGTTTCAAAACGAATTTCCTCTGAAAAACATAATTATTTAAAAACTTGACTGGTCTTTAACTTTTATCGCCTTTATTATGGGGTGTAGGAGTTTTCGTTTTCTAAATAAATACGTGTCTCTCCGACTATTATACGACGTTGGTACAAGCCAGAAAAACGTTGACTTTATTATTATTACCTTTGTTTGATGCCGTACGGACAAAAACCGAATATTTTCGAAACTATATACGAGTCGCAATCGAGTTATTTTTAACTTAAAAATAATTCGCGTTTCGAAGGACGTCGATTCCGAGCGGAGTTTGCGCGTCTCTCGTTTTCCCGAACGTTTTTTTCTCGTCACGATTATTATTGTAATTGGCACTTTT
>CM029364.1:18377085-18654006 GCA_017140985.1 Hormaphis cornu
TCATTGTCTTGCAGGCCGACTTACGTTAACACACCATATAGGTACCGATTTACTCACTTGGAATAGTATTTCCCGGTCGAAATACACGAAACCCCGGCGCTTGGCCGCTATCAACAGACCGACCACTTTGTCGGATATTTTTGTGTAAATCTGTAAGAAAAAAAAAAAATTTTAATTATAGCGAAACGACGAAATAAATAAACCGTAAAAATTAATGTCGATTGAAATATCATGCTGACGTACGGTAAGTATACGACTTGGAATTTTCTCGAAAAAAAAAAAAGAGAAAGAAAATTGTAAATCGCAGTGTACAATATTGTGGCATTTAGAGTTGATTAGAGTCTAAAAACTGCGCACCTGTCTGGATAAAAAAAATACCTACGTTTTAGCAAAAACATAAGATCGCGTATAATTATATTGTCAAACACAAAATCCATTTTAACCATCATTTATGTCGAAACTTAGCGATCTAGAAAAAGCGTCAGATAACAATATTATATATTGTTGAATAGTTCATGTGAGACCATTTAAAGAAGATATATTTCGAATTTCTAACACCGCGTTAAGAACACCAATAAACTTTTTTTTGTTTTTGTATACCTCCAGACGAAAGAAATGTTAATGTCAAAACTCAAAAAATCGGCCCTTTTGTTTCATTAAATTTCGATATTACAGTAGGACGTCTGTATTTTGGGTACTTGGCATAGAGCTCATTATTATGAAAAATTACGAAAATTTTTCCTCGTTCTCGTTGTCTGCTACGATGAATTACATTAGAACTTTAACACGGCACGAAAACGGGTCTGGTACGAGAAATCAGAAAACACAATGCGGTATCTTTTTTTCTGGCGAATTCGTATGAACAACTGCCGGTTTTTTTGTTTTAGAAAAATCCGCCTGGATATTGTTTTACCATAATTCAGTCACGTTCCAGATGCCGTTAGTGTCTCGGGCATCAAATATGACGACAAAACTGTAAATATAAATGTAGGATAGCCGTTTATAATATTATATGGGTACCCGTGTACGGTATGAATTTGAATAAACTATGAAAACGATTTTTGCGCGTCCTCGATCCAACCGGCATAGCGATAAAGACTATTTATTGCGTAAAAATGGCTAGATATTCAAACTTTTGACGCCGTATGGTCGATAATGATCGATTTTAGTTACCTACCGACTTTGCGTGTATTTATTTTCGATTGCATAACATCAAAAAATATCGTGGAAAAATAAAAACACATGGTCGAACATTCGCGATACTGCGAAAACACGTGGGTATTTTCCAAGGCTGGGCATCAACTCGTTGAGTGTTAAAATTAAGTTAAAAAGTCACGTTAGTTTGAATTAAGTTAATCAACTCGTTGACTACTTTTTTTTTTCGTTAATTTTTAACCTTAATTGGTAAATTTTTTTTTTTTTTTAGTTAAACGTAAAGTTAATCTGTATTAATAAAATTTTTTTTTTTCAAAACTCTTAAAAAAAAAAAAAAAGGATTACTAAAAAGAAAATTTCAAAAGATTATACGAAAAAACAAGTTTATGCCACACTAGGTACAAAATCGCTAAATTACAAATGTTATCTTTAAGTTAATTTTTTTTTTTTTTTTGACGCCAACACTCACTTGGAAAAGTTCGCCGAAACTGATGATGATTGTGCCGTCGTCCTGGTCACCGTCGTCGTCGTCGTCGTCGTCTTTTTTCCTCGCGTTGTACGTGCCCACGTCGTGGATGACCGTGCACAGCTCCAGGATCTCGCGGCAGATGTGCGACTTGGCTTTGCGTCCTCTCAGGTCGGTTTTGGAGCCGGCCACAGGTCTGCAAAAACGCGCCACGTACCACGATGTAAGGATGTTTCGTCAGAGGCGTGTACATACGGAGGATAATTGTATCGTCTAATCAGTGGCGATAAGGGCGAGATGAATGTTCAAACGCTTTCAGTCGTTTGCACCCCCAATCACTGCAGTACGGCGCGGATGTATAGATAAAACGCGAGTTTCGCGTATAAACTTAAAACGCAGTCAGTCGTTGTTGATCTGCTGTATCGGATTCTCTAAATGTTCGTCTCTAAAACAGCGTTTCTTCACACCTACCAAAAGGTTTGAATTCCACGTCAGAAAACCGATCGAAAATTAAATTTTATTCGTCGCGTTTTTCACCGAAACGACGGCCGTTCGGGGCGAGGGTTTCTTTTGCAGAGGTCCCCTCGATTTTTCGTACTTTGCCATTTCGAACCGATCGCATATCGTCCGCTTTTGGCTATCTTTTTCTGTGTACGTCGTATACGGGTAAAAATAAATTTAACACGACCCTTGTGCTACGATACGTACCCCCAGGCACGATAGTCTTATTCATTGCAAGTCCACAAATTCTATAGTGACGCGACTATACAGGGATCCGGGTTGAAATTTGGAGGGATAGAAAATGTCGGAATGATTTTTATCGAAAACGATTATACAGAGATTTGAATTTTGTTTGAGCGTCCCGACCGTGCGAATTCACTGGCGCTGCGGTGCATTTAAAATCTAAAAAGCCGCCCCTGACGATACCATTCTGTTCGCGATACCGAGTCGTCGACCGTTTTTTGTGAAAAATCTCAAAAACCGTGATGTTCTCGAGATAGAAAGATTCGATCTTGGAAAATACGACAGTTACGCGCGAGTGCGCTTTTTATTGAAAAAAAAAATAAACACTATCGTCTAACAACATCGAGTTTTGTACGTTTACGACGGGTATAAAGTTTCGAAAATCGAAAAACCACAAAACAACCTACTCGACGCCTCCTCGTGCGGCGGTAAATAAAATTACGGAGGAGAAACGAAAAAAATACACTCACTTTCCGTACTCCTCGCGGGAAAACCGCGGCGACGGTGACCGCGACGGCTGGAAGTGATCGGAGAACGGGTTCAGGGACTGCGCTCTCGAGTGGCCGTCCGCCTGCCGGTTGAACTTGGACACGATGTCCAGAAAAGACATGGCACGTCGTCCTACGTACGCGGCACGACGACCTTCCCGGTTCGCCCGGCCGACAAAAAAAAAAGCTTCCGGCTCGGTCGGCCCGATCGGGTGTGTGTGTGTGTGCCGTCGACGGCGGACTTTCGGCGAATGCGTTCGGATTCTCGTACGCGAGATCGACGGTGTATAGCGCGTGGCAATATCGCGCGATATCGAGCGGTATTTAAATAGAAACTGCGGCGGTGGAATTCCGCGCGAAACCGTCGTCGTCGTCGTCGTCGCGCGAGAAAAACGCGAGGTTCGTCGTCGCGGCGCCCACGCGGGTCCGCCGCGCGATTAAAAAAACCGTCGGTGTTTTTCGCCCGGAAATTTCGCGGCGCTCGGAGATTCTCGCCGCCGCCGCCGTCAGTTGCGCCGGACGTTTTCGCCGCCCCCCGAAAAACGCGGCACTTTACGTCGGATCGCTGCATGCGGCGCGACGATAATTACGTGACGCTTTTTTTTTTGAAAACAGCCGACAAAACTGCCGTCGGGAGGCTCGTGTTCGCCAACTTTTAACGACGACGCCAAATTCACGCGATTCTCCTGGAAAACATTCGCCCAAACGACTGTTCCGCGTTTTCGACCGTTGCGACCGCGAATCAGACGCGCGCCACCGCGTTTTTCCACACAACGCGCGTTGTGCGTCGATCCAAAGAAAAATAATTGTGTTCCTAAGTTCGGCGTTTAACCGAGACATTTGCGCGGCGTGATCGAAGTACACGAGTTTATTGTGTCTCTATACAATACGTTGTTTGTATGTCTAGAAGCTGTATTTAAAACGGAATAACCATAATATTGTTGGATATAATAGAGATATTTGGAAATTTTATTAAGTTTTTTTTATTAACGTAATACAGCTTATCTTAGATTTTCGTACGCGTGACGCTGACGATTTTAGACGTTCCGTATTTTACGGACGACACCTAACGTAGGTTATTTGTGCACGGATTATTTTCACAAAACAAAACAGTTCGTATCAGTTTAAACTTCGATTCGGTTTTTTAGTATTGTTTTTTGTATTGTTTTTTTTTTTTTTTTCTATAAACAATACTCAATCGGGAACGCTACGATTTTTTTAAGTCAGTGCCTCTAACGAAAGGTCTACATTACACTTTGACGGTGTTTTGAGTGGTCTGAAAGTACGAAATCGAAAAAGTTACGACCTCGAGACAAAAGAAGAGACTTTGGAGAAACGGAATTAACGGCGAACGTATTTTATCGATTTATTTTTTTTTTTTTTTGGCCACACAACATCCAAAATATCGATCGGGGAACAAATCTTTTACATAACATTCGAATTCGTATGATACAGGTTTGTCGAAAGTTTGGAATTCTTGAAAACCGTACCAGGACGTATATTCTCGGCAACTGAGCCGGCTCAGAATTGGATTTTCGAAGGCAGTGATCCGTCATTACAGCTTTCAGACAGTAAACAATGCGTTTGAACCACAACTTCCGAACCTGCAGTGACCCGCCCAAAGCTACTACGTCACACTATACACCCACGCGACCTATAGAGTAATCTCGGCTTTTTTTCATAGACGTACAGAACATTTCACGAAGCTGCGGGAAACAAATTGTTTTCACAGAGTATGCGGAAATAATAATAATAGTCGTATCAACTATAGCGCTAGCTCGTGCGACATAAATTTAGTAGTTTTTCGAACGACGTCGCTCGTCATCTTTATATAAGTACTCTAATTCCGGATATCCTGTGCCGGCCGACGGATAAAAATACGCGAAAAAATTGCAACGATACGATGCGTGTATACAAACACGATGTATAAATAAATACGCGGAGTGCCAAAAAAATGAAACGACTGTTCGGTGGTGGTTCAAGGACTCGATTGCGTTTTTGCCATTGCGTACAACACATACAATATTCTTAGACATACGCAGAACAAACAAACATACACACGACCGATTTAGATTTTCCCGGCGATAAATCAACGCCACTGTACGAAGGTACGAGAATATAGAAATTATTGGCAATAATTAGTGTTATTTTATAGTATGTTTGTAAACGTTTTGCTCAGCGTTTTATCTTATGATTTCGTACAATGACGTTTTTTCTCTTTTTTATCAATAAATTTTAGAGTAGAAGACATTCTCGGATTTTAAAGACAGTACTGATAAGTATATGGACTCCGGTGGTGTTTTGGTGGAAGCTTTTTTGAAAATATAGCCTACTATTTGAGTTTTAACACAAAAACCAATAAAAAAAATTTCAGCTTTGTAATGACGTTTACGGGTAAGAGTAGTGTACCAATCGTTACGTTGAATACCACATAAAACTCGGGATTTTGGTTTGAAATTTTAGCTGAAAATTTTACAAAATATTTAAATGGGTACAATACGGGTTCGGTAAAAGTTTCAAATGATTTCAAAAATGTTTGAGCTAAGTATAGAACTTTGAAATTCTCGACAAATTTACTATAGACAACTGAGCTCGTTCAAAATCGTTTTTTAGAAGGCGATGATTTTTGACCATTACTTTTAAACCAGAGACAGCCAAAAGCGTAGTTTTTACTTCGTCAAATTACCAACGCGACCTAGAGTGATCCCGATTTTTTTTTTAGAAACACATTTTTATACCATGGGTGTGGTCGGGAAGAACCACTCCAAACCACTAGAGGTCTCCGTAATTCAGACTTTATCAACGCGATTTGGACAAATCGTACTGCCATCACAAAAGAAAACAGGCATTTCAGCAAGATTGTAGTATATAATAACACTGTAGTGAAAACGTGCCCCAGACATTGAAAAACGATATGTACGTTTCACGGATTAAACCGCCAAAAGTTATGCAATATTATTATATTATTATGTTGGACAAATAAGTATTTATTTCCATGAAATTTAAACCGTTTTTCCATGTCTGGGCCATGCGCTTGAATCCGTCAAAAATTCGACTTTTTGCTGACATTACTACGAAATTAATTTTTAAAAAGTTTCAATATCTATACGAAATCGGATACAAATGTGTCGCGGACAGTATAATCTCGTTTAAATATTGCAATTTGTCGATTATTTCAAAGATTTTACGAACGATCTATAATTTCTTTTTCGTGCGATAAAGCAATGTGGAACTATTGTTGATTCTTTTGTTTTTTTAAGTGCGTCTTTTACGCGCGCATTGGAAAGGGCCCAAACGTGACCCGTTTTTCCCTCGAAAACATTACTTATTATTAACTGGAAAAACTCTCACGCCACGTAAAATTGTTGAATTTTCGTAATCATTTTTTTGTTGGAAGTATATAGACGCATATATAACTTTGACTTTTCAAATTCGATTTGTTTAAATAATAACTTAGAATGTATGGTTTAAATTCGGCCTATGTATACACATGTTTTAACATTTATACATTTTCGCCTTAGAATCCATAGCCTGTGTCGCACGAACATTCTTTGCATTTTTTCACTGCGAAACGGCGTAGGTATACCAGGGTATTTTTGGCGTAGTAACATCAATATGGAGTCTTTCCACATTTAATTTCGCCGGCATAGTTGAACGTTTTGGCACGTTCATATCACGATTCGCGTTTTGCTTTCGGGTTAATATACGATACCCGGATTATCGCAAAAAGCGCTATACGATTTTTTTTAATTTCGGCGGCGTTCAAAAAAATCAAAATGTAAGTACAAGACGTTATACTGCAGTCCGTTAAATCAGTGGTTCTTATAACCGGTGTTCCGCGGACATGGTATAAATGTTCCGCCAACATTTTAAAATCAGTGAAAAAAAATCTCTATTATAAAATTAAATTTTTAGTTTCATTGTCTTAACATTTTGACATTTACGGACATCCAAAACACAAAGAGAATTTTCACACCGACAATCACTTATTTCGACAACATTGCCCATTACGTTAAAGTCCGCATTGGATCAAATTGTCAGCATGGTTGGAACTACACAAAATCGCGTCCATTACAATGAATCGTGATCATCACGTATCCTTACTTTAACATTGTCAAGTAAGACGGCTATCGCAAACACGCGTATGGATCGAAAAAATTCGGTAGAAACATTTCCTTCTGTTAAAAATAACAATAAAACAATTCATATCGTAACAGAACATTTTTTGAATAACAAAAGAAAAAATCACGAAATACTTTCATGAATTGAAAAGTACGATTTGATACGAAATCCGTTTTCTACCATTAGTACAATTCGTAACGCTTACAACAGATCGAACTCTCAAAATAAAATTTTCCGAAATAATAGTAGAGGAATTTCGGATATCCGTTACAGCCGAATTTAAAACTATTTTTGAAAAAGCAATTACAATTTTATTAAAATGTTCATCGTCTTACTTGGGTGAGCTTGGATTTTCAACGTTGACGAATATCAAGACAGAGTAACGAGAAAGACTGTAAAATATACAAGAAGAAATGAGAGCAGCAATATCCTACGTACGTCCAGATAATGAAAGTATGTGTAAAATTAATCAAGCTCAAATGTCTCAAACAAAAAGTATTTCATTTTTTATTGTTAATTTTTTTTAATCTTTCTTCATCATTTTATTATATATAGTGACTGACGGATGTGTTCCGCAAAAACCTTACAAAAAATGTTAGGTCTCCGGTCATTCGAAAAAGGTACAACCGCTGCGTTAAATAATAAAAAAATTAACAAAAATACGTTGAAACGTTCAAGCGTGACAGTGTTCCACACGTGGGTTAAAATGTAATCAAAGAATAGTTCAGCCAAAGAGGAAAAAAACTCACGCAGGCGAAAATAATAAATTTATTTTATTTTTAGTTACCTAGCGAATATTATGTACGTTCCGGCGGACGATTCGCGTTATTTCTCCGCATGGACCGTGTTTAATAGGTAAAATATTTAACATTATAAATTTTATATTATAAATAATATTTGAACAAAAGACGAAAACGACATGAATATAACTTTTTATGAATTGTGAATTTCTCAGAATGTTTGCATACAACCTAAAATTGTACGCGCATGTGTTTAATAGAACGTATTATTTTGAACTCGATGCTATAATATTATAACAAACATAAGGAGACCTAGAGTATACAACAGTGATATAGAATTATGAATATGAAATATGAATGAATGACTCGTAGGGCGCCTACTAGAAGCCTTCCGAAGTAAAAAAAGTCAATAATTTTTATACGAAATGCTGCCTCCCGACCATATACGAGTTGCCTCCCAACGCACCCAAATTTTTATCGTAAACGAAAAGAGTCTATAAGTAATAGTTGCCTCTTAATGGGCAGGCATTCAATGTTTAAGTGGTTCCAAACATTTCAAAATATGTAGGAAAATAATTTTATAATGTCGAAGTCGAAATCTATGACTTGTTATAGATTACGTCGTTATACTCGTCTCGCCTCGCCTCGTGCGCGCTCCGTTCGGTGTCGGTTTAATTTGTCGCGAGTCAAAGGGCACGGACATATACGTCATATATAATATTATAAATATTTAAAACTTCAAATTTATAAAACTGTAGAAAAATCAAAAAAAAAAAATAATAATAATTCTAAATAACTATAATTGTATAGAGGTGTTTTTAAGTTTATGAACCACTACTTAATTCTATACGAGAGACGACTAGTATGGAAATTCTTGGGAGGCAACTCGTATATAATTATGAGCTACCTGGTCATCGGAGGCAACTAGTGTATATATTTGAGGAAATGATCAAAAACAAAATTTCAACAGTAAACTCTTTAAACCTTTCTAAATGACATGTATAAATTTCAAGTGTAACGGAGCATTTTCGAATATTGGGCCATTTTTGTTTTTACCTCAGAATTTAAAAAACAATCAAAATTTCAAAAAACGCGTCAATTAAAGTACCATCTCGGATCAATTATCTATCTTCTAAGGTACCATACGTCAAAGTCAGAGCATTTTTTCTACTAGAAAAAGTGATCACAAAAACCTAAATCGACGTGTAAAAAACACGTTTCCCGTAAATATTTGCCCCTCCCGTAAAAAATACACGTCCGACCGATTTATAATATACCGATATATATATTGTATATAATAACAAAAATTTCAAAGTTCCATAACGATAACTCACTCAAAAATGATCAAAATTGACTGAAATTTTAGCGGTAAACTTATAAAGCTCTTCTCAATAATATAAATAAATTTCAAGTCGAACGGAGCAACTTTGAGAGTTGGGCCGTTTTTGTTTTTTCATCAGAACTTAAAAAATAATCGAAATTTCAAGAAACGCTTTTATTAAAGTATCGTCTTAAATCAACTATCTATCTTTTAAGATATCATACGTTAAAATCTGAGCAGTTGTAATACCCTAAAAAGTGTTCACAGTGAAACAAAAAAAAAAAAAAAAACATAATTGTGAAAACATAATTGTGAAAACATAATTGTGAAAACAATGCATTCAAACAGTACGAGTACATTCTTTATTCTTAGTATTTTCTAATCGTCTAGACCAAATAAATTCGTTACAGTAACAGGAGTTGCCTATATTACAACATTTGAGGGGCCTTTTCATGTTCATTCCAAGAAGTCCGAATTTTATCAAAAAACGTGAAATAAATTTAAGTTTAATATAAAACTAAAACCCGACTACAAAAAAGCAAATAATTATTAGTTATTATTTTTAACGAAGATACAACATTGTTAGATGTAATCAGACGTCATACTGTATACATAATAATCCGTCTGAAAGAAAAAAATAAATTAAAAATTTACTTACTCTGTATACTAAAAGCCATAAAAAACACAATAAGAACAAAACCAAATGCTGTTATGTTTTATACGAGGTATGTGTTATTTAAATGATTATCATGTACACCATTACAATTTAAATATCAAAAAAACAGATAAGGTGTGATATAATTTCACCGTCAATTAGAGATGTTTTTATCTTATCCAAGGTTTTATCATAAGTACCTTTTATCATACGTGAACGTTTAGTATAATATATGTTATGCGGTTCAAGGTTTGAAGTTTGTTCTTTTTTTCTTTTCATTTTAAATCGTTGAATATAAATCGAGTGCACCTCGTGCGGCATAAAACAACAAAATTTGCAAAAGAAATATTGATTATCGCATTTTACGTGTTAATTTTGTTCTTCGATCAAAAAAACGAAACAATTAATAAAACGAACGAGCCTATAACAACAAATACGATCATCACGTACGGAACGATATAGGTAGTAGCTACGGCCTATATGAACAAACAGAGCACTATCGTTTTAAGTAAAATTTAAAGTTTAATAAGAAAGATTTAATACCTTGACAATCACATTATTTAGTTGTATTTTTTTAAATTTTTTTTTTCAAAAAAGTATAACGATTCTCTGTTCGCTTGGAATGGTAAATTTTGTGAGCAAACATCATAACAGTGACGCTGCACCCAAAGTGAAGTCGCTATGTACTCTGACAAGTAATAAAAATGATCCCCTGGCTTTGGAACTTTTCAACGATTTTTTTCCTACCCCTCCATCGAAATATCCAGTGAACGTGTGCATAGCTGTCTTCTGCAACGATGGTGTAACTAATTAAATAATTAAAACGCAAAAGAAAACGTTTGAACGAGACAATAAACCAAATTATTATTACGATATTAAGATGATCAGACCAAATTTTGAACGATTATTCTCGAAGCTCCGCTGAAATCAGGCATATTACGTAGAATTATAATCGTAGCTACTCAAACTTCTATCGATTTCTGATATTGTAATAATATTATCATAATATTTACACGATACTATAGCAATAGATTTAAATTTGATTTTCAAACGTTATGGCGAAACTGCGTTCGGTATGTACGATTTAATACACTTTAAATGCTTTAACTCGATGATAAAATACACAAAAAGTGGACACATCACAGTATGCGCGTAATAATTATGACGACAAAAATCAATAAATATAAGATGATAGATACAAAACACGTTAAAAAGAAAACAAAAAAATCAATCGATTTTACGCGCTCTTTCAATGGTTATAGAACACTGTTACACAAGTTCAAACAAATTCAATGTCCGAAATTAAAATAATACCAAAATTTCGCACTCTAAACGATAAAAAAATTTATATTTTTTTTAGAAGTCAATTAGGTAACAATTTGACATTACACTTTATCGTTAACACCCAGGTTTCGTTACAAAAATTAGTGGATATGATCGCTTTTTAATTACTTAATTAATTTTTTAACAATTCAAGATAATATAGATTAATACGAATTATTAACGAGCACGCTTTAATTTAATTGTTCACGAGTTGGAACCCACCATTTCCGACGCGTGAACGGTTCGTCGATGAATTATTTTGTTTAGTCGATGAGACGAAAGACCGTGTGAGATTCGTATTTCGGTTATAAGTTAATTTCGCGAGCAGCGATATTAAAACAAGTTCTCACAATCGTGGGAGGTTTTAGTATTCACGTTTCCGGAAACGAACGATATGAGAAAATTTGCGGAAAACTAGATGAAACGTAAATATTACTTTTGTTCTTGATCATTCGTCGATTGTCGCCGCTGCAAAAAGGGTAAGCGTAAAATATTATTTTAACGTTACAAATTTATTTCTAAAGATTTTGATTGTTCTTTTTTTTTTTACTATGAAAAACGCGCAGGAACAAATTTAATTTGCTTCTTGAAATTTTGTCTTTTTTTTTTGAGCACGAAATAAAAAGTTCTTATATATTTTTATTCTCCGGGAACATCGAATTACAAGAAGAACCATTTCTAGATTCCCATTAAATACATATATAAAATTGAACCGAGATGGTACTTTGTTTGGAATCTTGATTAATTTTCGTCTCTCCAGTTAAGATTCATCATCATTTTTTAGAAATGCTCCGATTTTAACATAATACAGCCTCTTCAACGAAAGGTGAATGAGTGCACCGATATGGCATTTTATTTTGAGGTATTCAAAACTCGGCTAATTTTTGGTGTTGAAATCCAAAATCGAAAAATTCACAAATCGTTTCAAACAAACTGAAATTTTCTCGGATTATTAAAACCAACGTGTTAGTACCTAACCTAACCATATTAACACACAAACGTTATCTTATCTAATTCGTCTAAAATACTCAGAGTTTCTTTTTAAAATGTGGCATTTTGTAAAACACAAAACAAAAATGAAACACTAAATTCACGAGTTAAATGAATTATAAGTTACATACCTATTAATTGTATACAATATAATGAATATTAAAAAATAAATTTTTATGCATCCAAAGTAGAATTATGTGTAAATTCGGTGAACATAGTAATTATTGTTTTCAATAATCTGATCCAATTACAGCTAAAATGGTTTGCCTAGTGTTAAAAAATATAAAATAATTTTTTTTTCGAAATTGACTTTTTTGAATTACAATATTTATAATTACACTGAGTGACGTATTTTTATGTCGTAAAATTAAACGTTTAACATCAATTTTAGTTAAGAAGTTACAGTGGATTAATACTTCTATAATTTTATCAAATTTATAATCAATCAAATTTTAGAAACGCTCTCCCGAACACTTTACGTCCAAGTTAGAATCTACGAAATAGATCCACCAAACACACTTTGTCTACACCGTTCAAACAGAATATCTTTCAAATCAGGGAAAAAAGTTACACTGATGCTAAAACCATGTAACGTCCAAATATTTGTATTTTTATATAAATATCTATACTCAAAATCATAGTGAAATTCAATGAAAATACGAAAAAATAGTTTAATTTTCAGTATAAGGCATCAAAATTCAAATAACTCAACAAAACTGGTCAAATAATAAAACATTAGACAATTTTTAGTAATTTACTAATAAGTTATTTCACAATGCATATAGATAATCTGTATTGTATAGTTATGCAACAAAACGTTACAAATATAATTATAAGTCACAGTTCATAATATTAAGCACCTAATTAATATTAATGATCAAAATCAAAAATGATCATAATATATAATTGGGTAGGATATTATAAATGAAAGCTTCTGGGAATGTTTAATTGTCCGTGACAAAAAGATCAAATTTTAGTAAAATAAAAGGACACTTTCTATAGTATGAATCTGTATTTTTAAATATACTTTTTTTTTTTTTAGACTTTTGTTCACTTTTCAACAGTATTGTGAGGGCTACTTTTTTTCTGGTGTGGTGTAAACGTGATACAATTAGTTTAATAGTGATCCTATTAAAAAGCAACAAAAGATCACGAAAATAGAAAAATCAAATACTGTAAATCAATTGAAAATTTTTCACCAGTTCTTAATATGCAAACGTACGAAGATTAATAAACAAAAAAATTTCTTTTACATACATATTTACTTCTGTTGAGAGGAATATGGGAAGGAAATTATTCCAAGTCGATACTGTTCCCTGTATTAACTTCTGTTTAAAAATAAGTATTGCGATCGTGTTAAGTTGTACGGTAATATACTTAGTGAGCCATGAAATGCTGAAATCAAATTTGGACGGTAAAAATTCCAAGCGATGGTGGGAAGATTCGTTCATTTACCAAATATATCCTCGAAGTTTCAAAGACAGTGATGGTGACGGTGTTGGTGACATAAATGGTATCACACGAAAATTGGAATATTTTAAAGATTTGGGCATCGGCGCTGTATGGTTAACGCCGATTTTCGAGAGCCCGATGGTTGATTTCGGATACGATATTTCAAATTACAAAGCTATTGATCCGCTGTACGGTACGATGAATGATTTTCATAAACTCATATCGAGAGCCAAAACTCTTGATATCAAAGTTATACTTGATTTCGTACCGAATCACACATCCGACCAACATCCGTGGTTTCTAAAGAGCGTACAAAAAATCAAACCGTATGACGATTACTACGTCTGGGTCGATGCGAAAATCGTAAATGGAACAAAACGAGAACCGACCAATTGGAAGAGTCATTTTTCTGGAACTGCCTGGTCGTGGAACGAACAACGACAGCAGTACTATTACTGCCAATTTTCAAAATCTCAACCGGAACTGAATTTTCGAAATAAAAACGTGAAATACGAAATGGAAATGATTTTAAGATTTTGGCTGGACCATGGAGTAGATGGATTCCGTATAGACACGTTTCCTAGCTTATTTGAGGACATGCGATTAATCGACGAAAGTAAGAATCCGAATGTGGCCGAGGACGTACCCGAAGATGATTGGTGGTATTTTGACCATCCGATGACGTATAACCCGACCAAAACATATCCTCTACTACGATCATGGAAAAAAATTCTTGATGCCAGTAAGGGCTCATTAAAAATCGTCCTGGTTGAGGCTTATTTTTTATACCAACATTTCGATCTGTACACAAACTATTACCATTACGGTTCGGAAGTGCCTATGAGCACTATTTTCACAGACTTTTTAAAAACGAACAAGTTATCTGCATTAAATTACAAAAATATAATCGAACATTATTTAAAAGTGATTCCAGACGGTCACTCCGCAAACTGGGTGACGGGAAACCATGACCGCTCTCGAATGGCCACGAGATACGGAAAAGGACGAGAAGATCAAATACCGATGCTCGTGGCAGTGTTACCCGGTATAGTTGTCGTTTATCAGGGCGATGAAATCGGTATGGAGGATTGTCCAATAAGTTGGGAAGAGACGAGGGATATACAGGGACTTAATTTTGGACCTCGTCGATACAACACGACGTCTAGAGATCCGTTTCGAAGCCCGTTCCAGTGGGACAATTCAACCAGCTCTGGATTCTCGACGTCAAACAAAACATGGCTTCCTGTTCATCCAAACTACAAGACATTGAACCTTGCATCTCAACAGCGTACACCGGTTTCTCATTATCACGTCTTTAAAAAATTGATAGCATTGAAAAAAAACGATACTATCCGTAATGGAACGACAATTATCACTGTAATCGAAAACAATGTTCTCGGTGTCGTTCGGCGCCTAGGAAATCGATCACCGATCGCTATACTCGTCAACCTCAACGACATTTCCGTTATCGTTAACGTCACTTCTCCCATGAATTTACCAGAAAAAATGTTCGTCTACATTGCAAGTGTGGCGTCTCGTATCGAGGTCGGAAAATCAATAGATACAGATCGAGTTAATTTACCACCGGCCGCTTCAGTCATATTGACAACTAACTGAACTGAGATTTTTGTTCACGAAAAGTGTATCATATAGTTAAAATTTTTAATTTCTATGTTAACTGTGTGTGTATATGAAGAATTATTAACGATATCACTGTATTTGTTCGTTTAATTTTTCGTCGTATAACGGTTAACTGGTAAATATTTATTTTTTTTTTTTTAATTACAGTCTTTACAAATGTATTGTTTTTTCTCGAATGTATTTTATTTTTCATATGCATAAGTAGTTAACATATTTAAAACCATGGTATAATTTTGTGCATTGATACTGAATAAAAGAAAAATACTTGAATTATGTTGAACACCCATTTATTGATTTTTCGTATACAAAACTATAGATTTGTGCGTTAAGAATGGAATCTGTAGTCTATATATGTATTCCAAAGAAAAACAATTACGGGCTTTCAAAAATAATATTATTTACAGCGTAACTGATATTCTTTTTACCGCGTATTTTATTTTTATCGAGTTTCTTTTATAGTTTTTATTAAATTTATCAATGGTTCATCGCTAAAAAAAAAAAACTAATTTTTTAAGTTTATGAAAATAACCATAAAAATAAAAGACAACGATTTTGTTTTCATACTCAAGTCATCGAGGATATGCTTTGTGTTGAACGATAAGTATAAATACAGTATTAATATCGAAAAGTTTCTATTGAAAAGTGTTAATTATAGTAACAAATAGTATGGATAGTTATTGGTAGGTAACTACTTTTATAGTGCATCAAAATCATTTATTTGCTTGTCATCAATACGGATTTATTATTTTTCTTATTCTCTTTTTTTAACTATCATTTAAAATTAAAATTTTTTTCAATTTGACCGTCTTTGAACTCTATATTAAATAATAAGTCGTTTAAAAAAACGCGGTTTCTACATTTTTAACACGCGTTATTTGAAAGAGCGAAACGCGTTTCTCGTCAAGTCTTCTAATTATATTATATTCTTTTGGCAAGGTGCCATTTTTTTATTTATATATTTTTTAATACTTAAATGTTGAAAATCCGAATGGCGGGTGAATTTTTTTCCGTTTACGTTTTGCAGGTTTAAATTTTGTCAAACGCGCTCAATTCTCAATAGCACGTCTATTTTTGGTACAAAATGTAATTTACACGTGTTTTATGAAGTATAAATTATAACTCCAATAGTGGATCAGTGGCGTGGCCAAAAAGTAGGTCTGGAAGGCCAGAGCCCACCAAAATTGTTTATAAATAAAAAATTACAGATGTTTTAACTCATGTTTACAAAAATATTAGTCAGGGTCGGCTCCAATGCTATGTCTGGGGCATAGTTCACTTTCAGTCTTCAGAAAAACGTGAAAGTATGAAAAAAAAAATATTTTCACACCATCCGTTCAATCTTCCTATTCTTTGAATGTAAAACTATAGATATTAGATACAGTGTACAATTATTATAGTTTTATCTATAAACCGAATGGTTGTGTAAATATGTGTTTAGCATAATTGTTAATGTATAATTATAAGTATAAAATTCGATTGTGTTTTGTCTTTTGGAAGACTGCATGTGTGACGATCTAACTTATAGCCAACCGCCAAATCGACGTATTAAAATTTATGAACAATTAAACTTTAACGTTACTCAATTACTGCAGACAGAATTTTCACAAAGTTTTTGTTACAAATATACTTGGTATTTTTTATTGTATTTTACAAGTTCTATTTGTTTTCAGAAAAATAAAATTTATTCTTTTAAACATATATATAGGTACTTCACCTTATTATTTTTAATTCAGTTTAGTTATAAGTTATTAACTCCCAATAAGAAAAATCATAAGTTATATTAGTGAAACTAATATAACATAGGTATTGACTATCCGAAGTAAAGATTATTTAATAGGTGAATAAATAGTACTCGCAAGTAATTTATGAAATTCAAATATTTCAACAAACGATAACACTGTAGTAATTAATCATTAATATTTTCAACAAGTGTTGGAAGCGTTGATTTTTTTCTCGCACGCAAATTATAGAAGTTTAAATGGAACTTATTTAATCCCAACGTAGCAATTACATTTATCTAGTGATACGATAAGGAATCTGAAAACTGATTTGAATTTGTTACGACGTCTGCTCTTTTAAATTTTCCTCGATATTATGATTTTTGTATCGATTGCATAACAGTGCGTAATTTCATTGTTATAATCAAAAGAACACCATTTTTTAACACTTTTTTTATACGTTTTCGGAATCGATTTCGCGGATTTTTTCGAAAAATTTTATTCAGGTGGAAAATTTTGTTTTAAATAACATTCAAATCTTAAATAACAAATTTGCGTGAGTAACAAACTTTCGGAAATGTTTCAAATTTAGACAAAAAAAAAATTGTGACTGTTGATTTTTGAAGTTTTTCATTCAAGTTTTTTATCATATGTTTTTTATAATATGTATAATATGTAACATGTTCTCAACCTCGCACTTAAGTTTCAAAACTTTTTGTGAAAAATTAAATTTGTTATTGAACAAAAATTACGATAAAACACAATTTCGAAAATTTCAAAGTTTCATAATACTTACCTCGAAAATTTTCGAAATCGCTTAAAACCAGCACCAAACCTGTATCTTACATAGGTATTTATATATGGTGTGAGAGTTTCACCGAGTTTCGATCATTATTTCGGATGTAACGGCCAAAAACCTGAATCGATTACGTCAACAAACACTTTAGCTGTGATTTTCAACGTTTTTTTTTTTAGTTGTTTTATTGTAACTTTTTCAATTTTGAACTCTACAATTTTAGACCCCTCAAAGTAGCATATCAGAGTCCATATCAGAAAAGTTACTGATTTTAAAAATCTGAGCGTTATTACTACCCCTCAAGTTGTTCACAGGAAAACATCGTTGTAAAAACGATACATTCTTCGCTGCGCTCAGAATCTAAAATCTACGGCCAATAAAGACGACCAACGACACCAGCGACCGAGGGATTCTTAATTTATTTCGAGCAAATCTTATAAATTGTTTACCGTTTGCGTTGATATAAAACCGTAACCCGTGTTCGGCAAAAGAAAATCACATTTCCAGAAGCAAACTACGGATACGTCGTGAACCGCAAAAAAAAACGCGCGTAGGATACGAGGAGGCGCCTAAATTCAGCTGCCGCGGCGTTCTCAAGGTTTTCTCACACACTAGCGATCGAGGTGAGTTTGTATGTAAATTACAAATCCTGAACACACATTTATAGTAAATTATTTTTAGTATATACTCATATTTATTTATAGGTCCACGAGCGTGCGACGTTTGCATTCACGTTTCGTGAGTCCAACCGTTTGAAACGGGAATCGCTCGAACACTAGACGAATATCATTATGTTTATACGAGCTTATTACAGCTGTTGATCGCCATCGGTGGAAAAAGAAAGGTGAGCGCGCATTTTAAAAATTATACACATTTTTCAAAACATTTACCATCCCACAAATCGATACGAAAAACAATAACAAACAATCAATCCAACCGCTTGTACCAAATGAAATGGAAAAGTGAAATCGTCTTAAAATGCTTCAAAGAACGTAATTTAAATTTTTCATTATTCGCGGTTATTATTGACTCTAAAACATTAGATACTTATGTAACTAACCGATTCGAAATCTTAATGGAAAAACTAAACCACTTCATTACGGTCGAAAGATTCTAAAAATCATTTTACACAGTGTACGTTTTTATTTCATCCTTCTTTTTGACATTAAAATTGTTTCAGTGTTTCTAATAGTTGAACGGAAAAACAAAAGTTACAATAGTGCGTCAGTTCTAGATAAAGATCAAAATCTATCAAGTTTGGTGAAGCTAACATCGAGATTGGATTTTATCAATCCTAATAATGCGTGAAAACTTCGAATTTCTCCACTTCAAAATCTAAGCAACATTTCCAAAAATATCAATACTGCTAAGCAACAAAATGTATACACATGACCAATATGTAGGTAGTGTTTAAAAATTAAATGAAATATAAAACTTAAAAATATTTTTTAGTAAAAAAAAAAAAAGTCAGGAGTTACAATAGCGTGGATTAGGTAACTTACTTGGGTGGGTTAAAAATTTGGATTCAATATTATCTATTATGATCGAACTGAGAGTTGCATACTCTATGAAATTGTAACTTTCAAAGTTTCATATTTAACTCATAATGAAAAACATTTTTGAAATTTGATTCGCCATTGAACATCATTCATCTAATTATTTGTATGAATTTTGATTAATTGATTAAATTTTAAAAGAGTACGTATAACGCAACAGTTTCATTGTTCAAACGTTCATAATAGTTTAAGAAATTTTTCAACTTGTATAAAAAATATAATGATTAGATTATACTAAGATTTAGAGATTTTAAATTGCAAATTATAGATTTTTCAGCAAAAAATTAGATTTTCATTATTTTAAAAATTCAGAAACGTTTCAAATCAAACATTTCAACAGTTTTATACGGTACCTACTTTTAAATTCAATATAAAAATATTATGTAAAAATTTATTAAAAACTGATAATCACTATTATAATGCAAACAGGTAATATTAATTTGGTTTAAAGGTAGTTAGGTGAACAAAATTTGAATTTATTGTTTTTTTTTTTTTTTTACAAATTTCTAACATGAATTACGGTTTCTTCTGGTTAGATGCTATAAACAACAAAATTTTAACTGTCTATTTTTTTCTATTTAGGTTCGGCAAACAGATAATACAGGAATTGGAAATAATTGTTAGGTTGATCATGATACGTTTTATGGCGACGTTCTTGTTAAGCTTTGAAATACTGACCACCACTTCGGTTAACGAAAACTCCGAGGAATGGTGGAAGGATTCGTTCATATATCAAGTTTATCCTCGAAGTTTCAAAGACAGCGACGGCGATGGTGTCGGTGACATTAACGGAATCACGCAAAAATTGGATTATTTTGTTGACTTGGGTATTAGCGCCATTTGGATAACGCCTATTTTCGAAAGCCCGATGGTGGACTTTGGATACGATATTACAAATTACAAAGCTATCGATCCCTTATTCGGTACGATGAACGATTTTCATAAACTGATAGCAAGAGCCAAGACCCTCAATATTAAAATTTTACTTGATTTTGTACCGAATCACACATCCGATAAACATCCGTGGTTCCTTAAGAGCGTACAAAAAATCAAACCTTATGACGACTACTACGTGTGGGTGGATGCGAAAATCGTTAACGGGACGAGACAAGTACCGACTAATTGGCTGAGTCACTTCGGCGGATCGGCCTGGTCTTGGAACGAACACCGACGGCAGTACTATTACTGTCAGTTCGCAAAATCGCAACCCGAACTGAATTTTCGCAATAAACACGTACGACGTGAAATGGAAGGTGTTCTGAGATTTTGGCTGGCCCGAGGAGTAGACGGCTTCCGTATAGATACGCTTCCTAGCCTTTTTGAGGACATGCGATTGCTCGACGAGTTTAAGGCACCGGACGTCGCCGAGGACATACCGGAAGACAATTGGTGGTACTTCAGCCATCCGATGACGTATGATCCGACCGAAACGTATCCGCTTCTTCAATCGTGGAAAAAAATTCTGAACAGTCACGGCCGTCGGGATTCGAAAAAAATCATCCTCGTCGAAGCTTATTTCGATTACAAAACATTTTATCAGTACACGGACTATTACCATTACGGATCGGAGGTGCCCATGAGCTGTCTTTTCACCGATTATCTGAAAACAAATAGATCGTCCGCCTCGGATTACAAACGCGTTATCGAACAATATTTGAGCGTGATTCCGGACGGTTACCACGCGAACTGGGTGACGAGCAACCACGATCGGCATCGGATGGCCACGAGGTACGGGAGAGAACGAGCCGATCAAATACCGATGATCGCGACCGTTTTACCCGGTATCGTGATCATCTATCAGGGCGACGAGATCGGCACGGAGGACTGTCCGGTGACTTGGGAACGGACCAGGGACACGAAGGGACTCAGTTACGGGCCTGAACAGTACAGTCTGATGTCGAGGGACCCGTTCCGATGCCCGTTCCAGTGGGATCACACTACGAGCGCCGGATTCTCAACGTCGAACGAAACTTGGCTGCCCGTCCATCCCGACTACGAAACGTTGAATCTCGCCGCTCAACGGCATACGCCCGTGTCTCATTATCGCGTCTTTAAAAAATTGGTGACTTTGAAGAAAGACGCGACGATCGGCAAGGGAACGACAAACATAACCGTGGTCGGAGATAACGTCCTCGGCGTCGTTCGGCGGTTGGGAAATCGACCGCCGATCGTGTTACTAGTCAACTTCAGCGACAATTCCGTTACCGTCAACGTGACCGGCCGTATGGGTTTGCCAGGTAAAATGTTCGTCTACGTCGCGAGTGTGGCGTCTCGTGTCGAAGTCGGCGCATCGATATACACTGATCGAGCGTGTTTGCCGGGAGCAGCTTCGGTGATACTGGTTACAGATCGAACTGACAGTTTTGAACACGACAGTTCAAAAGCGCAGTAAAAAAGTGTATCGTATAATTTTTTTTTATTTTATTGACACATCGATGGACATTACAATTTACGTTTTTGTTCCTAAAAAAACTGTCCGAAAAATGGCAACATTTCATTGCCAATTTAGCAAAACAAAATTAATTTCAGTGGAAAAGTATTCAAAAAAAAAAAAATAGTTTCCGGTTAAACTGAGATGTGCGGTCAGAAGAATTTTTTTCTCCTGAAAACCAGAATAGGTATAATAATTACCGCGATAGTTAATTTTTGCGACGCCTAGTTTCAATATTACTGGAATCGCAGTAAAATCGAACGAATGTCTATCGATGTGTTAATGATTATTGTCGAATGGATAAACGAATAATGGCTTTATTTTTTTGTTTCGTCAACATTTTTTACTTTTTCAACTATTAGTAAATACGATTATGAGAAAAAAGCCCGTTTTTTCCACTGGAACTAACGTAACGCATTTTTTTTCTCACACTCATTATTATCAATAATTATTTTATATAAGTAACTGCGAAATCCAATATAAAACAAAAACGGATTGACCGATAAAATGTAAGTTGGTTCAGTTGGTTGAATGTATATAGGTAGGTAGCAAACAAAATGAACATTTTTAAATTTTTTTCTACAATCATTTATTCGTTAAATGTACGGTATAAACACTATAGATTTGTAAGTTTTTGAATTCGTTGTAAAGTAACGAGGAGATGCTGTATTTTAAAGGCCAAAATATAAATATATTCAAATTATTTACACCAGATAGTCTCTAATATTAAATAAAAATAATAATAATAACTACACAGATGATAGGGAGTTTTCATGAACTATACAGTTCAAATTTGTATTAATTGAATTTTGTACTCATACAGAGTACAAAATTCAATTAATACAAATTTATATATTCATTTTTTTTTTTTTTTTTTCGTGCGTGTAAACAATTTTATTTTTATATCATTTTTATATTTATTCATGTACCTGTTATACATTAAAATGTAGTAAATTTTTTTTTTTTTTTTTATTATAGCCTTTTTGTAATAACTGAAACTACATTGTATTTGGTATTAAGTATATTGATGAATAAAAACAGGATTTTGCAACAAAACCGTACACAATAATAACGCTCGGATGGACTTTCGTAAATTTGTGTACGAATAAAAATTAGAAATATAACTTTATTTGTTTTAAAACTTCATTTTCGATCTGTAGTTTTCTTACTAAATTGATCTTCGTAAATTGGTAGTTCATTCCAAAACGCATAACCATCAATAAACGGGTTTCGTATGAGACTTGGCCGAGTTGAATTCAAATGCAACATTGACTGATTTAGCTGTGTGAATTTTGGCCAAACCAAACCATTCTCTTGGCCATCGATGGTAGGATCGCTGCAACAATAAAGTTTGTTGACCTGTAGTTAAAACGTTCAATACATTTTATGGTTAGAACTTATTATAAGCATAACAATACGTTTTTGTTTATATCTGAAGAGACCAGTTTGATATTTGGATATGAAGACTTTGGAGAAAATCTTAATTACATCAAACAAACAACAATGATGAAAATATCATAAAAAATGAGGAAATGTGGAACAAAATGGTACTTTACGTATATAAAGCGTTATTTTTGTATTTTTTTACTATTTATTTTTTTTTTTTTTCTTAAACTTTTCGGTTCTCCTAGGTCATAGTCATTGTTCGTCCGACTTGTTCCGCGTATAATTTTGTCTGTATAGTTTTATGAAAGGATTAGCTGTTTCGTTATGGGTATCCTAGAGAGTTTGCCGTCGATTTAGCATTACTTTTAAGTACCCAACATTAGTGCTGGATTCGCGATCTGACCGTTTGCCGATTGGAAAAAATTTTTAACAACCAGACGGTCACGACGAAGTATCGAGGTATCGATATTCCGATAAACACGTTTCAATAGCAGAGTGCATTCACTTACTTGGACGCAGCGAATTTATACCAAATATCGACAACCAATTTCGAAAATTTAACGTCTTTTTCGTTTAAACCGTTTGGATTTACACTTTTCATTTTGAACAAACTAACGAGCTCGTCCGAGTGAACTGCCCCGAGACGTTTACCGCCCGAGCCGAACATTTTTTTGAACGAAAACTCATTTTTATAATCGTAATAGTACCCGTACACGGGTGACGATAATCGATTGATCATGTCAAAAACGCCTCGTGTAAACACCGCATCGGTGAACATCTGAAATAAAACATGTTTGCTATTTACCTATAAATTTTGTTACGTCATTTATGATTGCCCGATAATTGTATTGTTTCAGACATATTACTTTCAAACAGGTTATTTATTCGATTACTTTGGAGGCTTCCAGTTGAGTGTTGTCGACTATTTCTCCGGACGGAAAATACTTTTTCAACACTTTTTCCCCGATCTCGTCGATGCGCTCTAGTTTCGCATAGTAGTTATAACCGGCCACGACAGAAAACAGATAATTGAAATCCGACTTAAACTCGCTGTGGATCAACGAAGTTTCGTTGTACAGAACTGTAATAAAAACAAAAATAAACAAAAAAAAAAACCATCGATTATCAATAATCTTTACATTTCGATGTGACCAAGCGGTTTGGCTGATTTTATGTTTACAACTTGATTAAATCCATCAAGTTTTTACCGAAGTCAAGAATTGAAAATTAAAAAACGTTTTCATCATTATAAATGTAAACGAAAATCAATGTTTTTTGTTTGAATTTTCTTACACTGATAAGACTATTTTGTTCCAAATCCGACGACGGAAATAAAATCATAACTAATTTTGTTAAGACGATTCTAAAGTAAATTTCGTTAATTTTCATAGGAGAGATTCGAGGGAGATTCAATAGACAAAACTTAAAATTTAATTTGATCCAAAGCAATACAGCTCGGTTAAAAAGTCGAAATACTAAAATTAACTTTTTGAAAGGGATCTCTGTCCAAACTTTTATTAAGGTTCAACAATTTAAGTTTAACAATTTAATAAACGTCGTCGTATCACTCACAAGTCACGTAAAGTCCACCTTCGTCCTCGTTCAGGCCGAAAATAGCCGGCACGAATGATTCCTGTTTAAAATCGTAAATTGGATGATGGCACAAAAACGCTTCTTGGCCGGAAGCGCAGCTTTCCACGACGGGTTTGAATATACTGAATGGTAAATTTAGCCACAACTGAAACCAAATAAATCTTGATTAATGCGATTTTAAGATATCAAAAACTTTGAAAGTTCAAACTCGACATAATGAGGCGGTTTTTATTTTTATAGAAATCATTTGAAAAACAAGGTTTGATTTCAATATTGTGGTGGTATCACTGATAGTACGGTGTCTAAGCTTTATTTCGTCGGAGGATCGTTCAGGATTGTCTCCATATTTCTAATTCAACTGTACAAGTCTCAAAAATAAAATCTGTTAGTGACAAGACGCGAGCCGGGGCGAAAACTTTAAACAGTTCTTCAACGGTGAACAATTTTTAAAAACAATTAACGTTTGAGACGTTTTCTACTCGTGGTTGCAATATCGATGGTTCGCTCCGGACGACTTGAAATTCACTATTCTGTGATCACCTCTTTAGATGGAAAAAAGGTTAGGACATTAGGTCCGAAATCGTACTTTACTTTTTGATTTAAAAGCATTTCTGATTAGTCGGAAAACGAAAAAAAAATCGTTTACCAAGTTCTCCGGACGAATATTGAACTTTTCGCGACTAAACGTTAACGAAATTCTTGAAACGTTCACATGTTTATCGAACGATTTAGTCAAGAACTCACGGTTGATTTGGAGTGGATGTCCGTCAAGTACTTTGCCGGAACTCTCCTCAAACACTTCAGCACGTCTTCGGAACTGTTGAAACTGCATCCGGCCAAGGTGGCCACCGAGTGCGCGCGTTTTCGGGCCAATCCGACGGGATGAACGGCGGCCGGGCTGACCGGGGCGCCGCTCTGGAGCACGGCCTTGTGAAAGAGGCCTTTGCTCGACGGCGACATCATGTGCAGTCCCACGCAATACGCTCCGCTGCTGCCGCCGAAAATCGTCACCCGGCCCGGATCCCCGTTGAACGCTGCCACGTTCTCCCGTACCCAACGCAACGCCATCGCTTGGTCTTTGAGGCCGAAGTTTCCGGGTATCACGTCGTCTTCGGTGCTCAAAAACCCTTCAAGAAGGATATATTAAGCGAATATCTCTGCCGATACCGCGGCTGCACATTCGAGATAGGTAGACCGTAAGAGCTGTGTATAAGCGTTTCAAACTGTTGATACTCGATTTCGATCTTTGAATATATGCTATGAGAATTTAAAATATTCATGGAAAACGTTCGAAACTGTCGGCGCGTTGCGTGGACAGAGAGAAAGAATACCGACGTTCCGATCCCTTCGTGGCTATAAAACGCATTATCTGTGTTTGCCGACCCCAACTGGTTTTTAAAGAAGTTCCGACTGGGAAAATACCGTCGGATGGACCAGGTTTAAGACGGGAGGACCGTGCCAAAAGGCTGTGGAACCGTACATGTATACAATGGCGGAAAGTTGCTGAGGATAGAGAAATATTGCGACAAATTCGTTAGAAGATGGGGAGGGGGGCGGCTGGTCTTAAACACCGGAACCACAGGAAGAAGAAGGAACCACCTACATGTCCCCCGTTAAGTTTTCATGCGTTTTCAACGGTCGTTTTCTCGTCTGGACAACTTGATCGTATACCTAATTTTCAACTTCGCTCGCCAATATACGCCGCCGCTAAGTTTTCGGCAGCAGTCCGAGCGCGCCCGATACGACTTACCGAACACGCCGAGCCTGTAGTTGATGGTCACCAGCACCACGTTTTTGTCCATAAAATAATCGGGTCCGACCCGGTCGGACCGGCTGTGGCCCCAGGAAAACGCTCCGCCGTGAATCCAGAACATGACCGGCAGCGCCGTCTGGTTTTGGCCGGTCGCCGGCGAGTACACGTTCAAATACAAACAATCTTCCTGGCCGGCGTTCAGCGGACGTTGAATGCATATTTCTGGTTCTTTCGTGGCGTCCAACGTCCCGCTCCACGGGCCCACCGGTTCCGGCGCCTACAACGTGTGAATTCGGTCGATATTGCAGCAGCGCCCCAAAGTTGGACGTTGAAGTTCCAGTAATAATATAACTAGTACAGAATGCGATGGGTTTACCTTAAACCGGAGTTCGCCCACCGGAGGTTTCGCGTACGGTAAACCCGTATACGAGTGATAAGGCCTTCCGTCTCTGGACGTCAGCACTCGTCCCTCGATCTTGCCGTTCGTCAACTCCAACAACGGTTTGCCGCGCACCGAATCGCTCAAACACGCCGCGGCCACGAAAAAACACCATTTTGCATACATCTGGAACGTTTCGTTTGAAAAACTACGTTGTAAATTGTGCCTACCGTTAGTTATACGTTAACGATAGTAGTTATCGGGATGTTGATTCGCGAAACGTTTACGTTTTTACCGGTCTTTTTTTATAGCGACACGTGATCGTGGTCGCAAGCGCTCGACACCGACTGACCCGCGGGCAGCTGTGGCCAGACGCATTCGCGACCGTATAGAGGAGATTTCAGACCGATTTAGAATCTTCCGAATGTGTTAGCGAATCGTTCGTCATTGTTAGAAAAATACTATTATTTTTAATTCGCAAAGTCGATTGTAATAATATTGTATACGTTGAAAATAAACAAGATATACGTTTGCACTGTATCGATCATCGTTTTTTATCGGGCTACAAAAATAACAAACAAGTACAATGTTTTCGCTTCAGTATACTTTGAACCACGGTATTTAACACTTCAAAACGCGGTCGGATCAATGGGATCGACTGATAGGCAAAACGAATAATATATCACATAATCATATCATATCAACAAACAAACAATACGTGATGATCACGTCGCGAATACCGAGTAAAGTAAAATTTAAATTTAAATCAACTGACAACAAACACTCGGACTTACTTACTAGTTTATTTATAAACACATAATATATATACATGTATAATATATGTATAATATCTCTTTTAATGCCCATGTAAGCCTATTGCAATTATGGGAATTGTCACTTTTCAATTCATTCAATTAAATTTTGTGTTTCCATCAAAGTTTTCAAAGTATATTTTTTTTTTTATTACTAGCTCATACAACCTTGGTTCGGATCGTGTTTTACAAATAAAAAAAAAAAAACAACACATGTTTTCAACAAAATCACATTTATTATATTACAATAAGATCTAAAAAATGATTAGGTACTCCGTACACAATATTATACTAACACAAAAGAAAAAATCAACCAAACTATGTTACAGCCGAAGCATCGAATATGAAATACGAATTACACGACGTAATTTGGCGTGTTTAGTAGCCACCAAGTTAGGAAAAATTTACTACAGCAATTTTTTATAGAACTATTATTTTTATAATATATATATACATACATATATTATCAGAACTATATTATTTGTTCATCACTAAAACATCGAAATAATATAATATTCGTAATAGGTAGTATATTATTAATATTGTTTTTTTGCGACTATATCATCATGATTATGATAATTAGATAACCATTATGTAACAAATGTTTTGTATTAGCATCTAAACAACATATCGATAATTTAGCTATTCCATTTATTTAGTGTACCAACAAAAAAGTTATTGATTATATAATAATAGTATGTTATTTAAGTAATTATTATTCCGTATGCAAATATGGTCAACAACCAATTGTCTTTACACCATTTCATTCGGAATAGATACGAGTTATGACGGACCTATTGAATATTTTACGGTACGCGATTATAAGTGACGTAAAATCTAAAAATTTATACAATTTTTCTAAATTGCTAAAATCGACTGCATTCCTGACTCATTGACTAAATTGCGATAACATGAAAAAATGTTCATTCTGCAAAAAAAAAAAAGCGGTTGAATGAAATGGAGAGAAGCGTCGAGTGTTTTATGTAAAATAAAGATTCCGAAGGGTTATATAGTATATTTAAATTGTATTCGAATCATAATTTATAAATGTTTGGACCCTTTCTTAACTCCCGGCGTTCACCAACTTTTCCCACCCTGCAGTATTTACGTTACTGTGCTTGTGTTATGCTTCACTGAGGCCCAGCTACCTGGAGTACTTGTAAATTTTTAGTGGTCCACGCAATTACCGGTCATTTTTCAAAATATAAAAATGATATTCGATAAAAAAATAATTCATATTTTATAATATTAAGTAGGTAATGCACAGATTTTTGTTTGAGTATTTCAATAAATTATACAATAGTTTTGAATTTTCATGTTTTTTATACTTTGAATTATAGAATTTCAGCTTATGGTTACGTTTGTTAATGCTTAATCGGTTATAATTTTATCGGAAAAAAAAAATTCCATTAAGTACTGTGTTTTTACTGTTTATCGTTACTGCAGTGCATACGTAGTTTCGACTGTAAAACGCGGTCGGATCAATTAAATCGACTGATGGGCAAAACGAAATATTTTATAACTAATAATTATCGTTTCATATATAGTATTATTAATCGAACAACCAACTTCTAGATCACGCGCGATGGTACCAACTAAAGTATAATTTAAAGCAGCAATGCATTTCGGTAGTTAAAACACTACTAATACTTTACAGCAAACACTCAAACTTATAATACTAAATTACTAATAAACATTTATAATGTCACATTTAATACACGTACTATGTGCTTTAGCCTCCTCGAGTAATAAAGGATCTCAATAAAGTCAATCGTTTTGAAATATTACTTAAAAAAAAAAAAAATAAACTCCCGCTATACATCTCTAACTTCACGCTTCACACCGATTCGCATTGAATAAATATTTTCAAAAATTAGCAATAAGCTTTTATAAGATGTTCCACACTCACCGAGGAATCCACTCAAACCATTTAATTTGAAATCTAGCTAATAATAATACCCATTGAAACAAATTGTGTCCAGACTTTCTAATCAAAATAACCTAATTGGGATTGTTCATTTTGGGTGTCATTTCCATCAATTGTTTCATATATTTTTCATTCTCACTACAGTCATTCTCTTATTATATTAAACAACCATGGTTCGGATTGTGTACTACGGATGTAAAAAAAAAACAAAATGTGTTGAACAAAACGTATTTATTGTACCATACCATATAATAAGATTTAAATAATGATTATTCCATACAAAAAATATCATTATACAGGACAGTTTTTTTTTTTTTTTTTTGTTACAAAATCATCCAAATTATAGTATTACAGTATAGTATTATAGTATTACACGACGAAATTTGGCTTGCAATATGTACTTTCTTATTAACTAACAATATAGGAAAAATAAATTATAGCTTTGTTATTGGAATATTTTTTTTTGCATAACGACTATTATCAGTACTATAGGTACATTATTCATCACTGAAAAACCGCAATAGTATTATAATTGTTCGTATATTTCGTTTTATCATTTTATTGTTAATTGGATAACCAATTTATACTTAAAATGTTATTTTTTTTCCATCTAATAAACATTTTAATAATGTTACCGTGTCATTGATTAGTTAATATGTATTAAAATAATCATTAATTATAAAACTATAATATGTTGTATAGAAATATGATACATACACCTTAAATAGTTGTATCGTTTCATTTTGTATACGTACGTATTGTAATGGACCGATCGAACATTTTACGTCAATGAATTGTTTAATGTAAAATACATAAAAATTTTCAAAAATGCTAAAATCTCCTACACTTCCGACTCATTATTTAAACTGCGATACGATGAAAAAAAATTTGCAAAAAATACACTTTGAATCTATACATTATTATTACGTCGTTAACCGTGTAGATACAATTGAATTTCGATTAAGATATTCTTGTTATGATTCATATATTATTACCGGTGGACCTTTTTACGAAGTCACTCTACACGACAAATGAAATTTTTATTTAAACGTTAGCTTAAGTGTGGTTGAAAGAAAAATCGTTATCGAAATAATAGCAGTAAACATTTTCGATCGGTATATCATTAAAAGGTATCTTTACAGACTCCGTTTGCGGGAAAGGGGAAGTTCGTTCAAAAATTCATAGCTATTTGCAATCGGGTTTTGTATGAGACCGGGATGACTGGAGTTCAAATTCAACATCAGTTGGTTAGATCGAGTGAATTTTGGCCAAACTAAGCCATTTTTTTTTCCATCGATGGTCGGATTGCTGAAACAAAACACCAAACATGTTCAGTGAACGCAACTAATAATCACTATCGCAATTCGCATTTATCATAGTACGATATTTAATGCAATCGCTCCACGATCGATTCAAATACGAGACGAAATAATGTAAACATTTTTTTTTTTTGCTCGAAAAACTATAAAATGGCGTGCAGACAAGCGATTGGTGGTTCTTTTAGAATTTTTAAACGACGGTAATCAATCGAAAATTAATTTTTGTGGAAAATTTACTGTAGTTTTTAACAATAAATAATATCTAATTGCCCGGGATTTTGGAATCAATAATTGTTCATTGTTATGCGTGGTCCAAACGTTTTGTTGATAGAGATCAATCGTAGGTTCCACGTCAATCATAATTAGACTACACTGAAAAAAATGTTTTAAATGAAAAGTTTTTATGAAATCGATTTCGGCGCGCATTAGCAACAATGCTAGAATGGTTGAAAAAAACATTAAAATTTAGTTTTCGCACATTATTAATGCCACGATAAACCAGCAAAAATATTGTTTATATAAATTTGTAAATTAAAAATGTGTTTTTCGTTTTTCATAATTCTATCGTACTACAAACCATCCAATGCATCCGGATCGGTAATAATGATTCGAACGAAATAAACATAAATGAAGGAATTAAACGTCTAATGAAAAAAAATAATATACGATGTGATCACATAATGTTCTCTTACTTGGTCGATGCGAAATTATACCAAATATCGATTGATAATCTGGAGACTTCGAGATCTTTTTTGTTCAAATCTTTTGGATTGAAAGCGGGCATTTTGAACAGACTGTTGAGTTCGTCGGTGTGAGTGACTCCGAGGGGTTTTTTACACGACCCGTACGCTTTGTTGAACGAATATTCGTTTTGGTAATTGTAATAGTAAGTGTACACGGGAGACGACAACCGATAAGCCATGTCGACGATGCATTCTCCGAACATCGTATCGGTGAACATCTGAAACAGTCGAAAAAATCTAAATAAAATGTTTGGTTTCATTTTTCTCAAAGTTTTTCCCACATGAATCATATTTTTTTTGATACAATTTTTATTCCTTTACATGAATTTCAAACTATCTTTTCTCTATAGTAAATTATGATCGTCGATGTTATTACTTTAACGGCTTCCGCGTGAGTATTGTCAACTATTCCACCGGGCGGGAAATATTTTCCCAACACTTTTTTGCCGATCTCGTCGACGTGCTCCAGTTTCGTGTAGTAATTGTATTCCGACATAATCGAAAACAGGTAGTTAAAATCCGACTTCAACTCGGGGAATACTGGCGACGTATCGTTGTACAGAGCTGCGTGTAAAACAAAACCGTAATTAATTGATTTCACAATTGTACGACTTTTAACGCTACACGCAGGCATAATGATAATAATAATAATATTTAAGCTCACAAGAAACTACTATTCCGCCTTCGGCCGCGTTCATGCCGACCATGGCCGGCACAAACGACTCTTGTTTGAAATCGTAGATCGGATGATGGCACAGGAACCCTTCTCGCCCGGAATGGCAATTTTCGACTGCGGGTTTGAACAAAGCTAACGGTTGAGAATGCCACAACTGCAAATTTTAATGACATTTTTCGTTACGGACAAAACGATTTAAATCAGTTAATATTTTTATTAATAACATGCCGAGCGTTTGAAAGTACATAAAATCAGTATAAAACTTTTTTGTGTATAACGTATTCGAATATAGAAAAAAAAAAAAATGTGAAAAACAAAAACCATCCCTATATATTATAAATAAAAAAAATACAGCTTCTGGGTATTAGTTACAATTAATCAGTTTTAAAAATGACAAACTACCGAAATCGTTGGTGGGACATGACCATAAAACTTAATCATAAGAGTATTCGAGGTTTAAAATTCTTTATCCGTCGTTTCGGAAGAGATGATTACGATGATCAAAACTAAAGAGACACAAAAATACGACCACTAAGATTAAACCGATTTTCATTCCGTATACAAATTTGAAATGCGGGTCTGATTTTTTGTCTCCGGAAGAGAATTTTATACAGATCATCGGTCTAGATCCTTGAAAGAACTTGAAAGGAGTACGAAGAGCACTATAATATACACTGCGCATCATATAATCACGAATTTTTGTAAATCAACTTGGAGTTTTGACAAACGTAAAAATCGATTTGTTACAAAACTCATTGCAAGATAACCTAGAAAATTAATGATTGATTTTAATGTAATTACAGAATTTAATTCCATCCTACAAGATTAAGTGAAGTTGTGAAATTCCAATTAAAACGTTTGATTTCAACCGAGTCGTTTATTTTATTGGGTCATCGTTTAGTGAAGAAATTTCATTTATATAAAATCTAATAATTATATAGGTAGTTAATATTTTGCACGAATATCGCTATTCTAGATTTTGAACACAGCGCTATCTGAAAGTCTAACTCATAGTCTAACAAAAAGTACGGCAAACGTGATTAACACAAAATTGCAATTTTAACGTTTAGTCGTAACTTTCATGATAAAATTAAATTCTAAATTACATTTTGGTGATAACAATCTCAATACCAAATACAAGTTGTAAAAACACCAAAGGTTTAATAAATTCTACATAACTTTATAAAAAAAATTTTAGTAATAGGTTTAAAAAGTAATTTTCTCATGCTGATAAAATAAAATTTTTTAAATGATTTCGATTATAATATCTATTTATCGTATTTAACCTTCATAAGTCAAATTCATTTTAAGTCCACCCCTAGTTTTGATAAGTTCATTTTTTCTAAATTTGTATAATCTTTATAAAAATAAACTAACTATTTGGTATTTTAACAACTTGCTTACGAACAATATATTTTAGACCGAACTCCGCACAGAGTCGTTAAATTTTCAAGAAATTTTTAATATTTAACATCTAACGGAACCTTAAAAAACAATGACACAAAACATTGAACAACTCGCACGTCCTTACGAAGTTCTTAAAATTTACTCTACTCCGTTCTTTGTTTCTTTGCTTTCTTTCCTCTTCTGTTTTACATTTTTTTTTTTTTTTTTTTTTGCCTATTCGTACGCTTATTTACTCGAACAACGACGACAAACTCACAAACATCTTGCTGTGGATGTCCATCAAATATCCCGCCGGAACCTTCCGCAAGCACTTCAACACGTCTTCGGAACCGTTAAAATTGCATCCGGCTATGGTGGCCACGGAATGAGCGCGATTCCGGCCCATTCCCGTGGAATAAAATGCCCACTTGCAGACCGGAGCGCCGCTCTGGAGCACGGCCTTGTGGAATAGGCCTTTGCTCATCGGCGACAACATGTGAAATCCCACGCACGCGGATCCAGCGCTCGTGCCGAAAATCGTCACGCGTTCCGGATCCCCGTTGAACGCTGCCACGTTCTCTCGTACCCAACGCAACGCCATCACTTGGTCTTTGAGGCCGAAGTTTCCCGGTATCACGTCGTCTTCGGTGCTCAAAAACCCTTCAAGAAGATAAAGCGTAATATTATCATTTCTGCCGATCGATTCACGGAAGGTTATACGAGGTGATACTCACCTAAAATTCCGAGTCTGTAATTGCTCGTCACCAGTACCACGTCTTTGTCCATAAAATAATCTGGTCCGAGACGGTCCGACCTGCTATGGCCCGTAGCGAACGCTCCCCCGTGAATCCAAAACATCACGGGAAGCGACTTATTTTTATTGGTCACCGGCGAATATACGTTCAAATACAAACAGTCTTCGTCGCCATCTTTACGTCCTTTTTGAACGCACACTTTCACGTCTTTCGTGGCGTCCAGAGTGCCGGTCCATGGATCAACCGGTTCCGGTGCCTACAGTTATGTATAAAAAACACAATATCATCGAATTTTTGTCGGCGTTATTGTCGGAAAAAGATAAAATCGTTTTGTGTGGTGTTTTTAGATTAATAGGACGTGTATGAAAGTAGAAGTATGTTTTAGTGTTGAGAGTATACGTGCGAAGTAACAGACGGTTGTAGGGTAGTAGCGCAGTAGATGCCTCTCACCCGGGTTCTTTTTTAATCTTTTGTTTGTTCTCGTGGAAAAAGATACAAAAGAGATAGAAAGTAGTATACTTGTATAGAATTGTTTACATGGTACCAGAAAATCGGAACGAATCAACAGTGTAGGCCGGACGAGTGGATGATATCCAAGGAAAAAGACGAGTAGCATAAAAAGTACAACCACAAAATTAGTTTGACCAAAAGACGGGACGAGGATATTATAACGATTTAAATTAGCGGTCCAGTGATGAAAGTGTGTTTGAAAGTGTTTTAAAAAATATTATTAACTAATATCCTTTGTAAATAGGAGCGAGACCACCTTTTCAGGGTAGTTTTAGTACAAGACGATAGGTGTCTTGCGTTAGAAGACTATAATTGAAAACTTTGGTTTTTGTAGGTAATTTTTTCTTTCCCCTTTTAATTCTTCATAAAAATGTAATTGATAAATCGATTTCACAAAATAAAACTACAAAATCGCAAGCGGGGCCATCGTGTTGGACTGACGAATTGGAATAATTATCATTAACGTGAAGAGCCTTCGTGGAGTTTTGAGCATTTTAAAAATCTTACATGTTAAAAAATCCCGGTAAATTTCACGCAGTCCATGAAACACAAAAAAAAAAATATTCATCTGCCAAAAATGAGCATTTATTAACACGGACAAGTGTACCTTGAACCGAAGTTCGCCGACCGGAGGTTTCGCGTACGGTAAACCCGTATACGAGTGATACTGCCTTCCGTCTCTGGACGTCAGAACTTTTCCCTTAATCTTGCCTTTCGTCAATTCCAATAGCGGTTGGCCGTGCGTTGAACTCAAACACGCTACGGCCACGATCAAACTCCATTTCATTATGCTCATCTGGAATATTAGTTCCGAGTTTGATTACAACGTATGATTAAAATTATTACAATAATAATAATTAGTCGAATACATCGCAAAACGTTTACTCTGTAATCGTCGTCGTCAATTCTCGCAACGCATTCGAACGACTTATCTGACTTACTGCAGATGTATTCTTCGGCACTCGGCAGCGATTGAAGATCCACTGAATGCCCGTGTCCGTTTTACCGCGAATTTATATGATTTCAGTACCTACACTCGTAAGTTGTTCAAGTATGTATCGATAACATTATACTATGTTGTTGGACGAACAACAACAGTATTCTAATTATGTGCATTACATTTATAATAATTTTTTAACGCAATCACAATTTTATCATATATTCCTATCTAAGATTTTGTAATATGTGGAATAATCATTAGATATAAATTAAGTATTGTTTTATGTAATAGTCCGGTTTATGCGGTGTTTTGCATAATACTGTTTGACCTTGTGGTCATTATCGACCAATGTATATATTAATGTGATTATGTTATTTATCACATAATTACTATTGCTGACTCGACAGACGTTGTTCAAAAAAACTTGTGAGTGTGTGTGATTACTATAAGGTTAAATGTGGTTAAAATCGTCTTAAATAATAACACGAATAAAAAAACTCAAAACATTTTTATGTTAGGTAAATTTTTGTTCAATGAGTATAAAATAAAATTCATTTTTTCAATTTTAATATTAACAGGAATAATTTTTTTTTTAATCTTATCTTAATGCGAATTGGTGAACAATATTTTTAATTCATTCCTAAGATGCATAAACGAACAAACTCGAAGTACATAATTGGCGTGAAAACACATCCATAAATTAACATTGTATGGCCTTGCTATGCCAAGCGAATTTCGTGCAATTGCCATTATCAGTCAAACTTACATTCCTAAAGTTTTTCATCCTTTGCCTGAGTCTCACCTTTTCACTTCTCCCCGTTGTGCAAACAAAATTTATGAGGTTTCGTCTGGAAATAGAATTGGTCTTTAATAATAAAAAAAAATCTATTTAAATTAAAATCATATTAAAAAATAATCAATAATTACTTAAAGTTTGATTTTATCTCCAAAACTGTAAAACATATAAAAATATCACACTGAAATTACAAAACGAGATCACAAAATTAAAGGAAGTGAGGGGTAGCCGAATCACCAACAGCGCCGGAAATCCCTTCCTAAGTCAAACGATTTTTCTTGTCTTTTTACCGTTTCTGTTTTATGTTTCTTACATACTTTGATTAAACAATATTTATACATATATACATGAACTAACTATCCAGTTGAGTAGCTAGTCGCTAGCGTACCCAAATTTTCTACACCAAAAAATAAATAACAGATAGTTATACTCGTTTTTACCACAATATTAGTCAGAGGTGGCTCCGAAAAAATGTTTTGAGTTGAATGTATATAATTCACTTTCAGTCTTCAGAAAAAGTGAAAGTCTTAAAAAAAAATATTTTCACACCATCCGTTCAATCTTTCGATTTTTTGGGCATAAAACCAGTAACTGTATAGATACATACAATCTTAAAGTTATATCTATAAAACCAATAGTTGTTTAAGCAAGTTTTATTTGCTTTTAGCTTTAATGTTAGTGTTTATAAATACCTAATTGTAAATTATAAATGAAAACATCCAACTCGCGGTCTGATTTTGTTTTGTCTTTTGGAGGACTGCACGTGTGAAGTTCTTATTTATAGCTAACGACCAAATCGGTACATTAAAATGGATAAACAATCAAATTTGATGAAACTGCAGACACAAAATCTCCACAAAAATTTTATTTCGAATAGTAAGTAGATAATAGAAATACTTGGTATTGTAACTGTATTTTGTAAAAATTATTTGTTTTCAGAAAAATTAAAACTGCATCTTTTAAAAATACTAATCTACTAATTTTTCACTTTATAATAAGATAATAATTTTTAGTAAGAATAATCATTGATAACCTTTGTTAAATGTCAAATTATAATTCGATATTATATAATTTATAAGGTAGTAATATTATAGCAGAATAACTAAATAATGATTACTTCGGAGTTAAGTTTATTTAATATGTGAATAAATAGTAGGTATTCGCAAATAATTGTGTGGCCACATTTGTAAAATTCAAATATTCAACAAGCGATGGCTAAAGTACGCAAGGTAATTACTCGTATTTTAATTTTCAAAAAGTGTTGGTAACGATGATTTTATTTTCTCAGTCTATCCCACGCGGTTATGAAAATTAATGATGAAGGAAAAAGAGGTTTGAAATTAATCGATTTCAAAATCGTACACAATTGTACGACTTTTAACGCTATATGCAGGCATAATAATAATAATATTTAAGCTCACAAGAAACTACTATTCCGCCTTCGGCCGCGTTCATGCCGACCACGGCCGGCACGAACGACTCTTGTTTGAAATCATAGATCGGATGATGGCACAGGAACCCTTCTCGACCGGAATGGCAATTTTCGACTGCAGGTTTAAAAGAAGCTAACGGTTGAGAATGCCACAACTGCAAATTTTAATACGATATTTTTGGACGAAAAGATTCGTGCGCTTATTTACTCGAACAACAACGACAAACTCACATACATCTTGCTGTGGATTTCCATCAAATACCCCGCAGGAACCTTCCGCAAGCACTTCAACACGTCTTCGGAAGCGTTAAAATTGCATCCGGCCGATAGTGGCCACGGAATGAGCGCGATTCCGGCCCATCCCCGTGGAATAAAATGCCCACTCTAGAAACCGTCCAAATTATAATTATATTATATTATCGACTATGTCGACGCGTTATGTGAACCGAGAAAAGAAATCGACGCGCCCGATTTCCGTGTATCTATAAAATCGCCAACCAGCGATACACGAGTTGATACTTGCCTAATATTCCGAGTCTGTAATTGCTCGTCACCAATACCACGTCTTTGTCCATAAAACAATCTGGTCTATCCGACCTGCTGTGGCCCGCAGCGAACGCTCCTCCGTGAATCCAAACATCACAGGAAGCGATTTATTTTTATTGGTCACCGGCAAATATACGTTCAAATACAAACAGTCTTCGTCGCCATCTTTACATCCTTTTTGAACGCACACTTTCACGTCTTTCGTGGCGTCCAGAGTGCCGGTCCATGGATCAACCGGTTCCGGTGCCTTCAGTTATGTATAAAACACAATATCATCGAATTACTGTTTGCGTTTTTGTCGGGAGAAGGAAAAATCGCTATGCGTGGTGCTTATGGATTTACAGGACGTGTATGAAAGTTAAAGTATATTCTAAGGTTAGATTCTAGAGTATACGTGCGGAATTACAGACGGTCTTAGGGTAGTAATTCGCAATAGATGTTCCTCACCAGAGTACCGTTTGAAGCCCTTGTCTGTTCTTGTGGAAATAGATTCAATAGAGGGTGTAGTATGATGTATGATTAGTCAATTCTCGCAACGCATTTGAGCGACTTATCTGACTTACTGCAGATGTATTCTTCGGCACTCGGCAGCGATTGAAGGTCCACTGAATGCCCGTATCCGTTTTACGACGAATTTATATGATTTCAGTAACTCTACACTCGTAAGTTGTATAAATATGTATCGATAACCAAATACTACGTTGTTGCACAAACAACAGCATTATCCTAATTATAAGTATTACATTTATAATAATTTTTTAGCGCAATCACAATTTTATCATATATTCCTATCGAAATTTTTTGTAATATGTTGAAAATATCATTAGATATTAATTAGGTTCTGTTTTATGTGTTGTTCCGGTTTATGTGCTGTTTTGCCAACTATTCGTTGCCCTCGCGGGTGTTATCAATCAATGTTTATTTTATTGATGTATATTTCAGGTGGTAATATTATATTTTATATAACAACCATAGCTGACTTGACAAACGTTGTTCAAAATGACTTGTTAACCTGTTTGGTGTGAGTTTATCTTTTTACTATAACCTTAAATGTGTTGCGTAAAAACTTAAAGTGTTCAAGGTTTCACTATAAGTTCCTACGCAATTTCAAGACCTCATAATCTTAAAACAGAAAACAAAGATATTTTAGAACAAAAATTTTCTTTATTTCGGTCATGTCAAAATTTTTAACCGTGAAATCGTATTCACACACGAATTATACTGTAAAAGTATTTATTACGATACAATAATGATAATTTTTAATAAACGATACGGGTTGAACCCTTAAATTCATTGTTCACCAATAAAGATAATGACTATTTGTATATTATTAATCGATTTACTCTTATCATTTAAATTTTAAAGCAATTTAATCACGTTTCGAGCCAGAATCCCTCTAAATTTGAGTGAAGCGTTCCGTTTGCGACGGGAAGGCAACGTCTGAAAAACAAAATAAATAGCACGATCAGTTAAAAATGCATTTTTTATACCACTTTCATACGTGTATTTTGACTGAATGTAGGAAAAATTCAAAGTTTTCGCCAAAATTCAATGTTTTAGACTCGCATTTTTTCAAAGGCTCTGGGTCGCTCAACTGACTTAAAATGTGTAATCCTAAGAGATCATTTTTAAATAAGAAAAAAATCATTAGGTAGATACAGAAAAAACTCTTGAAACCACCAATTGAACTCGATCGTATAACTACATCAAATGGTTGCAAGAAACAAACAATTGTTTGTATGACGGTTTGTCAATTAAATTTTGCGAATGAAATTTTTTTTATAAAAAAAAACACACACACACACATCTTTGTAGAATCAATAGCTTCCTCATTTTGCTCAGATTCTTAAACTAAACATGGCTAGTTAGTTATAACTTTATTGAAAAAATTGCTCTTACGCTGTTGATGTTTTCTTCAAAGCAATTCCACACGATAGCGGGTAATGTACACTCGTCGGTCACCGATTCGGCTGAAAATTTTACACAAATAAAAAATTAATACATTACTCACCTGCGTGTATTATAAATATTTGTCTGTTGTTTCCTTCCTACATTTTAAACAGTAATTTAATTTAATTATTAAAAATCTAATATAATTTTGTAATTTTGAATCTAGCTGCCTGCACTACAAGCGCCACCAGCTTAAGGGAGAATGTCCCATAGTTTTTTTTTTTTTTTTGCTTAATTGGTATGGTTGTGTACCTTTAGTAAATACAAGGTTTACGAAGACCTTGAAAAATATTTGAAAAAATTTTCATTTATTTTTTTGTCAGTTACTACAATTTTAAAATCGGAGTTTTGCATTTTAATAGGTCTCTCCCACAAGTTTAAGTTACGTAATTAGGAGTCTGTAACTTTTAAATATACATTTCTACAATCTATACATGTTGCCGATTTTTAAAAATTAAATTCTTTTTAAGTTATTCTCGGGTTTAAAATTGACATCGTTGTTGAAAATCAAATTTCATGAACGCTTTTTTTAACAATCAAAGTTCCAAAAAAAGAACTCAACGCCAGTATACAGGTGTTATACTATTTTGAATCGTAATCATTTTTCGAAACAAAAATTAGTTAGTTGTTGTTTCGTTTGTTATGATTCCCTACTAAGATACCTAGCCTACTGCTATAGAAATATAGAACGTGTATAAGGTATGGAACGCGCTCTGGCGGAGTTCAATAGTAACTATGGTCGGATATTCCTCCTTAAAGATCGAGGCAGATGAATCGTGTAAAATTTGTTTTGTAAAATATTCATACTTGACAAATACGTTTGTGCGTATAACGTTCATTGAATAAAATTATTTGTTTATAATTATTTACCTCTCTTCACGCACGTAAACACGACGTTCTTTATTTGTTCCACGACGACGGCTATTCCCTCGGCTATTCCTTTGGACACCGCGTAACCGAATTCGGCAGCTGTCCGGTTCCACAGATTCGCACTCGAGTTCAACGCCGTCGCGTCGACACTGATGTACGTGCGTTCCGATGCGCTTCCGTTATTCACAAGCTTTTCGCGTGTAATAGTTATTATCAATTATCATCAATCGTTCAATAATAAAACAAAATATTGATTGTACCGTCACACTTACCGCGTAAGATTTTCTCAAAAAGCAGCCCACCACACACTAGAAAACCAAACGATTATCAATACGATTTTTAAACACACCCGAGCGTACGACGCATTGGCCGAGGCGTACTGAGAAAAGTGTAATGGGACGGGCACAAAAAAAAAAAAAAACGGGGATTTTTGAGGTAGGTCACTGCTCTGATTATTGATTTTGGATGGTGTAAGTAACGGGTAAACATACAAAACAATTAATAATTATGGGAACAATGACGAGATCATTGCCTTTGAAAAACAATTCATAAGTGTTTCTTCGCGATAGAGAAAAAAAATCGTTCCAATTCTATTCGTTGGTCGGTTTCCTAACAGTCTGTGAAAATGTCAAGTCATTAGTTTTTTTATATGTATAACACATGTATGTTTATTGTATCTAAATTCAAAAATTTCAAGTTTTACATAAATTAACGTGTAACGTGAATGAGAATGAGAAAAACAAAAAGACTGATTTGGTATCAAGACATAAATATTCTCGATTGTAGTGTTGCGTGAAAAAAAAAAACTTAAAAGTAAAAATGCGATTCGTGAGGTGGGCACGGGCCACTTGTGCCCCTCTCCTCAATACACCGCTGCACATAAAAGGATGATTTTTATTTGATCGACTTGAGAGTATAGTTTTTAATTCCAATAATGACTCAAAAATAGTTGTCCACAAAAAAAAAGGAAATGTTTTCGACTGCTACCGCGTTAACAGCGAGATCAACCGGAAAAAAAAAACAAAAGTTTTCACCGAATAATTTGCAAATTGATCTTGGATATCATACACTTTTTACGAGTACCTAAACAAACTTGAATCCGTCACGTTTAAGTCGTTTAATCGTTTTAATATGTAGGCACGGGTTAGTAGTAAAAACATCAACGTGGCGAAAACGGCCCTTACATATTTTTCAATCCTCAAGCGTCCATATATTATATTATTTATACTTAATTAAAACTCGTAGTAAGTGCATACTTTTTGCGATTGAGTCTTAAGCGTCAGGTCTGACATCACCGTTTTGATTTCGCCTGAAAATAAATAATATTGATAAGAAACAAATGTGTAGGTAGGTATCTGAAACTCGTCATAAATTGCATTCCAATAATGTTGATTGTAACGATACGGGATATAGTATATACGCGAATGGAAAAGGTTATTAGTTAAATTTTTTTTTTTTGTCTGATAAACACCGTTATTGGTCGTCGTTTTCGAAGATATTGTTTTGGATACTTTTCGAGTTTAATTAATAATTGCTACACAACAAACTTTGAAAATGGTGTGCACTCCACCGGTGGATAACAATACGCATAAAACGCGAATTTACAGTGGTTCTCGGAATGAAATCTGTTTTTCAACGCGAAAAAAAATTTTCTGTTTAAAACAGACGCAGTCCGTTTAAATATAGTGTTTGAATCGTTTCAAAAGAACATTGTTTTTTTTTTTTTTTCAATTAATCGCATTTGAGAGGATATCTCTACCAGAACGTTTTTCAAACCCTGCAAATAGTCGCCGTATAACGTTTGACTTGATTTTTTTTACAACTAGTTATTACCCATCGCAATGCCACAGAGGTGAACCCGTAGACTAGGATCGTAGATGGAGAAAAGACTTCAACTTACCCATCACAAAATAAAAAAGTAAAAGAAGTGAAATGCACGACTTAACGACGAAAAAAAGCGTTTCCACGTATCGGAACAATCAAAGTTTATAGTTACCGAGAGTGATATTGTTGTTTTTGATGCAATTTTCCATTACCAGCGTCGCGTTGTACACGGCCGGCGTTCCGTTATCGCTCTGAAATCGTAAAAAATCATTCGTTCTAAGAGTCAAAACGTACTTTCGTAAAACTAGGTCATTCGTACACTCGCAAAGCGACTGCAGCGTTATTAATAGTTATAACGACTCGGGTTGGATTTCGAATTAAAAAGTGACACCGCAGTGTTCGGAACGCTTTTCGTGTTTTTCTGTGAACGATTTGAAACGTAACATTTTATTGCTAAAAAAAAATCGTCCTTTTTTAATAATGTTTCGCCATTCACCGGCTGTGAACATTTTTTCTAATCACATTTTCGGGTGGCTCCCGAGTTCAGATTTTGGCGCGTCGTATTTTATTTGAAAATGTTCGTAACATTTCGATGATTTTCCGAGTCATTCGCCGAAAACGACGAAAACTGGAACATCGCTGTAACCGGGGCACGACTCGACAGAAGGGCCACGCCTACCTCTTTTGTGATAAAATTCTCTGATAAATGTTTGAGTATAAATTATACAAAAAAAATTAACCGGAAGTGATGGCTGGCTGGCTGGCTGCAGGTCGGGCCCCGTGTTAAAATATACAGACGAGGATAGGCCCGTGGGGAATGAGGGCCATCCCCATGGGCCTATCCAACACCCGGATGTGAGTTACGAGTTTTGCATTTTTGGGACTCACGTCGACGGCTGCGACGGACCAACAACACAGGAACACGGCGTAGACGGTGGCGGCGACGGCGAACATTTCGACACGTATACGAATCGACGACAAGAATAAAACAGTTTTTTTATACCGTTGGTTTTTTTTTTTGTGTATTACTTAAAGCCGCGTTAAATAAATTACGATCAAATTGCACCGTTGTCGAGGACGAGGCGAGACGTAAAATGGTTTTAATGCGCATCGCAAAACGGCGTTCCGGTGAGAGAAGGGAGCCGCGTGTACTCGCGTGAAACGCTCAACGCCCGACCCGAACTTGACCGTTGATAAGATCTCGGACTGCGAACTGTCCGGAGAGATTTTTTTTGTTGACGCGTCAAGTCTACGCCTATACGTTGTTTTCGCCGTAGCTATATGCGTATTTTCATTATTATTTTAATAGATATTTAATGAATCGACGATTAATCCTCGTGACAATTTCAAAGAGCGTGTTGATTACTGTACGCGTATAAATTTTTGAAAACACTCGATTCGTACCGACCGCAGAGATATAGTACTTTTAAATCTCGGTAGCTCTAACCAACAACGAAAATCAAAATTTCTAAAAACGCTACGAATGTCTTGAAATTTTCACACATCATTAAGACGGATTAAATGAATCAATGTATGAAATCGGTTTCGACAGATTTTTAACTATTTTCTAATTTTTAGATTCACAAATTTTTTTTTTATTCAATAAAACCTTTAAATTCAATTTTAGAGTCTCAAGTCTGAAATACATATCATGCACTTATTTGTGATAAAACATTTTTGGAAATCGTTTCACTTTAACCCCTGGAGATATCGAACTTTTAAATCTCGCTGTTTTATAAACTTTGTGAACAAAAAGTTGCACCTGCTATCAAATTTTCTCGTATAATTGATATTACTTTTAACCTTTCGTTAATAGTATATAATATATAACTCCTTTAATGGACAATATGATATAAAATATCATTTAATTTTTAAAAATTAGCGACCATACTTGACAAAAACGTCAAATTTTTAACATTTTACAATATTATAGACGTTTCTTGTCCATCACACACTTTTACGGGCAATTTCGGAACGTTTTCTACGAAATGTCTTTTTTTTTTTCTACAACTCAGCCAAAATCAATGAAACTTCACAAAAATTGTACACGTTAAACTTCACAAAAATTGTACACTCTAGAGTACGTATAGGGTACTATTTGCCTATAAATCACCTAAACGATTCGATTTATATTGACTGAGATATTTAACTTTGAAATGTAGCTATTTTATGAAGTTTGCGAATGAAAAGTTGCAATCGAAATTTTGCGTATATTCGATTTTTTTATATTTGTTTTAGTCTTGAATGTACATTATACTGTTAAACATCGTTTTTTCAAATACAATGTTTTATCATTGCTTTCAGATACTAAATAATAAGTTTGAACCTGAACTTTCAAAGCTTTGACCTATCCAAAAAATTGACTCACTTCAAAGCATATTTGCTACGCCAAACAACTTCTCAACCCACCTAGAATTTACTCTCTTTATTTTTTTCTTTGCTTTGAATCTACTCCCTTTCTTTCTTTCAGTTCTTAGAAATCACTCCCATTCTTTCCTTTCTTTCTTAAATTCACTCCATTTCTTTAATTCCTTCATTTTTTTGGTTCCATTATTTATTTTTTTTTTTCTTTTATTACACTTACCTATTTTAAGTATATGCAAAAATAACAAGTAATTTCTTTCGATTTTAAAAACGTTGACTTTTTCGTTTTTCGATCATAATGAAAAATTCAAAAAATGCTTCAAATAAAAAACAATCTCAGGCCGATTCACATCTATATTTAAAGAAATTATACTACGAAAAGGTCAAATTGACTCTACTTCAACAGAAAGTATCACCTACAGAAAAAAAATAACATTATGAAATCGCTCAGAATCTGAGACTATTGACAGTTAAGTTAAAGTTCGGTTTTTTTTTTCGGCGATTTTTGAGACGTTGAATGTATCGGACGAAGAAAACGACGAATGAGCTGATTCCAGAACTCGTATTTTTCCGCGAACGGGTTCGGTACGATTTTCGGCCCGGCCGAGTTGATGTGCAAAAAAGGAGATTTTTCGTTCGAAGAAAACTCCGGCCAAGCTACTCCATCGTCCGTCCCGTCAATAGTGGGAGAACTGGAAAAAATAACAGTTATATTTTATGTTTATTATTTGACAAAAGAAAAGTAAAAATATAAACTAGAGTTAATACTAAAGTTAAAATACTCGTTTAATAACTCGACTGCCACATATTTTTCTTTAAAAACTTCAAACTTCACTTGTTTTCTATGACATCCCATTCTGGATCGCAGAAAATGCTCAAAGACTATTTCATGAATCAAATAATGGTCTCACTACAAACTATATTTGAGATCCCGAAAAGGAAATTTTCGAAAATTTACAACGCAAACACGGTTTTCAGAATATATCCGCGTAAAAACTGACGGGAAAACGAAAAGCACTTTGTACACGGAAAAATGTAGGTACAGAATTTTTTTTCTCGAGAAATCGTGTTTTGTAAAATATTATATTCTACCCTGGTAAACGATTCGATAAGTTGAGAGGTATTGTTTATCTATTACATAAATAGTTTTACAAAAATGAGCATGAATATGGTACGGTTCGAAGAATTCATATAAATCGCAAAAAACAACAGACGTACGTCGGTCGCATTGTACCATAACTACTAGTTTCTTCAAAAATATTTACAAAAACGACATTTTGTCTTGCGGAAACATTTACCGATTTTCTTTTTTTCGGTAGTTTTACGGTTGGTCAACGCTTACGGCGTTTCGCTTAGGCAATTCTATGAACAATAAATTTTTAACACTCGCGCTTTCAACACATAAGTATAAATTATTTATTTGTGTGAGCTATCGTACGCACTCGGAAACGGCAAATTTGTACCAGACGTCGACCACGAGTCTGGACACTTGGAGGTCCGTCGCGTTTAACGCGTTTTTGTCACGCGAACCGCTTCTAAACTGACTGATGAGTTCGTCGCCGTGCCAGACTCCGAGGTGCTTATGGCACGAGCCCGACAGTTTGTGGTCCGCAGAAAACTCGTTCAGATGGTCGTACAGATAACCGTAAACGGGCGATTCCAGTCGTCTGGCAACGTCCACGGCGCAATGGGTGAAAGTCTGGTCGCCGATGATCTGAAACGAACACGACGAAAAATTGTGACTTTGCGTTTTTAGATTTCGAACGGAGGGGAAGGCGAAATTGTACGTTGTTTTTGAATTTTTTTTTTTTTTACGTACGATTTAAAGAACGAAAAACAAATTGACGTACAAAATATGTTCGAATATTCCTTGAAATCAGTACACATTATTTAAATGATCAAATTTAAATCGTCAAAAAAGTCGGTGGCTCAAAAGTCACAGTGCCAAGTGTAAACTTTGAAGTTTACTGCAACTTGTTGGGTATTCGGCTCACTGAGCTCGCCCGGAATCGTAATTTTCATAAGCAATATTCACTGTCTGTCAGTATCGTAAAAACATCAGTCAAAACTCCGACAAGCTTCCCGACCTACCGGGTAGTCGCTATACTTGTATTTTTTTTTTCAAATCGTTCCAAAAGTAGGTTGGAAGTTGAACGGATACGGTACTAATTTGTTTGCAGTTTTTTCGCTACTTTCTCAATTTATATTCTATAATTGAAGGAGTCTGTACTTCTTGAAAAGTGCTTCAAACAACTTGAAAATTTCACACATGGTAAGAAGAGAGTAAAATATACTACAAGTACAAAACAAATTTCAATCATTTGATTGAAACATAGAATTTTGACATTTTCTTTTTTGTTAATTTTTACAGTTTTTTTTTTTTTTTTTCATAAGAACTTTAATTTTAAACTTTTAAGTTTTTTAGTAACTACCTATACAAACCACTCATCTCAATCATAACCGTTTTTTTCGTAAGCAATCGCTTTTGAAATTAAAACAAAACGCTGCAAAACGCCGACCTGTTCCATCCGTTAGTCCAATTTTTCATTCAATTCGCAAAATGCACAAATCAAATCACGAATATAGAGGGCCCAATTCGGTTTTGGTTTTTGTTTGATACTGCACTTTTGAACATCGTGGATTTTAAGTTTAGAGCAAAGCAAAAAAAGTTAAATCTCCTTCGGACTTACGTCGGCCACGTGAGGGTACGAATTTTCATCCAGATCTCGGGACGGAGCGTATTCGTTTAAAATCAGTCTACCAATCTCGTCCACGTCCTTGAATCTCGTGTAATGATCGTACTGCAACATGATGGACAGCAGACGGTTGAAATCCGTCCGGAACTCCGGATACACCAACGACGTGCAGTTGTAAAGGGCTACAAAAGCGGTCAAAAACGATAAAATTATAATCATAAAACAATGTAGTAAATGGACCACTAATCGGACCTTCGATGGCTGAGAACTAACTCAAAGTTACTTCTCAATTTCCTTGAATTTTTTTTTTTTTTTTTTGTACATTTAGGTTTAGTTTTCGACCGTCTATCGTTTAAGCCCGCATGAACAAATTATATTGACGAGTATAAAAAACGTTCCAAATCAACTAAAATTACCATTTTATTATTTTTTTTTATCAACTAGATAGAAGATCCTCTCACTCATAGTTCACAGACAAATTAATCTAACCTGCAATAATAAAAAGTTTTATATGTATGTGTAGATAATACAAGCTTGAACCCTTTCCACTCGAGTTTGACTCGCACTTACACCGGTTTTTTTTTATAATACAATTTTACAAACAAATTTTTACACAATTCTATAAAGCGAAAATTGTGTTTATTAATCCAGTAGAGTGATTTTGCAGTGTAATTGCAAATTACGCCCCTGAAGAAGACGTTGTAATGGACGCATAACAGCTATATTATACCGGAAGAAACGTTTAGCCGATCAGCGTACGACAGTTCGTACTTTTTGTACTATTCGTTTAAATAACAATTTGACTTACGAGCGACAAACATTCCGCCTTCGGCCGAGTTCAGACCGACGATGACGGGCACGAACGATTCTTGTTTGAAATCGTAAATCGGGTGACGGCAAAGGAACGCTTCTTCTCCGTCGGAATCACAGTTTTCGACGACCGGACCGAATTGCATACTAGGATAATCGAGCCACACCTTGAACGTGCATAGAACAAAATAATGTGTGTGTGCGTTTCGAGACGGATATTTAAGCTACGATTAATTTATACACGTACTAAATTAGAACTAATTAGAAACAAAACTGAGCAACGACTACCACTTTTCATTCGTTTTGAAATGTAAAATAAGAGTTGTAGGCGATAAACTAAACCGCTTAATAACGATTAACTCTGTTCGGTTTGCTCTAAAAACATAATTCGGCCGTTGCAATTTCAAAATCGAGTACAAATTAAACGATGAACATTTTCAACACGTTTATTTTCATACAAATTATACATAATACTACAGAAAAAATTAACTGAATATTTCTAAAGACCTTGAAATAAATTAAATTTTAGCAAAAAAAATTTATATTTTAACACCGTGAAGATATTATCTTAAGCCCATTACCAACATAACCCAATGAAAATATTAAAAACCAACGAGTAGTTGAACGTGTTCTATTTTAAGCTGAATACTATGATCAGATAATTCCAAAATTTGTACACACGTCTGAAGAAAATTAGTTTGAACAACGAACAAAGTTTACATTACACGCGATCATGGAAGAGTTATAATGATTTCAACAACGCCACGAGGTGCGTAATTTCATCAGTGTTGTAACCAACGTTGACAACCTTTTATCACGACTTTTTTCGACCGCCATCGGTGAATTTTTCCGATACTTTCAGACGAAATCAGTTCCCATCTTTAACGGGAAAATCGGTGATTCGACGCACCGAGGATATAAATTGATCTATACCAGAAAATAGCCCAGTCAGCACGTTAATATCGGAACTCGAAAAGCAAAATGTAAAATTGTTTTTTTTTCTTTAACGTGAAGGTTTCACTCGCAACAGCACCCTTTTGAAATAGCGGACCTAGCGTATTATTATTATTATTATTATTATTATTGGAGATCTTTAGGGTGACCACGAAAGCCGATGACGACAGTAATATATGTACTATCATATCTGCGAGTCTAAAATGAAAAAAATTCGAAATTTCCACCGCTCACATTCAATTTCGTTTGGATCTCGACCGTCAGGTCGGCGGGAATTTTTCGCAGACACGTCAACACGTCCTCGGGATCGTCGTAGTTGCATCCCGCGATGGTGGCCACTGCCTGGGCCCGTCTCCGGGCCGAACCGGGCGGCGAGACGGCCCACAAGCACGTCGGCCCGCCGCTCTGGAGTATGGCCTTGTGGAACAGGCCTTTGCTGGACGCCGACAAGAGGTGGTGACCGGCGTTAGCGCCTCCGGAACTCGCGCCGAACACCGTCACTCGGCCCGGGTCGCCGTTGAAACGAGCCACGTTGTCGCGCACCCAACGCAGTGCCGCCAGCTGGTCCTTCAGCCCGTAGTTTCCCGGCAACGCGTCGTCTTCGGTGCTCAGGAAACCTGTTTTCGAAACACGAGGACGCTACACAGTTAGACGCCAGAAAATCGCGGACGAGTCGAAGCGAAAGCGTTTGACGATTGAAAGTCGAGGGACCTACATACGTAATACGATAGTATGGTCTGTTCCGGCGATATCATGATCGTAGACAAACAGAAATCGCGTTCATCACGAGCAGAATAGATTGTTTTTCGAGTTACTATTATGATACCCAATGAGTTTTCCGACCGAAAACGGATCCCGATTTCAAAAAAGTCGTTCCGGTCCCTCACCCAAAACGCCGAGCCTGTAGTTGATCGACACCAGCACGACGTCTTTGTCCATAAAGTATTCCGGCCCGAACTCGTCCGGCCCGCCGTGGCCCGACGAGAACGCGCCGCCGTGGATCCAGAACATGACCGGCAACGATTTCTCGTTCACCGCCGGAGAGTACACGTTCAAGTACAGACAGTCTTCTCGGCCGCGGGCCTCCTTAGCCTGGACGCATTTGTTCGGCTGTCGCGTGGCGTCCAACGTGCCGGTCCACGGGTCGACCGGTCGTGGCGCCTTTAAATATAGATCGAGAACGGGCCGGTTAGTAAATGGAAATCGGTGCTCGGACAGAACGGGTTCAAAGGAACCTTTGGTTCGTTCGCGTTTTAGGAACAATTAATCAGGAACGTGTAATATGTACTTGTAAAGTGTATTTATATCGTAATATTATACACCCACTGAACTATTGTAATTTTTTTTATAAATAAAAATAATAAAATCCTTTCAATGTAGGTTAAATGTTTTGGGTCAGAATTTTTTTTTCGTATACTGGTAAAATAGTGTGACACATTATAAGTAAATGACTAATCCGTACAAACATTACAAACATTAGTAAATATTTTTCGTAAGTTTGTTAGGAACTATATCTTAATAAGTCAGTCCCCTGTTAAGGACTTCATCATTTGTATTTTTGGAACATCAGAGATTCTTTAGAGTAGGTGTTTATTGAGTCTAGAACATATTTAAATGTATTACAAAACAACGTACTTGTTCCTCTTTCAGGAGCGAGTTTCTTTTTATTTTACAGTCGGAACGAGCCCGGAATCAGTTCGTTTTTAACGAGATGAACGCGATCGAAAACCAATTCCTTTTTAAAAGAAACTTTTCGAGCACTGATAAACAAAAATATTCCAACATTATGCAATCGGTGCCACGCAACAAAATAAAAAGTTGAGTTCAGTATCATTATGGTGATAATATTTTTGTTCGGTGTTACGATTTTACATTTTTAGTTTTCTTTTTTGGAGAAGAAAACTGTTTACAGGTACTATAATAATTAATGATTATTACGGTCGGTCACCTTAAACCTCAGATCTCCGATCGGCGGTTTCGCGTACGGTATGCCCGTGTAAGAGTAATACGGCCGTCCGTCTCGCGACCGCAAAACTTGCCCTTTCAGCGTTCCGTCGGCGATTCGCACCTCTGACTGCAGCTGGCAGTCCGCAAAGTTCGGAAAAGTCGTCAAACCCGCGTAAACGCATAGGATCTGGAAAAAAAAAATTTTTAATTTTTTCCCGAAAAATCTAATCGCGCGCTCGCCAAATCCGAATTTCTCTAATTTTTTTTTTTTTTTTTTTTATTCGTTTCACGTTAATCAATACCATTTTGCAAGGTGATAACGTGTAAGTCTCGATTGAAAAAATGATTTCAATTCGTGTCACTACACGTATTATTACAACAATAGGTACAAGTCTGGAGTACACCGTTATTTTTTCTCTAAATACCTACCTACCAATAAATCTCATCCACGTTTAGTGACACTCAGTATAATCGTGTTGTCAAAAATAGAAATTATTTTTCGAACAAACGTTTACGTCGAGTTTGAGTTTTGAAACGCGCTTATTTCACTTGAAATAGTATCGTCTAAACGCAATTATTATATTTTGCATATTAAACAAAGAATAAAACAAATAAATCGATGGTAGAGTAAGTCGCTGTTTCGGATGAGTCTCTGTTTTTGTTAAATTTTCCAGCGTTTATAAGTCATTTATCACAAAAATTATGATTCCGAGCGAGCTCAGCTTGGAAATTTCTCGAAAAAATCTTTTGAGTCGACTATATTTAACTTATAAGGTGAAATATTTTAAAACTGGAATGACGTTTGAACTTTGCCTATTCCCGTAAAGTGTAAAAATTTTCATTGATTTTAGTTTTTGAAACATAAAAATCTTACACGTTTCATTACACGAAACCAAAAATATCAAGAAAATTATAATGTTCTGTACATCGGTAACAGAAATGTCACATCGTTCTTTTTTTTTTTTTTTTTTAATATTTAGCTTTGTTACGAGATATTGTACAGGGATTCTATAGCTATTACCCGAATAAGCGTGTTGTTATTTTAAAACTGTTATTTAAACTAACTATATACGAACTTGTATAACAATAAATAACTTATTTCGAAATGTATACGGTTGTCTGAGACAGAAATTTCGTTCGTAATCGTCAGTTTATCGGATATAAGTGTTGAAAAGTTTATAATACTTAGTAAAATTGTTAGTAAAATTGTGATATACCCGCAGTAAACAGTTCATGGTGTACACTCGTAAACTTCGATTCGAAAATACAACTTGAATCGTTGTCAAGACTAAGATTAAAAAACACTCGAACACGACGACTTGTATCGGTACGATGTATAACGTTTACGCCGACTGTCGACTGTAACTAACGCGTGTCGTTTTCAATGCAAAAAAGCTACGATTTAATTAGTTCGTTCGTTAACGATCGCGTGTACGACAAACTACACTACAAGCGAATTCGATGGTAAATTTTCTTCGTCCTACGTAATTATTACTATTTATTTCACAAAATTATAAAAACGCTCAACAATATTACCGGCCTGACCGGCAGATTCGCGTGCACTGTTGAACGCGTACTCGGTTTTTTCATCGAACTGCGATTGATAACCCGTTTCGTGGTCAAATAAGATATACTGTACAGAGCGTTCGCCTGGCGATCAATTTTTTCGTACTCGTCCGTTGATTTTGTAACGATTCGTTAAGATCGATTATTCCTAATTACGGGGCAAAATATGGACGGTTTCCACGCCACCACTTTCAATGCGTTTAAATGGACAAAATCGACTTTGCGGAAAAATGTTCCTCCTGCGGTCTCGTAGAATCGACGTGATTGGATGATTTTGTTTTAGAAAAAAAAAAGAAAACTTCATACGCAGAGCGCGTCAGATTTTTATTTTGGAATTTATTGCTAATAACCCTCGAAAAATTTAGTTAAAAACTTTTACAAATAGACCTACTATTGTTATAATTTGTAAAAAAAAAAAAAAAGTCCAACGCGTAAGAAGCCTTTTATTTATGTATTTCCGAAAAAAAAAAACATAATCATTTTACGTGGTGCTAAAGTATTTTCAGTAAAGCGAGTTTTTGTGAGGAAAACCGGTCACTACAGATATTCAGAAAAAAAATTAGAAAAAAAAACAGTTTTAGTTTCGTGTTATCTCGCAGTGTACTACGTATATATTTTATAGGTTTAACGAGTCTACATGAACATCTTGTCGAAAGCTAAAACAGTTTTTGTGTTTATTTTATTTACCTACATTATTACTTACAAAGTCAGATTTGCTGTATACAACCAAAGGTTAAGATGTTACAAGTCATTTATATTCTGACTTTTTCACTTTATATAATTTAACTTACTGGTTTAAATTTTCATTATATTATTTCAATTTTTACAGTCGAATATTTGTACAACTCAGTTGAGTAGATTCTTTGTCATCAGACATAATTGTGTATGTATAGGTTCAATTTTAATGTTTTTTAAACGTTTTGAGAATTTGTCTGTTGAAATTACATTACTTGAATGGATCACAAAAAAAAACTGCCAACACAACATATCAAAGACGATTGTGGTGGACACACGTTTATTTTTTAGTTAAGTAAAATCGATTCAGTACCTTACCTTCTTAATGTTGAATAATTTTTGATTAAAAACATTTTTTGTAGATTAACACAACTTACAAAATTTAAGTTAAGTTGCATACCGAATGATTCTAATGAGTTTTTATATAGGCAACTTATAATACATCTATTTTTGTTTTTTTTTTTTTAAAGAAATAAACAAGTCCACTTCAGATCAAACTCAAAATAACTAATCTATCGCTCTAAAGTATCCTGCACCGTGCGCCATTTTATAATTTTTTAATAGTATACCTAACTATGATTTAGGTTAAATTAAATGAGAGATTTTAATGGAAGACTGGTAAAAATGTTGCGTGAAAAAAATAATTACTCGTGCGCCACTGGGCCTTGGTTAACCGAGCGCCGATGACTGTAATCGTATCTATTTAATTTCATCAAGTACTTTGGGGGCGTTCTTATTCTTATTTCCTGTGGCTTTTCCGACACCAAACACCTGTACGTTTTGCGACGGTTTATTGGTCAAGGGAAAAAATATCGAACGAAACTTTTTCAAAACGTATCGGACGATTAGACGAGCTATGGCTTACGGCTCGTGTGTAACCGCCGTTCGAGCCGCTTTAGTCGTATGGATTTGAAACAAATTACGACAACAATACAAAGTAAACGTGTAAAATAAAAAAACAGCGGTAAAACGATAAAAAGAATTATTATAAATCGCTCGCGATAAAATAACGGAAGATTTTCGCACAAAAAAATATTTTAAAAATCACTACGACTAAATACACATTATGTACCTATATATACCACGCGTTTCACCTGTACGAGATAGTAGGTAGTTATAAGCTTAAAATAAATTTAAATCGTCCGTTTTTAAATTTCGACCGAGTGGACTTTTTGAATCGCGTCACAGTTCGTGTTTTGCGTTCGGTTTTGGCGGTTCGGTCGATTCGAACAGCCGCGACATTAGGGGCAGCTCGTTCCAGAACTTGTACCTCTCGCCGAACGGAATTTTCACGACTTTCGGTCGGACGGAGTCTATGTGCAGCAGATACGAGTCCTCGACCGACGTGAACGCCGGCCAAACGGTTCCGCCGTCACTTCCGTCCGCGGTGGGCGTTCTGGAAAACGACGAATTCGAGTTTATATCAATCGATATAAACTCGATTTAAGATATAAAATCTATCGATCGACCGGCGAAAAGTTTCGGCCGTCTATCGGGGTATTTCGTCCGAGACCCGTCTGCACGGACGCCATTTGGTGGGTTTTGTATGGTGTCTTTCGGTGTCCCTATTTTTTTTTTTTCAGTCAGTACCTGCCTACTTACATACTGGCCCGAAATAAAAGTAAACTGTTCCCGATCATTCTGGCGGTGCGACTTGGGTTGCGGAGTTGGTTTTCGTAAAAAAGATAAAACATGTTGGTCGATACCCCAGATAAATGTCGAAAGTTAGAGTGATAATTTTTTTTTTTTTACGAGAAGCAGACTGCCCCGGCTAACTGCGCAAATTTACGATTCTGTTGCTTTTTTTTTTTTTTTTTAATAATTTCGCCTGCTTCAGTTCAATGCACTACGATTCAAAATCTGAAATGGCGCCCGTGTCCGTCTGACTGCGTCAAATCTAGTAACCACAAGATTAGTTTAACCCACTTCCCTCTCACTTTTCGAGCCGAAATTTCGCGCACGACTTTCTTCCGGAAAGATTTTACGATGAGAGCATAATGTAGTGTAATATGTAAAAGTCCAAATGCTAACAAATAGAAAAATAAAACTGAATAAAAAATCTTTTTAAAAAAACCACAGTTGACCCTCTAATGACCGAAACGCGCTCTTATTCTTTCCGCTAATTTTTCTTCGCCTTCCTTCCAACCATTTGCGGTTGGCCACTCTTGTCCTATGCCTTCACTTTTCGCGACCATTCGCATCCCCTACACACACACTAACAGACCACATATCGTTTTCATCCGTCTCGTTTTGAGATATGTCGTAAATTCAATTTTTTATTTTATTTTTTTTATAACTATAATGTTATTGTTTTGGTTCACGCGACCGTGACCGGTCGGTAGTTGACGGAATTCGCGATACTATACAATATTATACATTGTACAATTTTTAAACACGCACATTAAGTTCCAGTAGGATGCTTCTGAGACGTGAATTTTACGGCGTTTCACACGGGGCCACGATTCGTAAAACGTTGTCGACAGGGAGCAAAATTATACACTTTTAGCGCTAAGTTTTATCTAGTAAAATTTGTTTTTGAGTTTAAGTTCTGAAAAAGAAACGAATACTAATAAAAAAAAATACTCCACGGATGACCTACGTAAATATGACGATGCATTTTTAAATTACTTTAGACACGTTTTGATGTTATTTTACTTTCATATTGTGTCTAAACAAAATTGCATGTTCACAAAATCGCGTCAGCGTAATCGCAAATATTGTTTTTTCATCTTGTTTTTTATACTGAACAATAAAAACACTCACTCGGAGGACGCAAACTTGACCCATACGTCGACCATGAGTTTGGAAACTTCTTCGTCTTTTTCGTTCAGCCCTCGGGGGTTAACGTCTTTCATCGAAAACAAGCTGATCATTTCATCGCCGTGGCTCACGCCGAGTGATTTCGGACATCCGCCGTAAAGACGGTTGAACGTGAATTCGTTTTGGTAATCGAACAAGTACAAGTAGACCGGTGGTGACAGTTTCTGAGACATGTCCAGGACACACGGAAGAAAAATGCCGTCACCGATCATCTACAAACAATAGATGGGATGGGTTGTAGAAGAACTGTAATGAAATTTGTTTATTTCGTTTATTATGAATCGATATTTTTCCCTTTCCTCTTTTAGTCTTTATTAAATAAATCCACCGCTCGGTTGTCACCGTGTCAGTGCGTGTGTATTTTCATAAAACATTTAAATAAATACCCTTAATTGTAAAAAAAAAAAATCACCTAAGCGCTCGAAAAAATAATAGAACGCTGTTGAGCGAATCGTTACAAACGTTCCGATTCCCCTATACCTGACCACGAGGGGAAGTAAATTTGAAGGGGGTACGCTAAAATATTTTATGAAAATAAAAATGAAGGGGTACTCCGTCCTCTCGCCTGCTCTCAATTTGAGCAGCATCGCCCAAGACGATCATTCCAGATCATTCCAAAGTATTTATTTTGAAAATTAATTTTGATTTTAACAATTATTGTTTTTCGTTTCGACAGTACCTACCGGCAATCTTATCAATATGAGGTTTTAATCGAGCGGATACTACGCTAGGTTAAGAAAACTGAGAAAAATTCGATACTCACGTCGACAGCGTTCAAATGCGAGTCCATCTCTCCGGACGGAAAATAAGACTTTTTGACACGATCGCCGATCTCGTCCCAGTGTTCAGGCAACGACAAGTGTTTGTACATCAACATGACGGCCAACAGGGGGTTGAAGTCGGTACGCAGTTCGGGGTATAGCACAGACGTTTCGTTGAACAGGGCTAAAAGCAACAATAATGTTCAGTCTGCACACTTTAGTCACAGGTTTTTTATTAAATTTTGCCTACTTTTTAAGTTATACCCCCAAAAACGGAAAAAAAAAAAATAAGTATTAACGGCAAAGAGTTTGAAATTTTTAGATTTGTAATTAAGTTTTCGTGTAGAAAGAATGCTCAGATTTTTAAAGTCGGTAACTTTTCTGATAAGTTTATGGACTCCGGTGATACTTTGGCGTCAAGGTTTAAAAGTGTTTCTTAATTATTGAGTCATACTCGAAAAACCAAAAAAAATTACGAATTTTACGGCAAAAAATTCAGGTTTGTTTTGACGTTTTCACGTGTAGAAGTAGTGCTCCGATTGAATACCACAGATAAGTTAAGATTTTGGCTTATATTCTGTTTGAATTTCGAAAGTTTTTTTGATATTTTTTTTTTCCTGTTAACACTTTGACGACCAGAGGGCAATCGAAAAATGTCATAGCTCAAAAATTAAGAAGTACCTTATATGACATAACACAGTACACGTATTGTTGCATAAAAAAAAAAGAAGGAAGGAAGGAAGGGGTGTAATGTATCTGAAAGCAATGATTTAGCATTGCTTTCAGATATTAAATAATACGTTTGAACCACAACTTCCAAACCAGCAACCCACCCAAAGCGTATAGTCAATATTCCGTCAAACTACCCGCGTGACCTAGAGCGATTCCTACTTTTTTATTATTATTATTGTGATTCATGAAAATTCATACTATTTTGAATTCATTTTTACAACTTTTAGATCGATTTCGGTACGAACTTAAACGCAGATAACTTTAATATTAATCAGCTGAAAAACTCTTAACTGATAGGAACATAAAAATCCTGCTTGCAGACCGGCCACGTGTAAAATGCAGGTCGGTAAATATTGCGTTGAACACTTGCAAACATCAAAATTCGAACGAAAAAATCGAAACTATTAAAGCTTTAAAACGTTTTAAATCAAATATTTGATGTTGTACGAAACAACCTCCAGTCGTCAAACAAACAATTTAAACCATTCGGGTTTAACATGTGCAGCATAATATAGCCTAACAACCGAACGACACCGTGTAGCTATTATCCACATTATTCTAATTAACCTTGCTGTATCAATAGAGTCAACAAAACTGGTTTTAAAACTGAATTCCAAACATCCATCATTTAAAAAGATCGTTTACAAGGTTAGAAATAATGTATAATGTTATAATTGTAACTTAGTTCAACAGTAACTACGGTTCTACAAGTAGTTGTGGTATGAAATGAGATGAAAAATATAAACGAATATAATAAATTAACGATAAGCTCATTTTGAATTTTAATTAAATACGATTTAGAGAAAAAGTTTTTGAATAGCTTAATTATGTTGAATAATATTGTGTCTAAACTTTAATTAACTCTGTAACCAATAAGACTATTTTCAATTGCTGACGTACGATATAATGTAGGTGTTGTTGATTATTATTGACGTTAACACGATGCATACTAATGTAATGATTTAAATTATTAAATATGTTAATTTCCATTACAACAAAACATTTATAATTTAACACAAAATACAACGTTTAAAAACATCAAACACGTAACACTACGCATGACGGATATTTACTTTTTGCACGACCGTTTCAGTTTTGAAATTCTAAAACATTCGAGAATAACTACTATTGTTATGAATTATTTATTTGGTGTAGTCGAAAATATTATGATTTACTTTATTATTACGATAACCTAGTTTTATGCCGCAGATCGTCAACATAATGTCATACGTCTGATAATATTAACGTACATAACGTATTGTATACTAATTAAAAATTTCTCACGACTTGTTTGAAGGTCGAAAATAACACGACAGTTTATAATAGGTTGTTATCATTACTTTTATCGGTTCGAACTAGGTATATATAGTTATGAAAAGCGCAAAACATTTAGGCGTACTACTTGAAATGGTTTTTAGTACACAGTTTTACGATGAAAATAAAACAAAACATAGGTGAAACCGTACGTGCGTCACACGTGTAAACAAAATAATCGTACTTACAGGCGACGATTAAGCCTCCTTCGCCTGAGTTGAGCCCGAGCATGGTGGGCACGACCGATTCCTGTTTGAAGTCGGTAATCGGATGATTGCAGAGGAACGCTTCGTGATTTGAATCGCACTGTTCGACCACAGGAGGAAACGATATGCACGGATGATTGAGCCAATCCTAAAACACGACGTGTAATCGTCTTGTAAAAACACGCGGAGATGTTTTATGAGCGCAATTTTCGAGACGAAAAATCTAAGTCATTAAAACTATTGAGTTTTTCGGGTGACGTGGTTATACTGGTGCGTTGGCGTTTGCGGCTTCTCGTGATTCGGAAATGATAATTTCTGCGGTTTTAGCCCCGGAATTCGTTACCGATTAGAATTTTGAATCCCGACAAAAAGTAACGATTATTTTTTCTTATCACGCGAAATTCAAAGAAAATAAAATTAATACTGCGAGAACACAAAACGAAAGAGGGTCTGGGTCGGGTGGGAGACTCAGTGGAGTGGTAACTATTCGCTATGGGAGTGAATGATTGGTGTTTTTGAAGTTGTATTTGCCACCGTTAATTCCGTATAAGAAACGGGCTTACGAAAATTACGATACTGAGCGAACTCGGCGGATCAAATAGGTTTGATTCGACGAGTTCTAAATCAAAAATATTCGTGTTCGGCTCGAATTGTTCTCGAGCGTTCGTAAAACGATTTAAATGTATCGATTCCGCGTACGACGGCGTCCTAACGTCACCCAAAACGGTGGTCAAAACGATTTTGAATTTTTGTCGTTTTTCGTTTACAACTCAAAATTAATCGAAAAATACGCGCTCCGAACAAAGTCCCGTCCGTTGGTCCGTACTTTCCGAACTTCTGCGCGCGCGGGATACGGCGCTGCATTTTTAACGATTGCGCCGAACGAAAAATAAATTCACAAAAAAAAGTTGTGTAAAAACAATACCGCGCCGCTCTCCGCAGAATCTAAAACGAATTTTCCCGCGTTCTAAAAATACTCGTCGACACACGTCGAGTGTGAAATTCGGAAAGATATAGTAATAGCCGGTGCGTTGAGTTTTCGTATTTTTCGAAACACGCGACTATTCCGACCGGTGCGATCCAACGGATTCGTATTTTTTTTTTTGGACTCCGAGCGAAGGGATGACGCTGTTTTTGCCCTTACGAAGAACCTGTTGCTAAGCTGTACGACGTAGTGGGCCGGCAGCCTCTGCAGGCAGTCCAGCACGCCTTCGGAGTCGTCGACGTCGCATCCGGCGAGGGCGGCCACGGCTACGGTGCGTCTGCGGACCGTCCCGGGCGCCGTCGTCGCCCAACGGCACATGGGCGTGCCGCTCTGGAGTATCGCCCGGTGAAAGAGGCCTCGGCTCATCGGTGACATCAGATGGTAGCCCGCGCTGGCGCCGCCCGCGCTCTCGCCGAAGACGGTCACCCGGCCGGGGTCGCCGCCGAACTTGGCGACGTTCCCTCGGACCCAGCGCAACGCGGCCACCTGGTCCTTCATCCCGTTGTTGCCGGGCAGCACGTCGTCCTCGGTGCTCGCGAACCCTGCAACGGATTGGCCGGCGGAATTTGAAGAAAAAAAAATTTCAATACTTGAAAAAGAAACGAATATTGCCGTGAGAGGCGGTAATTTTGGTTTTGCGTCGATGGCGGACAAGACGAGTGGGAAAATGGACCCGAGACGTGGTTTGGACGTGTAACGAGGTGAGAAGAAACCGAAGCAGTAAGAGCGGTTATGAAAACGAACGTTGAACGAAAAATACAAGAGGGTTGTTGATGTGTGTGTGTGTGTGTAGGGGATGTGAGTGGAGGGATAGGGCAATGGTGACCGACGCCAAATAGTTGGGAGAAAACCGAAGCGGACTATGAAAAAGAAGAGGTTTGATTTTTTTGGCAATAAAATCGAAAATCGATAGTCTAACGCGGACCGTTAAAAACCGTCTTCTTTTTTAAAAAAAACGAATTACTGAACTCGGACCGTAACACTGTTTATACGATGTGGCGAACGATTTGTACATAATGATTTCCCTCCTGAGATTTTAGGAGAACTGAGAAAAACTTCGTCGACACCGTGGACGAATAAATATTGGTTTTTCAAAAAAATTAAAATCCCGTTTTCGAAGCGTCGTTTCTTCTCGTTTTTTTCGGGAAGAGTAAAAAAAAAAATTATAAAAATACGCGTTCCGACGCCGCGCCTCACCGAACAGCCCCAGCCGGTAGTTGAAGGACACGAGCACGACGTCTCTGTCCATGAAATACTCGGGCCCGAACAGTCCGGGTCCGCCGTGGCCGGCGAGGAACCCTCCGCCGTGTATCCAGAACATGACCGGCAGCTTCCCGTCCAAGTCCGGCGAGTGCACGTTCACGTACAGACAGTCTTCCCGGCCCTGGATCACGTCTTTGAACGCGGGGAAGAAATGGTTGTTTTGCACGCACATCTCCGGTTGTTCGGTGGCGTTTAGTACTCCGTTCCACGGGTCCGCCGGTCGAGGAGGCTGCAAAACGCCGCAAACGGCGATTAAATCGGATTCGACCGAACCGGATTTGTTCGATTCAGCGACCGCGTTACGGGGTTAAAAGGAATAATAATCGAGCCGGAATCGTCTGGACTAATTAAATAAAAGATCTACGCTCGTTATGTTTGCGATTTTTTTTTAATTGTTTCGTCCCGTACACCTCGGTGGTGGTGCAGTGGCGTGTTTGAGGGATCGCACTCCCCGTGAATTTTTTACTATTTAAGTTTTGGTACCCCCAATCGGAAAATACTTTAGAATCGTTTTTCGAACTGCACAGTAGTGACTTATTGTTGCTTCCATAATAGTACCTATGTTACTTACACCATCCGAAATACTGACCCGCTCGAGCAGTGGACTCCGTGGACCTATTCCGCCCGAAAAATGTTTTTTCTTTTTTTTTGGTGCCCCATCCATAAAACATTTACGCCGCTCTGACGTGGTGTGATCACACTGTACCGGATTTTTAAATTACGAGTTGGACAATACCGCCACATTTTATACGGACAATTTCGCCGAACAACAATGTGTTGTGTTCACCTTAAACCTGAGCTCGCCCACCGGCGGCTTAGCGTACGGTATCCCGGTGAAAGAATAATAATCCCGGCCGTCTCTGGATTTTAACGTCCGTCCTCTGACCGCGCCGTTCGCGGTGTTCACCACCGGATCGCTGCACGACGCGGCGCTCAGGAACAGTACGAAAACTGGGATGAACCGCATTTCGAGGAGCTAAAGAATATTGGAGAAAAAAAAAACTTAAAAATATGAACCGATAAATGTTTATGAAAATATTAAAAACAAACAGTTTGAACAGAAAAAAATAAATATTTTTTGAGCGACACGAATTTCCAATAGCAACTAGTTACAAATCTTACGATTTCATAATAAGATTTCATTATAAGTCGATATAATAAGCTTGGCACACGCATTATAAGAGACTCTAAAGATCCTCCTGTATTGTGCAGGTTATTGTTTACATTATACTGAATAAATTTAATCTAGGATGTAGATACCTGCAGCTTATGCGCGAAGAACACGAAGAAGTTCTCCTTGAATGTAAAGTATACTTAAATTTAATTTGTTTATACTCTACAGAGCAATAATTATTACGCTTGTGAATTATAATTAACAAAGTTCTGGCATATAATAACATAGTTTTAGAGTCTCGTTTAGAATTTGATATAAGCAGTCTTTCTTCGGTGAAGAAAAAAATATCGCGCATAATCGCCTAGAACACAATATTTCCTTGACAAAGATAATAATTTTTGACGTTGTACGACAGGTTTTCCATTTTTTTTTTCTCTTAAGTCGTGCATAATAAACGGTTGTGAATGAGTTTATAATATATTGACTCCAATATTTCGTTCAATACCAGTAAAATGTTTATTTAGTGTTGACAGCGGAATGAGTGTCAAGGATGGATCCACGAGTACAGAGCCAGACGTGGTGTAAAGATGTTGCAAACTGGAAGCCTCAGTTTTGGGTGGCGCACCGTAGGACAAAATACAATTTTAAACGGCCATAAACATATAAAAAATTTTAATTTGTTAAGTTTGAATTTAATTTGATTAATTAGATGTTTTTAAATATGTTAATTTAGGCTCTTGAATGTAGAAAAAATAATGAAATAAATATTTTGAGTTTTTTCAAGGATTTCAAGGAGAATAATGTTACTTATACAACTAGCAAAAAAGTAATCGTTTTAAATAATCACCATTTTAAATATTCACTTATAAAATGAACAAAACGAACAATTCGTATTAAAGTATTTTAATGTTACAATGTGCGCGGTATATAATAAAATTACTTTTGTCTAATTAAAATAAAATTTACTTATTTCGCGCTATATGACCGTAATCGACAAATTTATATTTATTTCTAGATACATTTATTTAAGGCGTAATTTTTTTCGGGCATATCGAGTGTAAACAAATTTCACAGAGTTTTAATTCAGCTATATGTTTTATTTGATCGGAAACGTAAAGTTTTCTAAACGATTGACATCGGTATAATATATAGTATGTTTTTTTTTTTTTTTACAGTAATAACATTGAAACTCCACTGGGACGGTGGATCTCTTGTTGATCTTCTTTTCTAACGGGTTGAGATCTTATTTTCGAATAACTCTTTCACATCCCGCCATCGTTTCAAAATATTATTTTTCCATATCTGGTGTATAGACCTCTCAGTTTTTTTTTTTTTTGAAACTTTTTCCTTTTTTTCAATTTCAATGAAAATTTGCGAAATTCAATTTGATTGCACTATTGCATTTAGTCTAGCCACACTTTCTCTACCTTATCCTTCACCGTTAGAGTACAGAAAGTACAGAAATGGCACTGCGGCTAACGTAACTATTTTCGATATTCTAGTTGCAAAAACGGAGTTCGAACAGTTTCAATTTGCTTAAAACCAAATATATATATATATATATATATATATATATACGACGAGTGTTCAGTGTGGTAAAAAGCGATTGAATCCCAATGTGGCTTATAAATCAACAAGAAATGAAATATGAAACGAACTGACCTTTATTTCTGACGAATCTTGTTGAAACAAATTCAGAGTTATTAGTTGGAGACTCTTATTCTTTGTTTGTGCTTGACGCACAACACTAATACGAACATTTGAACACGATACCGAAACGAAATGAGCACAAATCACGCGCGCGACGCACTAATTAACAAAAACTAATAACTATAGCACTACAAATAAATGTAACGATCCGTATCCGAAGAACCATGTTTCGTAGTGAGGAAAGGCGACATATTAAATATGCAAAAATATGACGAGTACAATTTATAACAACAATATTATATTATAAGTATATTTTAAAGTGATAAACTCCGAAGCTCAAATTTAAACTTTTCATGCCGCATTTAAATCAATCGACTGCATTAAGCTCTCTGAATTCGTATTCAGTTCAGCGCACTTGATGACGTCTAGAAAGATACGACATTTCGATACGAATTACGACCAAATACACCTATGGCGTATCATACACAGGGATCAAACCAAATCCCGTATACTTTGTTTTAAAAAAAAGATTATTATACAACATGATATTGTATGCAACGAAAAAAAAACATACTCGAAAGCAATATAAATATTTCGCCTGTATGCTCAAATATATACTAAATATTGTGAACGTCATGAAAATCATTGAGTTAAGCGAGTCACAATAAAGTGCTTTTTATCTATACCTAATATAGGTAAACCAACAAGTTAAATTCATAGTTTTTATTACTTATCATTTAATAATGTTCAATTAAAACTATGCAATTATAGGTATTATTTGAATTTTTAGTGATACTTACCTAAACTGTTTTTATGACATTTTTTACGATATCAACAGCAATCTACAACCAGAACATATTATATCGGTGTAATATAACAACTAAAAACTGAAAGTATAGAAATAGTACCACGGTTTTCTAATTGATATAATATATATAACAAAATCTATAGTTCAACGATTTGAAGTAGATATTATGTATGTAAAACGTGGATTACTATTTTGGGTGGGCCTCGTCAATACTCAAGCGATATGTTGTTCTTATCGGGACAGAATAAATGTACTTTTGAGAAGATTTGAAAATTTCTCAAAATTTCAAAAAGACCTATCAAATTTACAGTGAGTCGTAAGAAAATCCTGCAAATTTCAAAATATTAGCAACTATAACTATGTCGACACAAAAGTGATCAAAAGTAATTTCAAACGTTTATATTATATTTTGTATGTATAATGAGTGCCTCTAGTAATAAAAAAAAAAACGCGAAAATTCCAAAAACTTTCAATGAATATTTTCGGTGTAACGACTGTATAAAAGTAATGACTGCAAAAATCGGTCGGATAGTTTTTAATCCTTATTTCATATACAAATTCACGCGTTCATTACGCATTTGAACGTAAAAAAAATATTTCCCGAATCTATTTGATAATTGAATACTACTCAGTCTTGCAGTCTAAAGCACGTAAATTTCTTCGGTCACCTAATGCTTGATCAGATCTTTGGCCAAACTGAAATGATGACGGTAAGTCGTACGGTTCTAAATGATCCTGCAGCATTTCTAATTTTAATATTTTTTCGAAAATCCAAGCAATATTTGAAATGAGAGATTATATTGGTCGATAGTTCTCGGCAGAAGTTTATCGTCACCTTTTTTGAATATCGGTGTAAATTCGGCAATTTTTTTGAATATTCGGAAAGATTTCGCGAGTGTTAAAAACGTGAGCGAGAGGCCTCAATCAGAATTGGTTTTTTCTTTTATCTCTGATGTGATTTCGTCATGACCCGATGATGAGAAGCTATTTTTTTAGAGAAGTGATCACTTTTCGCGTGTGCGTAATAAGTCCCTACACGATACGTAAATTATGTACCCGCGGGTCTATTATTGGTGAACGATTTTGAGCAAAAAGTAAAGATTTAAAGACATATCAATAGCACGTTAAACTGTTTTTCTACACAACACTACTACTTATTCACGATGATGAGAAGCTATTTTTTTAGAGAAGTGATCACTCTTCGCGTGTGCGCAAAAGTCCCTACACGATACATAAATTATGTACCCGCACGTCTATTATTGGTGGACGATTTTGAGCAAAAAGTAAAGATTTAAAGACATAACAATAGCACGTTAAACTGTTTTTCTACACAACACTACTACTTATTCACGATCTATTAATGGGAAGATCTATTACTTTATTACTCACGTGTGGAGGGATCCGATCCGTTTAACCGCCGCGTCCGTACTGCGACGACCGCGATCGGTTGGCAGCAGGTACGGGCAGGCCTCTGTATGATTTTTATTATTAAACACCACCACAAGGCATTGTAGGCACTGTGTGAAACGTGCACACATATTTTATATATACGTATCGTGTCATCGATGGCGACCTGCGGCAGCCCGCCCCTTCCCGTATTATAGGTGAAAAAATTAATAAAAAAAAGATTCAAGCACATTATCACGAGGCAAAACGTTTTCTCCGAACTGTAGAATACATAAAAACGTTATAAAATTATATTTTTTAGTAACATTAATGTGTGTAGACGAACGGTTCTCCTGCGATCTCGGGTTCCTCGACAACTGACGTTCGACGACCTGAAGGATAACCGGGGGCGAGATTTTGAGACATAAAAAAAAATACGTACGTGGGCTGTAGTAAAAAATTACACGTTTTACACGCGACCGAATCGTGCATACCAGGGCTGGGCGAGTTAACGACTTTTTTTTTTTAACCCGTTAAGTAGAGTGACATTGAAAAAAACAAAAAATCAAGTCGAAAGTTTAATTCGTTTTTTAATTTTATTAAGTCGAGCATCGAGAAAAACAAACAGTAACTCAACTTAAAATGCGTAATACGACGGTTCGTATTCGCGTGGTTATCTGTACCTATAAGTACGTATTATACGTTTCATCGGATTCAAAAAAAAAACGCTTCGATTTTCACAAATCAACTTAACGTTAACGCGTTAGATTATAAAAGATTTGACTTATAGGTTAACAGAAAAAACGAGTCGATTAACTTGAGTTTTTGACTCGGTTTAAGTTTTTGCCGAATTAATTACATACGTACGACTAAAAATGCGTACAGAAAATGTTGGCGTTTACAGACCGTGAAAAAATTTAAGTGAGCGAGTTTTATACCCTTGAATACCCTTGGCACCCTGGGTCGTCCCGACGCTGCTAAACTAGGCAGTAATACGTGTATACGCGCAGTTCCACCGTTGACGCAAAGATACGAAACGAAAATACATTGAAATCGGTTGTACTTTAGTTTTCAGGGCCTATTTTTGTGTGTTTTAGCACACACACGTTTTTTATAATATCGACAGCAGTCAACAAAGTCACTTATCGTTACGTATGACGCTTAAAACCGATGAACGTTATGATTCAGTTGCAAATCGTGTGAGCGTTAGAGCGAATTTAACGAATTTAAAAAAAACGAGTCCAAAAACAAATTAGGAAGTATAAATGAGCTGCAGTGATATGCCTAGTACCACCTAACTACCTATATTTTTTTCATTTTTTTTTTTTTGCTGCTTATACACCATTTTGAACGCTGTTGACACGAATGTATAAATGGGATCCTTTCTGTTCAGTATCATTTTGCTCATTTAAAACCCATTGTGCCTACTGTTAATATTTATTTTGCTCCATTGTATTGTAATATCCTTCTTTATATAAATTACGTTAAATTATGAGTAAATGTACAATATATATATATTACATATATTATTACATGTGAGGGTACATTGTACACTATAGTCACAATAGACGATTTAAACGAATAAATCGTTCGGTTTTAATAAACTCCGCGACCTTTTAGTGGCTGCATATTAAAAAGTTCTCAAATGTTCTCCTCGTAATTTGTTTTTGTTCCGAAAGTTACGAGACTCCCGTTATCGAACAATATTTAAGAATAAATAAATTTGTTCGGACGTTTTTTTTTTTTTTTTAACTTTTCTCTGTATTTTAAGTATTGAAATGACGTTCCTAACATCATTTTAAGCGAGTTTGAAGGTTCGGCGAGAAAAACGGAACCTTACAGTCGATCGCCCGATGTATAGATTTCCGTCTCAACAGCAGTGAGATAGGTACCTATAAACTAAACCGAAGCCAAAATAACCACGAATGCATAAAACTTTCGAGTGACATAATATTATGAACAAACGTATAAAGTATAATTAAGTACACGGGGCTATTAACGAAAACAATAATAACACAAACGAGAAACCCAGAACGACGGCGATGTACGATTATGCGGTTTCATTTTCTCAATTAAGGAAATCGAATAAAATAAAAAATTAATTGACTTTTAACTAAAAACTTAATTGTATCTACGTACGAGCCGTCGGTAGGTGTGCATTACCTACAGCAGTTCCCGACACTATTCTACGTGATTTTTTAATGTTTGTAATAGTTATAATTAGTTGTACGGATGCGTGTAACGACTATACGGGTTCTAACAACTCTAGACTAACACCCTGAAATTCGATCCAAAGATTTGTATTTTGCAACAAGTAGTAAATAATTATCAACACGTTTTGGAAATATTACTAAACACCGACAATTATTTCAGGTCTACACTATGTCTCTGTGGTTACGCGATGTCTAATTTTTAGCATCTACAAAACGACTAGAAAACAGCTTTTTACGGTGCATAATTATCGTTCCGACTCTAAAATCAAAACGTTTTTGAACTCCGCGTCGAACTTCTGTACATTTTCACATCATCGCGTTACATTTGTCGGACAGACGATTTTTCTTTTCGCTCAAAAATAATATTCGACGTAACGCGTGCGTTTCTTAAATAGATTTTAACATCAACTTTAATACCTACCTACTCGTCTCGTTTCACTTTGAATGTAAATTACTACTGTATGCAAAATCTTAAGCGTTGACACGAGTTCAAAGTCGGGTGGTAAATTGTAATTGAACGAGTTTATTCAACATAATATAGGTGGTTAACAACAAAACTTGTGAACGCGCGCAGTATTGCAGGTTTTCAACTACAACTACTATTTATTTACCTGCGTTGATTCCGTTTGACACCTAAACCATGTATATATATACATAGATTAAACACGAAAATAATATGAACGTTCTGCAATTATTAGCATCTTTCCCAGAATCGTCGTACAACAGATTCGGCCTACAACAACGCCGTCTGTGAAACTATTACTTTGCGTCCTTTTTTGACCCGAACGCGACAGCCATTATTTAACACGACATTGGCTCTATAGTACGTCGTATCAAACTACGCCATAAAACATATAACACCTTGACGACAAAGTCAATTGACTCGTACAACAGCCGTCCACCACTTCCTTCTCGCCGCCACGTCGATCTCGAAATTTTTACAAAAAAAAAACTAAGCAAACAAACCGCTTTTCCTCTCGAATCGGGTTGCAGTGCTCGGATTGAAAAGAAAAAAGACGCTGTTGAACGAATGAATAGCTGTGAAAGTTTCCCCATAGGCACCAGAACACGAGAGGATTTCGCGATGGTACGCTAAAATATTGTGTAAAAATGCCGTAGGAAAGGCACTCCGTTCCCGCTCGGTTCGAGCACCACCTACGCGATTTGTCCTGGACGAAACGGTAATGTTCTGTTAATGACGTGTTCGACGTCACTGCATTCCGTTAACCACGAATGTGCATTGTTAATTAATTACTCGGCTATGCCAACACCAGCTCACAGCCACGTTAATATATTACAACGGTTGGCAACGATTTCGGACGAACTGTTAAAAATAGTACTCACTTACCCAACGACGATATAAATATATATTATAGGAAGGACGTATACCTGTCTACCTGCAGTTGACGAATTTTGATCGTTTGTTTTTATGGTCAAAGTATTTATTTTTTTTCCTACCCGTGTTCTACAAGATGTGAAAGTGTTGAATCGCAGAATATCGAAAGCACGACACGCTGTTTATGCACCTAATCCTAAACGACCAGACGTGTTTTGTCGTAGTCCAATAATTTGAATTATTCAAACTCGGTGTGCGGAGAGGATAAAATATAAACAGTTTTTAAACAACAGCAGAGTTTGTATCAAACGACCTATTGGAAAAAATATATACGCGATATCAAATTTTAATCATTACCTACACGATACTGATTGATCTTGCGCGATTAATAAATACGTTCATGTTAACATTTTACTGGGAACATGTTTCGGCGAGATAAAACTAGCAAAAACCACCGATGCAACGGTTCTTAGTAAAACATGTTCTCAACAAAACCGATAAGTCCTGTTTGAAAAAAGCAAACAGTTTTTTTTAATACGTTTTATTATACTCGTTTCAGAAAAATTGTCTTACAAAAGTCATGTAAAATAATAATACTGTAATACAAAAATAATTTTTTTTTATTTATCAAATATGCTAGACGTAACTAATATTCAAAAATGAATTTACAAGCAATGGCAATGTTGGGTACCAGTTTAACCGAGTGCCTTGAATACATAATTTTATACATCATACTTATTTTAAAAACGAATTTTTAAGTAAACAGTAAAATGAGATTATACAAAAATTATTTACGAGATTCATACAAATGATACTGTTACTATAATACAATAATCAGTGAAAAAAATCAGTGTTCAAATTTAAAGGGGTGCGCAGGGGGGAAGAGTTCCCTTTTTTTTTTTTTAAGTATTTATTCACTCATTTAACGGCCCCTTTAGTATTGAATACAAAAATTAGAACGCTCCTTATTTTAGATTCTGAGTGAAACGAAGAATGTATTGATTTTCACAAGATGTCTGTTTTTTTTTTTTTTTTTTACCACTATGTAACTTCTTCAATAATGCTCCGATTTTTAACATCAGTAACTCTAACGATTGGTATACGGACACAGATGACGCTCTGAGGGGTCATAGACTTAAGCGTTAAAAAGTTACAATAAAAAAATTAAACTTTAAATTAAGGAAAAAAAAGTGTTAAAAATTACGGCACAATTTTTATAGTTTAACTAAGCTCACTCAGAATCGGTTTTTTTTTTCGAGCAATTTTTAATTGTTTACAGATTTAATATACAACTTCTGTACAAAACCTTCCTAAACAGTGGCCCACAACGTCAAACTACCCACGCGACATAGAGTGATTCCGGCTTTTTTTTTATGCCCACCAATGACTATTAACTTTTAAATTCAAGCACTGATAAAAATAGGTACTCACTGCTAGTGCTTATTATTTATCAATGACTCTGTAATAAAGACTTGAACAATAATAAATAGTAAAATATAAACTAATATTAATAATAAGCTTATAATATAAAAATAATTATGGCGACAACATTTTTAAGACTTTTCATTTGATTATAGCAAAACTTTTTAACTACAAAATTACACCTGATTTAATCTAAAATCACAAATTCAAAAATAATTAATTCTTACAATCATAACATTATACAACAAAAGTAAGCTTAAGATCTTCCAAGATTAAATTATTTTTCTATCTCACACACATTATAGAAGAAACACATTCTGCATAAAATAAAACGACACAATCGCTTTTTAGTCGACCCTGGGTACAAATATTTATTGGCCCTTGGTTTTGAATGACATTCTTAAATACTTGTTTTTACCTAGATGTGTATTAATGTAATTTAAAAAAATATTTATTAATAAATATAAAAATATTTAATTGTTCAAATTGATTAAATTAATCTACTGTAACGCGTGTGGAATTGGAAAAAAACTTATTTTAATTACAATTATATACCTAATCTTGGTCATTATTAACAATAACGAACATTAATACTAATTATCAGTACCAAAATATTAAATATTTCTTATTACTTTTTAACTATTTTAGTTTTTCACAATCTTGTTATACAAATCTCAAAACAGCTTCTTATTCATTCTGGAAAAATAAATACAGTTACATTTTTTTACAAAAGAAAGTAGTAGATTATTTCCCAAATAAAACAAATAACATAAAGCTGAATTTAAAACATAAAAATTTTTTGGTAAAATCTAAAACTTTTCCCATCTTAGCTTTTGTTGATTCCTCACTCTTTTATTTAACGATAACCAAATTTATATTTAGTGATAACTCAAGTCTTCATCTACATCATCTACAATTTAATGACACTCCTTCTCTTGAACTTTTTTTCACCCCAGTTTTTGTTATTATCACTCCTAAATTACTTAGATATTTTTGTAAAGAGTTACTTTGCCATCTGAAAGCGCTGATCGATTCCATCTTTAATGATTTTATACTGCCCAACTTTTAGTCTTTACCGGTGGTTCAGTGTCTTTTAACTCGGCCAATTTTTCTTACTACCCCTGTCTCTCAATATGTCCTTTGCTAATAAGCTCAGCCCTTTCTTTTCACTGCTGAATGTTATGCTATGTTCCTTACAATTCTAATTCCCGTCTGAACACAACAATATTTGTTTAATTTCCGTTTTACAAAATAGTATGTTTGCAGTATCTAATTGATATATATATATATATATATATAAATGATGTTTCAAAGACAAAATAAAATGAACATCACACGCCAAACATATTGTTTAAACTAGGTGGTACTTAAATTTTCCTACTGATGTGAGTCAATGATTATTAGTTGTTACTAAAACATAAACCAAAAACTTACAAACATGTTGAATATCTCTCGCTTCAAAGTCATCATTGTCATTATCTTCATCATCTTCTATAACACAAAAAAATTTCACACAAAATAATGTAGATTTAATTAGTTGTTAGTTTAAATAATTCCAAACAAATTTCCTAACACAAATGATTAAAATGCATTATTTTGTTGTTTTAATTAGTCAAAATTTAAAGTTCTCACCATCTTCTTTAAAACGTTCTTGTTCATACTCTTCTTCTTTTCTAAAATTAATATAGCGTGAAACATTAGTACAATAAAAATATGTTAATTGAAATAAATCATACTTGATTGGTTTTTCTTTCATAGCAGTATCTTCCTGAGGGGGTGCAGGCATAGCTTTTATGAATTCGTTTCCATTGCCTTTTGATTCCTAATACAAACATAAATTCTAATCAGTAAAATATTTTCATTTTTTTTTTATTTTTTTAAGCAAAGTGATGACAGTGTGAATATACTTCTTCTGTAAGTTTTCCCAATTCAATTGGCCACTGATAAAATAATTAATAAACTACACTATATAAACCCCTTGATTGTAAAACCAATGTTTTCTTGTGAATAATTTTTTAGTATCTTACTTGTGATGGACTAGTTTCTTCATTTTCATTTTGAGAAACCGCATCATTATTAGGTCGTTTATCCGGACTGGGGATGACCATACTAGGTTGGTTAATTGGATTGGCTTCATTCTATGAAAAATTTAAATCATAATAAGTTATGGTGAAAATTACATCAGTTGAATTATACCGAAATAAATAATTACATTTTCGTTCTGTTGAGATTCGTTCACGACAGATTGCAATTTAGAATCGATCTAAAAGAAAAGACAAACATTGAAAAATGAAACTCAAAAAATCAGTTATTTAAATTGTGCGTTTTGTACACCATTGGGATGCCACTTACCATTGGTGTTGAACTCTTAGCGGTAGCTCCGATTGCTTGTGGATTAATTGGCGGAGTTGCTGAACTTAACTGAACATGAACAAAAAATGTATTTTAAGAACAGTTTAACAAAACAAAATAGTATACAATCATTAAACAATGGTATACTTTTGAGACGTTAATATTATCACTGGACTTTTCGTTTGATTTTTGCAAGTTACTATTTAATTCGGTGTTTTCTTTTCCACCATCAAGTTTCAATTTTTCATTCTAAAAATTGAAGAAAAAAAGTAAACACAGTAAACAAATTAAATCCAAACACTACAGTTTACAAGTTTCTCATCAGACCTTGAGATTCTCTATTTCACTTAATGCAGCATCCAAGTTTTGAACGAGCTGTTCGTTGATTTTTTCCTTTTCCTGGTATTTTGATCTTAGGGTTTCCAATTCTTCGTTCATTTTTTTTTCTTCTTCCTTTAAAACAGAACAAAAAAAAATTGGCTTCACGCAAAACTAACGTCCCGGTAAGACGAAAAATAAACCAAAAAATAATAAAACAATTGAAAATGCCTAATAAATATGAGTTGTTTATCCAAAAAACAAAAGAAAAACTTTTATCGAAAAATGTGGATATGAGAAACCGACCAAATGAAAACGTTAAGCAGATGGGTACATAATATCTATAATAATTTTACACAATTCAAAACTGCTAATATACAAATCACAACCCTCCCCCCTCCAAACTAATACAGATTACGCGTACTTGTAACGCTTCGTAACTCCGTTTGATCTCGTTGTATCTGTTCATGGAATCGACATTTTGTTTGTCGCGCAGTTGTTTCTCGTCTTGGATCAGCTCGTTGAGCTCTTCTTTGGTCTTCTCGTGTCCGCGCTTCTCCTCTTCCAGCATCCTCTCAAACTCCAATTTGCGCTCAACAATGTCTGCAAGAATACACGGCGGTCGTGACTGGCTCGCGGCTCAGGCGAAACACTACCCTACCTTGTAGCTGCGACGATACGGACTCCAACTTGTGGGCGCACGAGGACGCGGAGTGACTGGCGTGGTCCAATTGTACCTGGGTGCCGTGCAACACGTACAGCACGGCGGACAAAACCAGGACCACGCATACGAAAGCGAACAGCCTGGTTTTACCACCGCGGGCGACCATTTTTTGAATGCGGGAGTACTGCGGAAAAATTCAAAGTTAACGATTTCAGTCCACGGCGGTATAGATTTTATCTGATAATCACGGTTGTATCGCGAAAATTATATTATATTACGATCCAGACAACCGGAACCAATGCGGTATTCGGAACCGGAGTAAAGATTTGAAAACGGTTAAGCAATGGGTTTAGAGCATAAACGGTAAAATCAAAAGAGGTATGACAAGTCGACAGTATAATAAATTCGAGAAAAAACCGATATCCGAGACATAAACGAAAGCTAAACAAATCGACGGTTAGCTTTTAAAATCTAAAACGTGATACGGCCTTTATTACCTCGGAAGAATTTGGAAGTATTGTACGGATTTTCGACGACCCGCGGCTGGCCGAACGGCTTCTCTACACCGAAATCAAACGGCACAAAAATCGCCTGCGCTCACGGCCGAGCGCAAATAACAATAATTAATAACGACGGCAAAAACGAATAGATTAAATTGGGTGTGTGTATTATGTAAAAAAAAAAATTTAAAAAAACGAAATGTTTGTTTATCGGTTATCCACACAAAACTGACACGCTCGATTGTAAATAAATAACAATAATTATTATAATAATATAATTCGATGATACGTTTTTATCACCATTTTTATCACGTAACCCGACGACAAAAACGAAATGAAAATCACCTACGAGATGGCGTTGCGTGTAACGATGCCGAGCGCGACTATGAAAATTTTTGAATAAAATGGAGTGAAAAATGACAACGCATTTAAAAGCGACTTCACTAATTATTATTATTATTTTCCGAAAAAATCGTGGCAAAAGTATCGGGGGATTCAGGCTCATCGAAATATGTTTTACTTTATTTCAATAATGACAACCCCTCCCCCTAAAAAAAACCCTAAAGTTATCCGCCTATACTGTTCGTTTGAAAATCTGTTGAACTCCTTTGCACTTGCGCGGCTCTTTTCGCAATATCGTTCAGCAAACATCAATTTTTTCTCGTTTTTCTCCACATCGATTTGATCTTATAGTTGACCTTTTGGTTAAACTTGCACGTGTTAACTATTATAATTTTATTATGCCTAACTGACTTTTGAAAATATTCAACCAGATACTTATAGGTACCACGTGTGAGTATTTCATAAAAAATATAGTCTCTTGACATTATAAACTACTGAAAATGAATGTGTCAAATGCGTGTAAATTTATTATGCCGTTGTCGTTCGGAGCGATTTCGACTTATTGGATAGGTAAACTATATTAACTTAAAAGTTAATCGTTCGAAAAATGTTTAAATAATGTATATTATTAATGGAAGCCGGTTATTTAAATCTTTAGAGGTAACACATTGCTACCGTTAGAGATGGTTTAATATATGTTTACGTGCGTAATAAATCAGTAAGCAACGGGTTTCTTACGAAAACTGCGATCCCGAGTGAGTCGAATAAAAGTAATAACTGTGCTAACCGAGTTGTACGCATATTTCAAAATCGTTTGAAACTTATATGATGTTTTGAGTGTGTGACTCGAATACATTTCAATAAAACGCAGGGACGATAATTTTGATTAGCTTAAAAAAATATTTTGGAAGAGTTTTTACATTTTACCTACACGGTGTATAAATGACGAGATCGATATAAATATGAGAAGAGATAAAAAAAATCATGAACGGACACCCATCCGACGCGACGATAGAAGACGTTTGGCTGAGCCGTAGGATAGAATCCACCGACCGCCAATAGGTGACGATGGGAGACAAATTTATCTCATTGAAAGTATGTACACGAGGCACATCTATATCATATCTGTTTTTTATCTACAAAGTATAGTAAGTATACGCGAACAGTGAAAGAAGGACAAAGCGTACGGACTTGGCAGTGCGATCAACTCTTTTGCGTCGTTTTTTCCCTATTTTTTTTTGCTGTTCCATATTTTTTTTATATAATATCTAGGTTGCTATGGTGTGTGTGTGTGTAGTGCGGGCTTGGGGTGCGTCATCTTTTTTGCGTTTTTTTGACGGGGCAATTTTTTTTTTTTTAATATCTATATTGTTCACGGCGGCGGTTTGTATCCTTTTTGCTAATTTATCGTAAGTAATATTAATCGAACGAATCATAGTATTATATTATATTGTGATAGTTAATTTTTCATTTTTTTTCATATACGATTATAAATTATATTTTGGGTACCTAATAGAACAAGTATCGTATTGTTTGAATTTCTAGACATTATGGATCTTGTGAAGGGTCGAGTGAGTAATTAGATACGCGAGACCCGAGCGAAGCGAAGGATCGAGTGAGTATTTAGATCTTTCAAGTTGGGACATTATTTTAAACTGAGAACACGTTAAATATTCGTGTTTTTTCTTATTTATCTTCTCAAGTATACATTTTAATGTGGTACGTTATACATTTTTAAAAGTATCGACACCTGGATAGCGAACGCCAATTCCGCCGTACGCGGAACTTCACGCGTTTTAGTGAAACTGCCCCAAAAATGTATTTTTTCAGCAAATTTTCCCCCAATAGCAAAGTTCACTTAAGTAAGAGTCACCTTGGTGGGTAAAGCGAATTTCACGCAGAGCGAGTTTCACCAGCAGAGCGAGTTTCACCGCAAAGCCACCTTTGGGGGTCTGGGGGGAACCCCCACCTAGGTGACGAGCGAAGCGATATGATCGTCGTCCACAGCGTTCTTCCGTCCCGTTCTCGGTCGACCCGGTCGTCGTTTATCTGTATTACTGCAGTTTTATTATTGCGGCGACCTTCTGACACGTCGTCATCTTTGGCTGCTCTCCCGAACGTGTCCGAACCACTCCATTCTCCTGGTTCTTGTATACGTACGGATTTTCATTTTCCCGCCATTCGATTATGTTTCTAATTCTAATGTATGGGCGACCAGTTGGTACTTTTATACCAGGCGGTAGCCTATAAAAAACGAACCCACTTTTTATAGAGGGTTCGTTTTAATGTCTGAATTTTAACACCTAACGGATTTTAATTAAATGACCGAGTTATTGGCCGTGGTTCAGGTACAACGGTATGGTGCGGTGGTGAGGCTATCCCTAGTTCTCTTACGTGCTGATAGCGTGATAGTGAGCTCCTGCAGAATAGGGGGCCCTAGATGGCCTGCGTCGTTTATCGTTGATCAGTTGGCAGATTTCGGATGAAACCGTGTTTCGAAGGTATGACGGCACATACCGGTGTAATGACGCGAAGGCCAATAGTTTGTTGAACTATTTTTGACCAGTGATGGTTGTATGGCGCCCATGCTGCGCCCGCATAATAATATGTTAGGATTACGCACATATTTTTCAGTATTCGAGTTTTTTTGCCGGCAGTTCTTGTTCGTAACTGGGTTAGGACGTGACGCTTGTTGCCTTCTTAGTTATATATTTGTCGATGGTTGAAGTTAGTTTCCGTATTCTCCGGACATTGGGCCGAAATGAATGTTCACTGCAGAACCACCACATTGCTTTCAAACATCTTTTGCGATCCAATCAACACAGGACCATGATTATCGTTCTCGGACGCAGCTGCGGCCGATGTAGAGGCAAAGCGTGTCGTTGGTTTTTGTTTTAACGTTTGTCATAAAAAAAAAAAGTCGGGGGACTGCCGGTAGAAGTGAAAACTAGAAGAGTACATGTGTATATATACTTAAGTGTGAGCGTGTACGTATACTAGAACAGTTTCACTTTGTTTTTAAAAATTTTATAATGCTCAGGAAATAATGTACCACGAATTGTTTTATTTATCAATATAAAATACTATGCATAATTATTTCAGTTAAAAAATTACGCGTCAAAATTATTACAAACGCTTTACAAGAACGAGTTAAAGTACACTCAGAAAAATCAATTTCCATCCATCATTTCACCAACTCTTGCACCATCATCATCGCCAATTTCTAAAACAATCGGTTTACGGTAGCTGAAGTATGATTCGAACAATTTTGTTTTGAATTTATTCAAATGTCTTGTAAAGACCGCATCAATAGTAGTTTTGTATCTTGTTGCAATATTAAGATTGCGATCATTTGACAATGTTCAAACCAAATTCATTTTTGAAAAATTCCAATAACGGTAGATTTTTATTGTCTGCAAAGCTTATATTGAAATCCCCACTCAAAATCGTTGGCGTATCGTCGAATCTTTTTTCTAACTTTTTTTTTTTTGTCGAAGCAATGCAGACGCGCCGCCACGAGAATAAATAAAACAAATGGTAGCCATTCGAGTTAAACTGACCTTTCCAATTTTTTTTTATGTGTTTATGCTCTCGCACACGCACGCCGTATGGCACAATGCTACCCGAATTGGATAAACTATTTTTATATTGAAGAACAGTGCGTAAAAAAGCACGTGCTCCACTGCGCAAGCTACGCATACAAACGCAGGCGGACGTTGTTGTTTTCCCGTAACTGCCGTCTGCTGCGCGCGCACCTTTGACACACTAATGTATCTACCACTGTATGAATATCTACTCGCGGTGGCGGTGTCGCGAGATCAGACTTTTTTCCTGGCTCGCAAATTTTCATGGATGGACGACCGCTGGAGGTCTTTGAACTATTCCAGGCTATGTGCCTTTGCTAGTGGAGAAGGTCGTTTTTTCCTGGCTCGCAAATATATATACCACTGTATATATATACATCTACTCGCGGTGGCGGTGTCGCATACTTTTTTCCTCGCTCGCGAATTTATATACTACTGTATGTATATCTACTCGCGGTGGCGGTGTCGCATACTTTTTTCCTCGCTCACAAATGCTCTCTTATTATACGGGGGTGCCCAACGTGCCCTAAAGAAGTTTTCAAAAAAAAAAAACGAAACAAACTATAAAAAAATAGTTTGTTTTATTTTTTTTTATTGGTGTTCGCGACGACGAAAACGCGCGCGCCATCTCGCGCCCGGCGCCTGTCCGCGACGCGGTCGTGCCGCCAGCCCGACAGATGTCTCCGCGACATCCGCGCCCCCCGATCGCTCGGCCGGCCCGTTCGGAGAGCCGAACGGAACGCGCGCGTCCTCGATCCCGACTCAGTCGTCACCCGCGACACCGCCCGTGCCGCACCGCCGCCGCCGCCGCCGCCATCGACGACGACGACGACACACACGTACGCACGCACGCACGCACGCACGCACACGGACACCGACGGGAAGCCATTGCCGTTCGACCGGGTCTCACGTACCGCGTGCGTGCGCGAGTGTTTGCGTCGCGGCGACGAGTTCGGCGCTGTCGTCCCGTCCGCGCCCCTGTCCGAGGTGTAAAGCGCGCACCACGCGATCCCCGGCGGCCGATCTCTCGTTCTCGCCGCAGATTCGTAAGTATATATGTATACGCCGTATTATAGTGTTATCGCGGAAACTATTGTACTATAATAACGACACATTTTATAGTGTGTTGTGCACAGAGAACGGATGTTACGATAATAATTAATATAATGAGTAGGTATTATTAAAATCGTTGTTACGCTCAAAGTGGTCTGGGAAAAACGATGTCGCGGCGGCCGGGTAAAGCCGATGACGCGCGTCCTGAACAACGTGAAAGTTCTGGTCTACGCGTAGGTGGGGGGGGGAAGGACTTGTCCCGCCTTAACAAGTTCCCGCGGGCGCCTCCCCGCAAAAACAAAACACTTGCCGCGAAAAGTTTGCCCCGTCAAAAAACGCCCCTTCAACAACGTCTCGACCGCGAGCGGTTTTTATTTTTTTGTTATTATTCTCAATCGGGCGAATTTCATGATAAGCCCGGAAAGCGTGTGTTTCCAGCGAACCGTCGGTGTGGCGACGAAATAAATGTCGATTGGAAAAACGTTGTTCTTTAAACGAAATATAATATTAAGTGATCGCGCACTATCCGATTGATTTGCTGAAGATGTTTTTGGCTTAATAATCAAATAGATAGTTAGCTGTGGGGCGCTCTTCGAGTGACTTCCCCGTAAACACGCCCCTTATGACGATCTATCCCTTTGTGGTCTCCGGCCGGCTGTCTCGCGCGGTCTGCAAGGTCGCCGCCCCCTGGGAACACGAGGACAGACTATGTTACTATGTCGTTGCCGTGAGCGATGAGTTCTCGTAAGTGTACGTACCGCCGCGAGTATATTGTTATTATCCTTTGCCGGCCGACACGCGCGGCGTCCCCGGAAGAAATTAATAATCTTGTTCGTTCTCTCGTATTTCTACGCTTTTGCCGAAAATCTTCTCCCTTTTTTTTTTTATGGTTTTTGTAGATTTTTCATTCTCGTTTTTGCGTCGCGTGCCTTTTGCGTTTCAACCTGGGCGACCCAGGGCGTCAACGTCATCCTCGCATACTTATTTCTTTAACGCTCGCGTCACCACTTTTTTTCTCGGGGGAAAAAAAAAAAATAAGAAATTGTTTAAGGCCGATACGAAATTTATTTTTATCGGAGGGTAGTGAATGAACGCCCAGTGGGGGGAACGATTGGTGTACACAATTTACGAAATCCTGCGAGGAAATCCGAATTCGTCGGCTGCAGTTGTTCGAAATTTGCTCTCCCGTGCTGTATCGTTTCCGTCGGCGCAACAAGCCGAGTCGCAGATTTCGGATGAGGGGAAATTGGTGTTTTCTCGTTTCAAAGTGGGACAGGCTGTTGGTGGTGTTCGAGAGCGGCACCAGACGGTCGTCTCGGGGACCGGTGTTTCCGATTTGCTCGTTATACCGTCGTCTACCGCGACTACTCTCCCCCGCCCGTAAAAAACAATATTTTATTACAATATTCTTCGTGCCTATACGCCCCACCTGCAGCGTGCTCTACTTTTTACGTTTCCTCGGGCGCGGTTCGACGACCGAGACTACGTGAAGTATATATAGTAATATTGTATCCGGGGTGGGTAGTTCGCGAAGGGAAATCGGCGTGCGAAATCTTGAGGAAATCCTACAGTAAATCACAAAGGAAATCAGAAATCTGGCGTGTTACAAGATCAATCGTGAATCACTCTTAACTGCTGTAACGCGTTCGACCGCCTGCGCGGGGTCCGGTTGCAGCAGTTTTTCCGTGGTACCTACGAAGAAAATCAAAAATACAATTCAGAGGAGAGAAATAAAAAGTAGGTCTTTTGCGGACTGTAACAGTAATGTACGTATTTTGAATACAACTCGCATTTACTGTGTAACGTGCATGATAACGCGATATGAGATTATACCCGCGGGCGACGTCGCACGATCTCACGTATCGTACAGTCGTATCCACCCCTCGTGGACGTGCCGCGACCTGCGTTTGGGGTGGCGATTTTCTCCGATTGCGTTGCTTGTATTGCATAGAGACGTTAACTCCGTATCATAATGCTTCGTCGAATACTTCTTCTCCGTTGGTCCGTCCCGGCCATACAGACCGTTTATGCTGCCAAGTACAAATCTTGCCGCATCTGTTCTCCGCAGCTTCTTTCCTGCGTCCGATTTCTGGTCCTATCGTCGTTTTCATATCTTTTTTTTTTTTACACACTCGGGTCTCCCCAAAGGTCTTTTCCCTTTCTCTATAACCTACCTATCGGCCTATAATGCCATACACATGCGGCCCGCCCGCACACGAGTCTTATTTTTATGCGATCTGCATTCGGAGCACATAATTGAGTTAGATCTCAGATCCTATTCGTATATAGAGTCAAGATCCGTGTATTTCCCTCTCGAACACTACTATAGTATAGTCTCAGTTCTTCGGCTGTTATACATTTCTTCTGTCCGTGTGCAAGTCTCCGTACCCCCCTTCTAAACGGCTGGACTGATTTTTATCTGAAACTTTGTGTGTGCGATTAAGTCGATTCAAGAACGGTTTATACATTCACAATTTGATCCCGAATTTCACCCCTAAGCGGTTGTCTCAAACACAAACTTTTGTCGATAATTCAATCATTTTGTTTGTTTTATTATGCTAAATGGCCGGTTACAAGGAATACAATTTTAGTTGTTTATTTGGCTAATAGTTCAAATGTTCCGTTTTGAATGACGACCCGCTAAGAAAAGTTTTTTTTTCGGAATTCAACCCCTATAAGGATATCAAAAGGGATGGTAAAAAAGAAAAAAAATCGTCTATAGCTAGTACACCACTGAATCAGTATGAAGTTTTGTCGGTATAGTTTCGTTTTATGATGTAGAGCCTCGCTAAAAAAAAGTTAAATCGTAAAAATGATGATGAGTTTTTCCATTCGTGCTATTGTTTAGGACAGTTTACTATACTCGACACATTAAAGTTTATAGTAAATATAGATACACGAAACAGGTTAACAGGTTTTTTTGATCATGACGACGTCTCTCGCAAGGGTCAGCCAGTATAATAAAAATTATTTTATTTTATATTCAATATAGGTATAAAAAATTAACTTACTTGAGTAAGTGTCTGTTTATGACGCGGTCTCGACAATATTATATAATATTTAACTGGTTAATTTTATACTAATTTCGATTTCTGCAGTTATAGGTATAACAATCGTACACACAAATATAATATAATACTATGAAGTGTTTACACGTTATTAATAAAAGTATGAACAACGTAATAATAATATTCTTGAAATATTGAAATTACGTAGGTATTCTCGCTTTAAATACGATTTACGTGACTGCAGCATGTGAGCATTCCTGTCCATTTATAAACCTACTACCCCTTTAAATGACACTTGTTGAACTATTATATTTTTATTACAATGAACGATACAGTCTTAATTTTTTACTTGTTGATGTACACATCACAACTTGATAAAGTAGGCATTGATTAATAACCGTATTAATTATACGTACTAGTGGCTGAATATTTGTTATTTGTATCATCGAAAATTCAAAGAAAGTTTTTCTCGGCCTTTTTAGCAAATCATTTTTGCGAGGTAAATAAGATTCACGCGCGATAGCTGCACTACAAACACACTTTAATATGATAAGAATGGTGTCTAAATAACAAAAACTGTAAAATTATCCATCCAAATAGGACAATGAATAATTTATGACAAAATAATAGTGTTAACCAGCTGCCTGCTGATGGTTGAAGTGAAAAAATGCACGCAGTCACGTATAGATCACTAAGTCAGTAGGTATGCTATATCGACGTTTAGAACACCCAATTTTTTCAAGGAAACTGCGGTCTCGTATTAGTTGATCAATAGGTATTGTCTATAAACGATCGGTGATAGAAAACATTAAACTCGATGTGAAACATGGTAAAATTCTAAATTATTTTAGAACGCATTGCTGCACTGCAGTATCTAGCGATTTAGGTTAAATACGTATCATTTCTGCGTACAAACAAGCGGCGCTCAAAGACGAACAACAAAAACTTTTCCGACTCCCTTTTATATCCAATTAATTAAAATTTAAATACGATTTCGTACTGCGCTGTATGATTGTGCTCTGCATACTATTTCCGATCAGCCGATGTAGATTAGTAGCTATATAATATACAAAATCATTTTCTTCGTGTTTCGAGTATTATACGTTATGTAGGTAATAATAATACGAGACTTTTGTAAAATTGACGTTTCAAAAAAACGATTAATGAACGATTCATTTATCATATGCACGTATTGTTTTCAAAGAAATTTAAACTTCTAACGTACATAAGAAGTATAATATAGTATTACATCCTTTTTTTTTAAAAAAATTCTAAATCATACGAATAACAGGTATATCGCAATGTGCACTGTACAAAATCCAATTTTACCTTACAAACATACACCCAGTTTGGTTAGGTCATATATATACATGTGTGTATTAAAGTTTTTTTTTTACAATACTACCCAAAAATGCATCATAAAATGCACACGCACGCTCTTATCTATCCATCTATCGATCAGTGCTCGAATTCGCAATTCCTGGGGACGGAGGTACCGATTCGTTTTTACAAAATATCTTGTATCCATTCGAATTTGTCAGGCACAAGGAAATCGAAACACGCGTATTTGGGTACTCAAAAGCGTCAATTATTTTTTTTCAAATCGAGCACTGACCCGTGTACACGTATACAACACGAATACTGACGTGGTTGTTATTTTTTTAAGTACGTATAAACTGGATACCTCAACTCGTGTTTTAATATCCACACCCACCCGCGGACTCTTTCTGTGACTTTTTCACCGTATATAACTTCGTATGTTCGCTACTCTCTCGGCGTCGGTAGTCGTCGATTCGATTTTCGACGCCGCCGAGAACCCTGCGTGCCGTATACAATTAATGACGATTAAATCGAAACAAAATGGCCGGATCGCTTTGTGCGCAGCACGCTTCTGCGGCTGCACGATCGTTTTTGCGCGTTTGTTGCGAGAACTAATCGCGGAAAACGTACCTGAACACTGCGGGTACCTTGAATTTTTTCCGTTGAATTTTAACAAGAAAATATCGTAGTATATTAATATGGGTACACAATATTACGAGTTCCACCGGCAAGTTTGTGGCGCAATCACCGCAACAACAATCGTCACGAGCGCGCTCTGGCGTTCGACAGTCGCCGCCCCGTGTGTCGAAGAATCGCGCGCGAATAACTTTGGGTGCGCCGAATAACGATAATTACCGATAACGATAAAAAAAAATCAATCGTAACAATGTGGTGACGCAGCCGACATTTGACGACAATAGATCGGGAAATTTCAAGAGGTCGGGGCGAAAAAGAGAAGAACGTGTCCCCATTTTTTTTTTACGAATTTGTTGTTGCGAATGGCCCCTCCAGCCCGATTGCGTCTATATATATACAATGTGTATGCGCATCAGGGCTGCCACGCAGTCACTTTTCTAGTAAATTGGTCAATCTTTTGAAAAAAAAAAATGATATCGTACAGTCAATTTCGAGCTATCGAATGATAGTATATATAATGGTAGTTGCGATTTTAACGTTAAAAAATGTCAGCCGCGTGCGGCAATTTCCGCCGAAACACTGCGGGAGTAGTTTGAGAGACGTGAGAAACTCGCAGACTGTTTCAAACGAATAATTAATTCTCCGAGACACTGGCGGTTTTTTTTTTTTCGACGGTTTTGCTCGAATATTCGCGAGACTCGTCGAAAACGCCCGTAAGTGCTGCTGCCCGCGACATCGCTATATTTTCAGTTTTGTGATGGTTCGCGCATAAAGTCGTTTTCACCGTGTTCACGACGAGTGTTGTTATTGCAGTTATTGTGTTAACGTTTTTTTTTTTTTTAACATCGATCGTCGTCGTCCCGTAATTATAATACATACATAATTTTCGGCGTACGTATATTTTATTCGATCGTTATAGATACGCCGGGGCCCCGTCCACGATAGTAAAACACGCGAATCTCTGTTAATCGACGAATGATAAGCACACGGTCGTTGTTTTCCTCGTTTACGGCGCGTCGTTTTTCAAGGTCGATCCGACCGCGCGGTCCACCGTTCCCACAGCGCAGCCGTCCCGCACGCTACGCGCCGGTCGACAAAAACCGATAAATATAATAATCACCGACAATTATAAACTCGACCGATTTTTTTAAAGCGATTTCCTTAATTTTCTGCGGGGAAAATGATCATGTCTTGACCATGTGTACCGAAAATAGAGCGAAAATAGAGCGAATTGCCTCCCCGGAAGTGACCAGGGACACGGACTAGCCCGCCGGGAAATTTCGTGGTGGTTAAACGAAAAGTAAAAACTGGACCATTGAAGTTTCAGCCCCTCGTCCCTCGTCTAGCGTTTTCGCTATGAGAGGATCACTGGTTTTGATATTGTAATTTGGTGGTTGTGCGTTTAAATCGGTTTATAATACGTATAAATCGGCTAACAGACAAGCAACGACGTGAGCAGTGGTGGTCACTACGGATCTAAATCCCGCGGCGACTTTTTTACTCCCGTTTCCCTTCCTCGCCGGGACCACTACGTGTGTGGAAACGGGGGCTAAACTTTCCTATCCATCACATTGCAGGGGAGGCACAATCATGTAGCGTTCAGACAGACGTTCAAACAAATCATATTCTTTATTATACGTTGTATAATGGCACACATAGTATTGTACTACTGTCGACGACCCGGTGTGTACGAGACGTCCGAGACGATACTTCTGTACAATGTGTAACGCATGTAACAACAGTATGTATAGTGTGTTGTTGCAGTACTATGTCAAGGATGTATACTGTACGCAGGAACAAGGTCGCGACCGTCATTTGCGCGAAATTTGTTACACATCATTTTATGTTGTTGGCATAATAATATTAAGTACTTAAGCGTCGTATTTACCGAGGTATGGGGGGCCAGACCGTCCCCAAAGCGAATTATTTCACGTCTCGTGACTCCGGTTTTGGGCAGAGCGCACATCTCCAGGTGAGTTTGAAGCACGGAGTTGTGCACTAAGATTCGATAATCGCACGGTGATAATTTAGTACGACTGTGCCAGCTGTTGTATGCTTCCGCAGCGTGAAATTAGTGGAAATTTTTTCAAGTTTTATTTTTTAACAGATTTTAAAAAGGAGGAGGAGGAGGTGGTATTCTGTGTTCGACTGTGGGTATTTTTTTTTTTAATTCATTCTTCCGCTAATTCCGAACCGATTTTTATGATTCTTTTTTTTTTTTGTTACTTTAGAGACGGTCCCGCACATAAATTTTGTCGAAATTGTTTCGCTGCTTTTTTGTAAAACTCAACAAAAATATTGTACAGAAAAATCGCGATAACTTTCTTTGGCAACAACTATTTGTGCCATCCGGTAGTCACCGGGTTTCTCAGGTGTTTTTTTCTTTTTGTACGTTTACTATCAAAATTCATTATAACATTATAATATAATAACAATAATATCAATATTGTATTAATATTGGCTGCCCCGTGTACGTATGTGCGCGACGGCAGAGTTGCGAATGAGTTGCGGTATTATAATAATTATATATTATGAACTCGGGAAGTACTCACATTTCGCTAAAAATTATGAAATAAAAACCGAATTTTAACAAAAAATGAAAATCGACTTCAAAAACGAACCAAAAAAAAATGTTATCACCACTTGTTTTTTTTAAGTCTGTGCCGTCCATCGTGTAGAAATACTAACAAAAAAAAATACATTATAAATACTTTTTGGAATCTGTGTCTATGTACTAATTCGACTATACTTGGACGGCACCGATTCCAAAAAAAAAAAAAAAAAAGTGATTGGTAACATTTTTCTATTTAATTATTTTATCCTTTTTAGTGCTTTTTTTTATTTCATAATTAGACCTGCAGTAAGCAACTCATGTATATTTTAACAATTATTATATTTTATTAACATATAAAGTTTATGCGTGCTCGCAAACGCCTACCGCAAAAAAAAAAAAAAAAAATGACTTGATAAATCGTATCCATGCGGAATGTGTCATGATGATATTGATAGCGATATGTTCAATCGGTGTACTAAAAAAAAATTAAAAAACGATAGTATGCAATGCGATTTGTGAGTAAATAATTGACGATTATAATACCTACCTATACACTGCCGAACCGATGTTTTTGTTTTTTTCACTATATTTTACCCAAGATATTAACAATAAATCGTACGATATTTCCACCGCATTCATATACACTTTGACAACGGATATGTCGTAAAAAAAATAACGATCAAATTAATAACAGGTACCTACGCATCGTTGGGACGTCAGCATGGGGGAACTCGAATATTACAATTCGTAAGAATATCACCGCGGGTAGTTTGACGGGTAGTGGTCACTATACTTTGCTTTGGGTGGCTCACTGGTTTTGAAGTTGTGGTTCAAACGTATTATTTAATATCTGAAAGCAATAAGTATGAATCATTGCCATGGAAAAAACGAATCTGAACGAGCTCAGTCGTCTCAGTTACGTCGTGGTAAATTTTTCGTGAATTTTAAAGTTCTATACTTAGCTTAAAAACTTTCAAAGTCACTTGAAACTCTTATCAAACTTGTATCTTACCTAATTTAATATTATGTAAAAGTTTTAGCCTGATTCGATCGTTATTTTAGATGTTGTGGCCAATAAAAACTAAATCGGTATGCCGGATTTGGCGATTTAGCCATTTTTGTCGTTTTCGGCACATTACTACTCAGAAAATAATCTTAATATTAAAAAAATGCTTGTAATAAAATACAGTTCAAGCCGAAATTTCAACTTATATGTGGTATTCGTCGCAACGATTGAAGCACTTCCTCTACCAGAAATTCAAATTTTCACCGTAAAATTCTCAATTTTTTTTTTGGGGGGGTAAAACTCAAAAATTAAACAATTTCATTAAAAGTTTCAACCAAAGTACCATTGGAGTTCATAGATTTTTCATTAGAGATACTGACTTTGAAAATCAGAGCATTCCTTCTATGCGAAAACTTCATCACAAATCTTGAAATTTCAAACTTTTCGCCGTAAAATTCTCAAAAGTTCTCAACTTTTTTTTGGTTTTTGGGGTTCGACTCAGAAAGTTGGCCAAACTTAAAATGAAGTTTCAACCAATGTACCACCGGGGTGCATATACCTGTCAGTAGAGGTACTGACTTTAAAAATCTGAGCATTCCTTACACCCAGCATACTGACGCTTAGAATCTAAAAACGTACATTCATATTATATGAAGAGGAATTTCGTGCAGGAAGTGAAAAGTAAATAATCGCCTGCTGAACAATAGATTTCTGATGAAACAAAAATTAATCTAATCGGTTATCTGTTTTTTATTATTATTATTATTATTACTATGTGGTACCTTCTATCAAAGTTCATTTTTATTTACGGTTGCCTCCGCAGTACGATACACATAGGTTACACACAGTTACGAAATTGCAAAGACGAACTGATAATTTTAAGCACCGGTGTGAATTCGATCTAAAATCTAATCGCTCACGCGAATTTTTACTACAATAATTTAAATTATCGTTTTATGTATTGAGTAGTACCAAAAATTCTAAATTCTTAAGATCGTATGAGGAAATAAAGAAGCGCAGTCTATAATATAGTCAGTAGCCATAAGTATTCAAAACACTCGGAGAATATTCTTATGTACACTGGCAAAATGTAACTGAATGTCATATTTACAAAATTATCGTAATAATTAACAGTAATACATGTAGGGTAGTATCTACCGGTAAAAATAAACAGGGTATAATTGTATCGAGTCGTTTTTCGTATTTATTTTTAATTATATTGTTGAAATATAAATATTGAGTTTGAAAATTTTCATTATTTCAGCTATAACTTGTCAATGTTCGGATTCCTTCTATATAAGTTCTAACGCTATGTGTTAATAGGTTTTTTTATTTTCTTAGATGCGTTTTGATTTTGAATTATATTATATTGTGAACTGTTTTAGCTTTGAAAGCCGCTAATGCCCAAGTAGTGAATCTATTTACAGCCTGTATATAATATATTTTAATGATATAATACTCTGAATTAATTTTTTTTTTTTAATGTTTAAAATATACTAGGTATGATTAGTTTTTATGAATTTTGAAACTTGGCAGTAATGTTGCCGAAATATTAATGTTTAGGCTCTAACTGCATGTAAACTGATATAGGTACCATATAAGGTTTGTTCTTTTATTTCTGGATATATTTTGGTTCCCGCTTATAAGGTCACCGCAGTTCCCCCGATCTCGCCCCCATGAAGTTTTTTTTGTATTTTTCCTTGTTGTATGTTGAAACGTGTATAATTGTTAAAGTACACCTTTATATAATGTATATAACTTCCAGGTATAAAAAATTAAAAAATATGCAGGACTTCCGCCAACGTATCTTAATTGATTTGGCTCTTTTTAATAATTTCGTAATAAATCACGTGTGTGTATATAGGTATATATGTATAAATTTTCTAGACACTCTGTAGAGGTATTCTTAGAAGATAGAACTTTGCACTTGCACGTAATTTTGTTATATTTATTTGTATAAACTGAAACTGTTTTAAATTGAACTTTTAATGCCTGTATTAAAACATTAAAAATATATATATAGGTAAAGTTTTGTATGTAGTACATTTAAAATGTTACTGTCGTTGATTATGTGCACTTTAATTTTCTCAATAATCAATAACCCTCGCAGTATCTCAGTACTCACAAGCCGCTCGCCTTTTAACATACTAAACAACTTAAAGACAGTTGTGTAATACATACCCAAATGTATATCTATAATAATTAATAATTAATGTCTTAAAATTATTTTTTAATATATCTATTTATATTAGTCGAAAAAGTGCAGTTTAAATCGTATGAAAATATGTTATGCGGGAATTGTACATCATCAATTTCTATTTGAGTTATAATTTAAGTTAGTATTCTTAAGATTTTTTCTGTACTTTGCATATTTCTATTATTTTTATTGTTTAAACGAGGCACTGCTGCAGTGCAGGTATCCTTGATGTAATTTCCACACGTGTGTTCGTATATTATACACAGTTCAGATGTGTGTTTATTTAACGAATATAATATTATAACGAAATAACTTTATATAAAGTTCATACGTGATCGTCGTATAACTTATTGTACGAAAACAATTTTATCTCGTGTTCTCGTAAATCGTATAATTCTGATCGGCCGTCAATTCGCGGGAATAAATAAATTTCGATGCCAATATTGTATAGTATACTCTTATATATATATACTTAGTTATATTTAATTCATATATACATATGCTGCGCATTTATTTAGATTTAGGTAGTAAAGAAGTATCATAATATTATTGTTGAGTTTGTATACCTTTTCATTATGAAGAAAAAACTAGTTTCCCTAACCAGTCCGTTCAGAAAACGATCACCATGGTTAAACGCCCGGTTTTTTTCTTTTTTTTTTTAGTGGAGGGGACAGAAATTCAGACACACGAGCATATATTACAATTTCATCTAAAATAAAATAAAATATACCGATATTCGTTTGTAACAATATAATATGTAGGTACTAGGTTTAGGTTTTTTCACTTCGAGAATCTACACATATGTATCAAATCCGCCTTATTATAGCTATATAAAACTCTTTTTGCTGTCATATTTTATGTAATGACTGCAATCTGTATTTTTTTTTTTTTTTACTGGATGGAGAACATTTTACAATATTATATGATGACATTGACGAACAAAAATGTACAATGATTTAAGTCAATAATCGGTACATATAGGCATACTTGTAATATTTTTTTTTTATATAATATGAGGGATAATAGGTATAAATGTAATATAAATCGGTTACATTTTTTAATCATTAAACGTGTTATCGTTAAGCAGACGTTATCTCTTTCGGAGGTGTAGGATTCCAAATACGTGTATTGTACGTTCTGCAGCGGTGTAGTATACATTTACGAAACGCAGTCTTATAGTACATAATTTTATTATATATATATATACGTAATAGGGTTTAATATACCGAACATATTTTTAACTGTATGTTAGTAATTATTAAATATATAATATTATATAATACGTCTACTGCAGTATCTCCAATAACGGATATAGTTAACCAGTCAATTTTATTTCATTTTTGGATTAGGGGAAAAAATGAGTTTGATTAAAATATTATGTTTTTACCGAAACGGTTTTGTTAAACTTCAGTTTTTCGTGCAACATCACTAATTGTAAGTATTGCGACTAACAATTAAAATCGCCCAACTTAAATAGTAGGTATGTACACATATTGATATTGCTGTGAAATGCAATGTCTGCAGGATTTTCATTCAAATATTTTATGTACGTAATAAGCAGCATAAGGTTTTTTGAATTCTTTTTTGTTGTTTGATTATTATTATTATTATTATTATAAGTTTTGATCATAGCTAATCAGTTGTACGCGTGTTTCAGCAAGTGACTTATTAAAAAACTATACATTTTTGTTTGTTCAATACGTATCATATAAATATGCAGTTTAAACTCAATACAAAACAATATAATATACAAACATTTTTTTTAAAAATATGTTATTGCGTCGGTGTGTGCGCTTAAATGTACCTGTAAGTATGTTGTAAAAAAATTTTAAGTACTGTTATTAATTAATTGATTCCATTTGATTTGCGTCAAAGCTGGATCAAGGGGGTCTAGAGATGGTTTACTACAATTCAGTGTCTAGTTTTCTAGAATTTATATGTATATAACTGTGAGGAGTCTGGCCTATGACATTAATAAAAAAAATACAAATTTTTAATAATATGTAGGTACTGATTTTAACGAACGCATATGTTATTTAATCTGAGTAAAAAAAAAAAATTTTTGGATAAAAGGCCTCCCCAAAAGTATAGTTATAGCGCTCCCTTCGGATTACGTCCTTAATCCGGCCCTGGTTTGCATATGGACTACAGTGAAATGTCTATTTTAGCTTCTAATACGTTTTTACAGTCGCAAAAAAATCTGTCTTATTCCATTCCTTTCGTTTTCCCGTACAATAATATGAGAAATGTTCGTTTTGTAAGTTATAAAATAAATATATCAAACGTTATACGTATATAATATATATAATGTAGGTATATGACGTGGAAATTTGTTTTTATCGTGTATTAATGCCGTATACACGTAAACAAACATAATAGGTTTAATATAGTTATTGTAAAGAGCACGTAATACGAAATGAAAAAAAAAAATTGAGTTTTGCAGTTTACCGAGTATGACGTGTTTACGGAGTTACTCGAACGACGATTTATACGAAACGAGTAAAAAAAAATTTAAGTGATTTTACAATTAAATTACACACACACACACACACACACACACAGTATGATATATTATAATATAGATTGCAAGTACAGTTTGACATTATTTATAGTTATTACAGTGTAGTTTCATGTACAATATATACTATACAAATACGACGAAGAATTATTAATTAGGTGCTCATTTTAGTGTCAATCGAATCATAGAATACACAGTAAAATTAATTGATAACATTATAAACACATTTTTTATACCAAATACACACCACGGGCTTGTAAAAAAGAAAAGTCAACGTATAGCTTTAAGAATTCAAATTAAAAAGTGTAATAAACGAGCAGTGGTACCACCAACATTTGGTATTTAGTGTTTACACACATAACTGCCCGTTGAATAATACGTATACTCGATATCTTTGTCCTCCGCATACCGCGTCGTCGTCATCAGTTTTTTTGACAAAATTGTTTGTGAGCCACGTTTCTGAAAAACCCTTTAAATGTTTCTAAAGAGTATAACAAAACAGAAGCGATCAAAAATGGTACCTACACATTTTTTAAAACTATTATGACGTTCGAATTCGTCTTATATATATATTCTAATAATGTGCGAATGTTTTTTTTTTTTTTGTCGGAATGACTGCCAAAAGTGAATAATAACAAAAAAAAGACCAAAAAAAACTTTCTATATGTATAAAAAACGTATATAAACGAAGATAAGCTGATTTTTAAAATTGTTTGACCTGCAGATATATAGAAAAATATGTTTTTAAGTTTTTACTAATGATCTGAGACCCTCGACCAATTGGTTTAAGAAAAAATAAATGGGAAAATTGACAAATTAAAAAAAATTTCGGTAAATCGTTCGAGAATATTGTCGAAATTGGTCTCGAATTCGTACACCCCCCCACCCCATTATTTTGTTTACTGGTTAACATACAGTCAGACATATCAGTTTTGAACTTATCGAATCTTATAAATTATAAACGCGGATGACAAAAAAGCTTTGATGGATTTGATTTAAATTTCAGATTTACCATACTCAAGAAAATCGAGTTTTGTGTTTATTTGTATAACTTAGCACTATACTAAAATGTCATTTGATTTTATCGACTGCAGTGACTTTAACGTGGTAGGCTGCACTATATTATAGGCTATCACTCATCACTTATTCATGGTGGTGGCGTTCTCACTTAAACGTGCAGTCCTTAAAATGCAAATATTTTAAGTAATTTCATAAATTTATATAAATATAATATGTAATTTTCAGGTATTTTGTATACGCCCGTAAGTGAATACGTATTATTTTCATACCAAATGTACAGCAGCTTGGGGTTTATGATACGCACGTATATACGAATACTACCTTTATATTACACATTATTACTAACGGGTATATTCCTACACCAAAGTCTACGAAATCGTCGTATAATGTTTATTCAAAATCGTGTTCATATTTCATAGTAATTTTGTCGAATGCGCGCGAAATATACTATATAACGAACGTGTATTTTGATACGAGCAGAAGGTGCGTCTATAGGTATTCAAATTTCAATACTTTTGTAATAATATTAAATACATCTAGGTACTGTGCGTACCTATATTATATAGATGATATTAACGAGTAACTTTATTGCTGTATGATGTACGTAAATTGTATTAACAACACATTTTTTATTTGTTGAACGTTAAAATGTCATATGCAGTAATCGGTAATATACACAGTGCTCGAAATGAAAAAATTACCTACGTGAAGCTGTTGAGCAAAATAGTTACAAACCGATTTCTCTACACCAGACCACAAGGGCAAGTAAATACGAACGTGTACGTTAAAATATTTTGTAAAAATAAAGGAGCACTCGCCGCTGCGTCCGCCCTAAATTCGAGCACTAATAAATAGCAAAATTTCAGTAAACAATTTCATAATGTATAATTTCGAATTCGTTAGATTTTCACGATTTACCTATATACAGTCAGTGAATATACTAAAATGATTTGTCGCGGAACTATAATATATACGCTTTGTATAAGTATCGATTCGTTCAACAATATTTTAAACGTTATTTCATACTGTGGCGTGGCAAACTATACTTTCCAGAGGCAATTGTCTCCGTGTCATTTGGGGTAGATTCAGGGTGGGTGATCCTTACGTGTCATGAAAAAAAAAAGAGTATAACGCCAAATAAGTATTCTTTCGGGGTTTTAATATTCCTATACGTAGTATTGTATGTCGGTACATAAAATTTTTTTTTAAATGTACAATAATATAGAAAGATAAGAATAGATGTGTGCGGGTGGCTTCAGGGTGTTTTAATTTGATTGATTCTGAGCGTTTTTTAATTGGCCACGCCATTGATTACTAACGAATAGAAGCTGTAAGTGTACAGTTTCCATACTCACCCCATCGCGCACCGATAAACACGTCTCTTCAATAATTCTTTGAAACTGTAAAATTTTCGTTTGTATAATACGCGAACAAAACGCGCATCAATAACGACGTCATTTAGCTGCAGATCCCCGTATATAGTATTGTTGTCTGCTCGTGAAAAGGGTGCTAAATAAGCCTAAATTATACCTATACTTTTATGTATATAATTTCCACGTCTGTATAATCTATATATAAATTTTAACATGCTTATACTTGCTACAAGTACCAGCTTTATGTGCGGAATGTTAAATAACTACGTTATTTTACATAATTGTTTTGATCTCGAATATTCGAAACGTGTTTAAAAACGTGGCATATATACCTTATAACAATTTATAGTATAAAGTCTTTATTTTCGTTTTCATTTTAAAGGGTTGAATGACAAATTTATATTACTAGGTAATAGGTGTGCTTCAAATTCGTGTGTGTAAAAAAGTAGTGTTTTATTAAACGCCATGAATTTATATCGCGTTTAAAACTGCGCGTACTTCTTATACTCGGAATTCGAACGCGACTTTGTCAATATTGTTTATCGGTGAGCATATTGAAATTATTTGTTAACTATTCATTTACATATCTTCTATTTATGGTCTAAAAAACTTATTTTGAACAGTACAGTATTCGTAGGTACAATTGTAATTATTATTTAACTCGGGTATCCACAATTATAATACTATTAATATGCGCGTGCACAGTTACAAATTCGTTTCTACTAAATATTAAATGCAGTATAAACTGTTCGCATAGCGTTTCAATTTAGAACCTTTGCAGGAAAATCATTTTTTTTTTTCTAAAAGTTTCGATGTATGTACTTATCTGCAAACGCGGTTTGTCATAGTGAATACAATACAAGTACATATTATATACGTTTAATATTTTGTTCGTTTTGTGTTTTCAGTGCACAGTTTTACAAACCAAAACTGGCTAAAATTATTAGTAATCGTTATAAATACAACGTTCGGTCGAGAAACAACTATCGTATAGGAGAACAGAGGTTTTTTAAAAACTTTATATTTTTCTATACACACACGCGTAATATAGGTCTACCAAACTGCTATCATCAGCTTTTTACGTTCATACGAGTCGTAATTAATTCGGACATTTAGATTCGGTTTATTTATTACATGTATAATATTTATAATATGGGATCGTATTATACTTTACTATATTGATGCAAGTTCTTTGTTATAATCGAAAATTGGTGCTCATTTCTCTCTACATCATATATTACACAGTCAATAATAACGGTCTTAAAGTCGTTCAGTATGTACAGTATTAAAATAAATATTTGTCGTCACTATATCATATTATCCATTTTTGCAAAACGAAACTCTCATGAATATTTACTGCAGCGTATGAGTAGTATAACGCGTTATAATTTATATGAATACGGATTTATCCATATCGTATACGTTTTTGTTTGGCATATATAAGTACAATAATTACAGAGATATCATGACGTATGTGTGAACAGATGTGCATTGAAAATTAAAATATACTTATACTATGTTGAAAATATCTTTGCAATAATGTATTCCGCGATTTTTTTTAACAATTTTTCATACTATCGTAATTTTCCCCGATTTACTTTTACTGTTGTACCCACGAACATCGTATGTGACTATTAAACACATATATTTTGTGCACTCTCGCTGCAGTCCTCGTGATTCATGCACGCGTACAGTAATACAATTTGTCTATTTAATTTTATCTCGTGTGTTGAGCTTGCACTATACGCGTGCCGCGTTTGAAATTGAAATGATTTTGTACGCTCGAGGTTACAGATTCCGATAAAACGTAACATAACGTCATATGCTAATGTATGCGATTAGGTAATTTTGTCTGTCTCGGATTTCGGAGGGTTTTAATACGTGTTACACGTTTTCTATGTAAACAAACGAATCGCCGTGTAGGTGCAATTCGAAAAGCTGAAATTAAAATTTTTGGGGTGGCTAATTTGTATTAAGCTATTTCGTGAATTTTTTTTTAACATTTTGGGAGGCTTAAAACCAGGGGGTCTAAGCTACCACCCCCAAATTACCGATGTGCAGTGAGCTTCGTGTTACGATGGACAAAAGTAAAGAAAGGGAGTAAATATTTTAGGTCGGTGCGAGAAGTTGTTGGTTGGCGTAGCGATTACGCTTTGGAGTGGGTCACTTCTTTGGGCAGGCCGATGTTTCGGAAGTTGCGGTTCAAACTTATTTATTTTATATCTAAAAGCAATGATAAATAAATTGCAGCATTCGAAAAAACAATTCTGAGCGAGCTCAGTTATCTAGTATACGTCGTAGTAAAAACCAAATTTGACAAAAAAATATCAGTTTTATTAGATATATAATACTGAAAGAAATATCAAAAAGCCAAGACTCGGCTTTTTTACGGTGTTCAACGCATAAAAATCGGAGCACTCCTTCTAGACGAAAACGTCAACCTGAAAAAAGGAAGTGAAATTTCAAAAAAAAAAAAACTGGGACCAAAGTCCGTATGGACCTATCAGAAAAGTCATTGACTTTGATGGAGAGTTTCTTCTAACCGAAAAAGTGCAGTTTACAGCAAAAAAAGAAAAAATAAATAAAAACGCCATCGTAAAAACGATGTACATTCATCGTTACGCTCAGAATCTAAAAACGTTGTAAAAATTACCATGTGCGAGTGAACAAAAACAATAATCCGAACCCCCGCAGCGTTGCAACGTTGTGCGTGCAGGCGTGCTGCGCAGTGGTGTCCCTGGCGAGTAGTTTTCTCGGTGCACTCATGCAGGACTGCTGCAGCTTGCGTCCGTATCCGACTGCACGTTTTATGCAAACTGCAGAACCCTGCAACAACTCGTATCGTATATTGTGCCTACCTATGGGCATTGTCAAACGAGCAGCGACGAAATTCGGTTTTTTGATCGTATATGAACACTACATATTATTATATACTCGTAGATACGATTACAGTGCTCGAATTGAAAAAAAGTAATAGAAGAGAGACGTTTTTGAGTAAAAATGTTAACGAACAATTTCCTATGTATATATATATCAGACCACAAGGTGAAGTATACATTTGAGGTAGTACGCAAACGCATGTTTTGTAAAAATAAAAGGTTAGGTACACCGTACCCTCCTCAATTCGAGCACCGCCTGGATACGGACTTGTGCGTTTACAAAAAAAAAAAACTCGACGAATTTTTTCGCATAATTTTTATTCTGAGCGTTATACTGCACCCAAACGCGGAAATGTACGTATTGGTATAATTTTAAAAAAATTTTTTTTAGTAGATTCAAAATAAACATTTTTCGAAGTATATTTCAAATGATTTTTATGATTTTCACACGCATGATGTTATAAAGAAAACGATGTATGCACGCGTGCTGTATTAATACTTAAATGATTTAATCGCGATCTTGACCGAACGCGGTTTGTTGACTTTTACAATTTTTGTTTATCATTATACCTTTCATTTTCAATTCGATATTGTTATCCAAATTGTTTTTTGTCGTCAACCGTCGTGTTCGACTCGTAGATTATTTTATAATTCCAATTTTGTTGAATGATAAACGGATGCTTATGGTTTACAAGATTAAACGCGGATCGTTTGTTTCGACCTTTATTCGACCTCATAACCAACTGTAGGAGGGAAGTAGTAGGTATATTGACCCGCCGCTTCTTGGTAACAGTCCGTATATTGAATCGATTTCAAAATACTAAATACTCGCATATTGCAAGAATATTCAACTGCAAACTGACAAACTAATAAATTTATCGTGTTTTAACAGCGCAGGTAATTATTGCAGTTGTTATCCCCGTTTCGTGAAGGTTATTACAAGACTTAAGAATTACTATAAAAACTTTGAATAACAGGATTATAACGTAACATAATATTTGTTGTATTTGTTTTAGAATATTGTTTTATGCTAACCGAATAAGTGTTCTCTCTGTTCTTTGATTTCAAGAACGGTACATCATAATTGTTTTGTAAAAGTAAATTGACGTGTATTGTAGTGTTATAGAACTACCAAAATAATTTAGTTTTAATTTGATTTTCTGAGAAGAATACTGCAGACGACGCTTGTGAAAACGCTTCTTTTTATACTTCGTAGATACTCTAATTACCTAGTCTATTAAATTGTGATTATATAGTATGTGTATATCGATGCTTATTGTAGACTGCCAAACATCAGCTATTGTTTACACTCTGCTGAGTAATTATAATGGTTATATTATGTATGGATAAAAATACTGCAACTAATTTACCTACTTATTGGTATTATAACTATCGGTTTTACGTTTATGACCAAGATAAAAACGGATACTCTGGAATTTATTTTATATTAAATTACGCTATTAACGAACTTTTAAACTTTGCAGAATATAAGACTTAAATTGTTATTAGAATACGTTGAAATATATTTATAATGCTTAAGACATTTTTACGATATGGAACAGTTCAAAAGCCATTCGTCATTGATTTCCGCTTGAGATTATAAATTTGACGATTTGAAAAACGTATTATTTCTCTTATACCAGACTACTGGGTATAGGTATAATATGGAATTTTAACCCGATCTCACCGTATTATATCATATGATTGAAATAAAGAAAATCTCTACAAGTTATTACAGTGTGTATTAGGTACAACGAAAAAGTTCAAATAAGACGTTAAAAAAAACAAAATATTTAAATGATTATCCGATATTCTCTACAACAATATTATCTTTCGCTGTGTGTTTAGTTGTTTTTAAAGTTATGCAAAATCACTACTTAAATATTGTATCTGTCGACTGTTTTTATGCGAACAAGTCGTACTTTGAAGTTTGAACGTGCTGTTTGATGAAATGTTCTATTTAGGTAAGTGATTTATACTGCTGAAATTCGCTCGTATTTTAGCTTGTTATAATGTAAACGAGTTCCGTCGTAATACAAACGTACATTTTTTCCGAGATTATATATTATTGAATTCTGACGGAACGTTGTTTTGGATGCCATGTAATATACGTACGGCAAACTTTAAAATTACAATTATTTTTTTATTATTATTCTTGCGCTTTAATTTAAATGCGAACGTTCAGTAAAAATGAACCAAACAAAACTAAAAATGTTTTACAGTACTACTTTAAATTTGTATTTTCACGCATATCGTATTAAGTTTAAATACATTTCATATATCGGTTTACTTTAATCTTAGATTTTGAGCGCAGCGAGGAATGTATTGATTTTACAATGTTTTTTTTTATTTTTTAATAATTATTTCTCCCGTAGAATGATGCTTCGATCCTAACATATTGTACCACAAAAAAACAAAAATCGGCGGCCCCCTTTTGTTAGAGCTTTTTTTTGAAATGTTGATTATTTTTTTTTTTTAGTTATACATCATGAAAAAGGGTTAAACGAATTTGTGTGTGGAATCGCGATTTAAACAATTTGCTCGCGCGCGAATAATAACGGATTGCGAACGAATCAATTTCAAATATGTTTAAGCGTCTGTAGTTGAAATCGCCATTTTTTAGGAGCACCATATTTGCCGGACGCCCGTTGTTGGTCGTTGTAATATTACTGACAAATATACTCGTTGTTTGCGTGTGAGAAACAAAACCGTTTAAAAATAAGCAAGTGTGAGGGATAGTTTCTAATACAATATTGTCGTTACCACTTTGACACGGAAAGACGTCAACATGCCTCGACAATTCGACCGGAACGACGATAGTTACCTGACCTCGATGCGTTTTGATCGCTCGGAACCGTGTTCAGCGATTTCCAAAAGGCGTTTAAAATTCAAATTTCGAAAAAACAATTCGTTTTAACATAACGTGCCAAACTATAACGGCGTGTGTATACCAGCAGTTTTGGCCAAAGTTTATAGAACGGCACAATTTGATAGACTTATTAAAAAAGATCCTGCTAAAACAACGTGGAGCTTTTTTTTTTTTATGTTCTTCACAAAATCAGTACTACCCTCTCGTGTCACAAGACGTTTTGGCGAAACGCCCGCCCTCGAAATGTCGACCTGGATCGACGTTCTAAAAATGTTATGGAACTGTGTTCAATAAAGCCGGTTTTAACAGAAAACAATGGAAAATTCCAAAAAACGCATACCCTATATCCGAGTTATATCGATTGCTTCGTATAATGAATCGGCTTGTGGAAGGCCTTGTCGTTGTACAGCGGCCGTGTCTGCCTGCTGCAGTCGCGTATTATGCCCCGTCTTCTCGAGTTAGGTTTTGGGGCGAGTCGGGTCATTTCTTCGAATTCACCGTGGTCTTACTCCGCCGTTTGTTTTTCCCTCCATCACGACGGCGACGAACTCAGCGCTACGTCCATAACCAGCTTTATTTTTCATCTCGCGCGTTCGATGTAACAACATCGGTCTTCTTCCGACGCTGCTTCATTCGCCTTATCCGGCTCGTTTCTCCTCCTGCACATGCCCGCATCCCTCCGTCGAATCTAGTCCGTCTGTCTCGTGCGTCGTATCGTGTATTCGTCGTCGTCGCGTTTCGCAACCACAATACCGTTATAACGTCATGCCATAAAAATCGCAACGATATTTTATTGTAACAACAACGATACAAAAAATGTTATTTACGATTTTTTTCTGTTACCCTGGCCGGCCGACATTTTTCGTCGCATTCACTTATCTAATCTCCGCCGCCGCGGGCGCCCAAGGCCATCGCGCCGCCGCCGCCGCCGCCGCCGCCGCGTGGTTCGTGCCGCGCGCACAGCAAAATTTATACGTGCGTATATTGTTTAAAAGACGACGGTCCGCGCGTCGGTGCACGTGGCAAAATGAGCAACTCCTTTTTTATTTTTTTCTGCGCCACGATCGCCGTGCGATAATCGCGCGCGTACACACTTTCTTCGCGGAACGACGGCGGCGACCGCGCGCGCGCGCCGGAGGAGTCGGTAAAATTTGTGTGTTCTATTTTTTTTTTATAAAATTTATTTCGCTCTTTGCGTAGGCGTAAAAAACGTGTTTTAGCCGCCGCAACGACGCGCTTCAAGTTTGAACGATTTGCGTTCGCCGAGAAGACCGTGTGTGTCGGGTCGAGTATTTCCATACATAACCGCCCCGCTGCAGCTTGGACTCGTCTGCGTGTCAACTATATTGTGTATATAAACACTCGGCCAGACGGTTCTTTTCTGAAAGTATCACACGCACCATTTACACATACAGTAAGGGTAGTGTAGAGTGCCTTTCGAAATCAAAAGTAACAACGACGATATTACGGTACGCCTTTTGTTCCATATAGTAGTACACGTGAAAACTATCGCGACGGCGCGCCCGTAAAACAAAGACGCGTTCGGAACCGTGTTAAGGGGCTCCGTGTAGGCAATACTTGGAGCTTCGGAGGAAACGGGTGGATTAGAACAATTTTAACACTGTACGATTGGTGTTCGATTAATTTCTTTTTTCGATACCACCGTATTGAATTGGCGCACACGCGATATAACGTATGGGAGCTTCTTCTGACCACCCCTGAGAAATTCGAGAAAGTTTTTTTTCATCGAAATGCTGTTTTTCAACGATTTTTTTTCTGTACTTTAACTCGGTCTACAATGTATAGGTTACATAAAATCCGCTAATCGTTAGATGTATTACGCTCGGACTTTTTGTACGCGCTTTGTCCGTCTCATAAAGTATGCTGTAGACATAAACATCGTTACTCCGCGCAACACAAGCGTATATAACTGTGATACTTGTAACCAGTACGATAATCGTTTGTTTCTCATTCTATAGTTCTGCGCTTTTACTGCGTAACATAATATTGTAATTATATTTATAGAGTGCTCTCTCCGCGACAACGGTGGACGGTTGAAACGCGAGAAATTTTTTTACGGACAAATTAAAAATCGCTTTTTCCTCGTCCCGGTCGCATTTTGTCGTATGCACTGCGGTGAGCAATAAAATCCATACACGTTAATAGCGTAGAGAAACGTTTCGAAATCGTTAAAAACCGACGTCGTCGTCTCGAGTCCAGCTGACTGACGGCAAAACGGAACTGCGCCCCGGGGGCGGCCCACATTGTGTTTATGTTTTTGGCCTCGATTTTTATGATTTTTTTGTATACCTACGTGAGTGAGCCCTTCGTTACGTCCTTAAGGGCGCCCCACGGCCAAAATTTCAAACCTGCAGGCCTCGACGGAGGTATGTTCAGGGGCGGACAGGCCCGGGCGCAGGAAAGGCGGAGAAGTCCGCCTGGGCCGGTAGGATCAGATTAAATTCTGAGCCAGTATAGTGACGTGTAGTTTCTTCACAAAAGTGTGTTGTATTTTTAAATTTATTTTAAAATGCCTTCAAAATCCGTCGTTGCCTTCGGTCTCCTGTGAACTGCAAGAGAAGTGTAGTATAAAGAATGTAAGCGATTTCCAGTTGTTTATGTAAATAGCCAAAGAATAGCGTGGTTTTCTGCGTTTTATCATGTATTGTCGCGGTTTCTGTGTCGTTTTATTTTCCCCCGCGGTGTGAATGTGATGTGTGTACCCCCATCGAAAAATCAACCCTGTTTGAAATGAAACAACACTGAAAAGAGTTCGGTAGGTTTAAATTTATAATTCGCTCGCTCGCAGTATACAAACGCGCACACTAATTATTATGCCTATAAATGGTTTTTTTTTTTGTACCATCGAACTAAGGACAAAAACGTGTTATTGGTGCGCGACTAATATTCTTCTATGTGGATGAAAAAACAGTTTTGAGACGGTGTAAGAAAACATTTTGGGCCGCTCTTACCTAACCGCCGAATCGCAGGATAATCGTTCGCGACACGTGTGGCGCGTATCTATACAATAATATATTAATCGTCGTGACCCTCCGTCCCTCAAAAAAATAAATAAATAAAAACGACCCTCCCCTCGCTCGCACCGCCGGGGATGATCGTTCGGGGAACACGTTTTTCGCCACATTATTATTATACAACGTACGAACGGCCGGCCGCGTCCGAGGGTGGGTATTGTCCGCGAACAATGTATTATAATGTGTAAAATACCGTGTGGCGACAGCGGGCGGGCGGAGGGCGACCGAATGTAGGACGCCGCTTTCCAATGCGTTTCCTTTCGCCGGCGCGGTGGTTTTTAACGTTTTTTCTATCGTAATCCTCATTTTTAGAGACCTGTATCGTTGGATCATTTTCCGCGACGAAACGTCATGTTTTGGATCGCGACGTCCGTTCTTGTGCGTGTATCCGCCGCACAACCCTTTCGATCGGTTTGCAGCGTGCGACATATTTTTTTTACCCATAAGTTAGGGGTTCGCTGCGTGTGTACACGATTTATGTCTTTGCACTCGAACTCGTAGAAAAACGCACCCCTCGTTAAACCAGCGGACCCCCCCTCCTCTGACGGTTTCCGCCCGGTGCCCCCCTAAACGCGTCTCCGAACGATACGCAAAAGTTTCCGAATCGACAAAACGTGTCGGCGTGATCGCGGTACTCAGAAAAAAAAAGAAACGCTTCCCCCCTCGAACGGGGCGACGCTTTTTTTCTCGCGTTTTCTTCTTCTCCGGACACGTCACCGCGGGGGGAAGGAAAAGACGCGCGTACGAATTACGTCAGATTTTTCGCTCCGTAAAATAAATCGTGCGCGTTATCATCGGATTCGTTTTTCTCAACCCGCCGCCGCCCGCCCGCTCCCTTCTTCTTCTTCTCGTCCGGCACGGAGTTCGGCGGCCGGAGCGACGTTGCCGAACCGTGCGCGCGCGCGCCGCGTCACCACCCGTCGGCGCCGCGCCGCGATCGGGAGACGCCGCCGGAGGAAAACGCGTTCGAAAAAGGCCGCGCGACTACCACCCCGCGATCCGGTTTCGGTGCTTTTCGCCACGTGCCCGCGGAAAACGCGCCAGTTTCGGTCGAACGGTAATAGTTTACGATTGTCGTCGTTTGGCGGGGTGATCCGACGACGGCGCCCGAACGTCAGGCAAAATTTCATTTTCGCACGACGTTTTTGTCGCCACATTGCATATCCGACGCGCCTAACAACGGGCGCACAACCTCTCTCGGCGGGCGGCGGCGGCGCGTAACTATTTTTTTTTTTTTCCCCCGTCCGTTCTTCGCCGATGGGGGAAGGGAACACGTCCGTCGTACACACGATATTATAACAGGAACGTTTTTTTTTTTTTTTTTAAACCGCGGCGGCAACAACGGTTCGCGTTCCGACCGAGGCGGGTCCTTTTCCCCTACCGCCGCCGCCGCCGCCGAGTACCGCGGGCGAACACCGCGCGCGCCACGCACGCACGCACCGCCGTCGACTCGCCGCCGCCGCCGCCGCTCACTCCAACACGTATCGCGGCCCCGGCACCTCCGCCCGTGCGTTTCGCGCGCACACGTCCGTCGTAGTAGTATATTTTACGCGTTTCCCGTTCGTATTTTTCCCCCCGCGCGCGCCGTCCTCGGGTTATCTATCTCCTACGTCGCGTCGCGTTTGTGCGCGTGCGTGCGCTGATCTTTTTTCCACGGATACGTCGAATAATTTTTTTTTTTATTATTCTCCGACGTGTATCACTCGCTCCACACTCGAACCGGACGCGAACGAAACGCGCCCGCCCCCGCCCACCGTTCCGTCGACCGCCCGAGTCCGCCGTCTCCCCTGTCGTCCCGTAGGTGTTCGAAAACGTCCCCGTCGTTTCGCCCCGCCGCCGCCGCCCGCCCGCGTCGCGCGTCGTCCTATGATTTCAACGCCCCGGACCGGACGGCTTTTCCGAGTCCGGCCGTCGTCGCGGTGAGCCCCCCCCCCCCCCCCCCCCCCCCGCCGCCGACGAGGGTTGAGATTCCGCCGGCGTCTTGTACGCGGCGCGACGTGTGTAACGAAAACGGCGGTGGCGACGACGATATGATCACGACGTCGTCGTCGCGGTCGTTCCGTCGCCGCGCGGTCCGGAGCAGCTGACACGCGCGCGACGACGAGACCGGACCCCGAGGGCCGCGGTGGACTCCTCAGGTAAACGCACGGCCGTTGTTTTTTGCTCTTTTGTTTTTTTCTACGTTCCCCCCCGTACGCGAGAGGGTTGAAAATAACGCGAATCTATTATCTCGTCGTTTCTAATAATTTTCGTACTAGCTCTCGTGTATATCCTGCCGAGTTTGTGGGTCGTCGCATAATTGCGGCGTTCGGCCAAATGTCGTCCGAAAACGCTACCCCTAGGGGATGATCTCAATGCTCGCCTTTGTCGCGAACCGTCCGTCCCCGCGAAAACCACGGGAACGGATGACCGTGTCCGTCGTACGTTTCCCAACGAGTTTCCGCGATGTTTATTGAACGTTTTTGGCAAAAACTTTTTGCCCGGGGGTGGTGTGGTTGTTCGCGAAGGAAAACCGTTGCACAGAATTTTTCCGGCAAAAAATCAAACGGAAATCCGGTGTGCAAGATTATCGTTCGCGAATCACCCTTTGGCCAGTCTTTTTTCGTGATCCGACGTCATCTGTGACCGACGTTAGTTTTTCGACGGGTGCCGCGACGTTTTCTTGCTCTGTTGGGCCGCGATTCGATCTGCGGTTTTTGCATCTTCGTCGGCAAACGTTAGGAAAGCTTCAACAACGTCCCTGTTAGAAATATGCATTCGGAAGCGACCGATACGTAGTCTCGATTACTAGTCGACGACCGGAACGGTGTTTCAAAAGTGGATCAGAAAAATACACCGGACAAAACTACTGCTTTTGTTTAAATAATTGAAAACCGTGTGTATGTAGTTGAGCCGTGGCAAATGTGGTTATTGACTTTGTTGGATAGTGTTGTTGCCTGTTGGTCTAGGCGAAGTGAAGGGTGTGTCCAGGTACCTACATTATCTTTGTGTATAGTTTTTTGTCCGTTGTCGTCCGATAAAGTGTACTAGTGTAATTTGATTGACACAATTGGTTTTCACTTGGCACACTCGGTTTAAAAAATGGATGGATAATTTTTTGGCTTGAATTGGAAAAAAAACCTGAAAAGGAAAACTGTCACTTAATTTTAATTTAGTGACAGTTTTCCTTAAGTAAATTTGTGAGCGTCCCCCGTGTCCTATTACTACGCATAACAGAAACATCACATCGTTTAGATTTGGTAAAAAGAAGTCCCTCTTCACTTTAACCACCGGTTAACCTATAGGTATATTCATGCGTTAACATTTAAAACACAATCAAAGGTGGTCCTACTGTTACCATACTGTTCCAAACTACTGGCTACATTAATAAATTTAGAAATTATTTTTTTTCAATTTTTTTACAACGCATCTAGGTGTGATTGCAAATTTTTTTTTTTTTTGAACTTATTTTGATTCCAAACTATACTAGGTCATATACATAATAATATAACACCTCAAGATAGTATTTTTGGAAATTTTTTTTTCATGCGTTTCCTAACGCTTGTGAAATAAATAAAGTTTGAACTTACATCAAGCGTTTTCTAACCGAGGACTTGTAGGTACACACATGTAAGCGCATGCGTCAAGCTTGAGTGTGTGTAAACTTATTGTGATTTCAGTTTTGTTAGGTGTCTTACCTAAAAACAATTAATGATGTCCATAAGTGGACTTCTATTTTATCATTTTTACATCCAGCCTTCATTTAAAGTTAGGTGTATGTAAGCAGGTGTTGATGGGGCATATGGCGTTATAAGAAATTTACTTGCTTGTTTGTTGTTATAACTTATAGGTATCATAAATAATCCTGCAATTATTGTGTTATATATTAATATTATTGGCCTACATCAATTCCCTTGTCAAATTGTTATTATTTTTTTATTATTTAATTGTGTTTATTTTATTTGATAATTGCACAGATATCCTAGTATGCACATACTGCTCTAATTAAATATTTGGCTAACACATCATTAAAAGTAGTTTTTAGTTATTTTTGTTGTATATAAATATACATCACAACAATATTGTTTGATAAAGTAGTAATAATATACTGTGTCGCTATATTATGCTCTAACAAGTAGGTACAAATGTACAGAAGATAAATGATGCAGGTGTGAATTAAGAGATTTGTAAATACATAGGTAGTACTCACATAATTTTTTTTATTTTTTAGTTACCTATAAAACAATGTGTAATATTATTAAGGTTATTAAGTACTTGTTTCCATTTGTTTGAAGCACATTTGTAAGTAGGTACGGTGTATTAAAAATCTAGTTCTCAAACACATTCAGTGTTGTTTTCAGTCTTACTTTTTTGTAATGAGACCCCATTAAAAGTTATCCAAGAGTCAAAAGTCGGTATTGTTTTGTGTTATCGCTGCATTGATAAAAAAATATATAGGCACATTGTTTTCATGCTATACCCTTTACATTGCAAACAACCCTTGATGTCAAAAGCACATTAAATTTTCTCCCCGTGAAAACTATACAAAGAGAAGTGAATTTTATGTTACATAATACTTTGTGTAATTCATATAAACATTAGTCACGAGGTTAGTCATATTACCTACTTATCCTTACCCTTACACTTGCATTCAATTCGTACATTTTGTGAATCATACAGAAACCTATTATTTAAGTTCTCAACGTAGAATTGAGATTTTCTGATACAAAATTTAATTTAATTTTTTGTAAAATGCACTTAAATTTTTACAGCAACTCAATGTTATAAACTATGTTTTAGTTAACATATGTGCTTTCGTTATTAAATTCAATTAAATTTTAAAACTCCAGCTACCCTCTTACTTTTAGTCAAGAAACTGAAGTACAAAAAATGTAGATTTTTTATCAGATAACCAAGTTCTGTAGTATTGTTATGTGTGAGCATACATAGAATTATTTTTCTGAGTAGTCTGTATCAAGTTTGTATTATATTTTTTAGATTTTAACAATTTTTCCTAATTGAACTTTACCACTGTTGATTTGAACCTATGCCAATAGTTAAAAACACAAAATATTAATATAATATGCATTAATTTAGGTATCTTACACATCTTGTAAAGTTTTAATTTTACACTACTTATGTATTCTTGATTTTTGTTAGTATTTTATTGATTGGTATAATATTAGGCATTTATAATATTTGCTTATTTTTAACTTTCTAATATTGTTGTTCATCATTTTTATTCTATTTATTTCCATGTTAAAACAACACAAGTATAATTATTATATAAATGTACAATAAAATACTTCATAATATGCAATCACCCAGCAATAGCAGTAAAATATTATATCATATAGGTACTTAGATGCCATTTTGACGTTAAATTTGTATTTAAAAAACCTCTGTTGCAAGGATATGGTTTGTTTTACGAGAAAGAGTGCTTGCCAAAATTCGGATGGTTTGTAAATTGACAAGTGTATGTTCTTATGGTATAGAAAATTCAAAATCCAGTCAAGTAAAGGGTAGATAAGGATAACTTGATAATAATGTTTTACTACAAAGAAAAATTATGAGTTGATACACTGGCATGTATGTGATACTGAAGTGCATCGAACAAAAAGAGAAAAACAATCAATATTTTGGTAGGTACCATTAAAATTAAAAAAAAAGTTCTCATCACCAATTCCTGTACAATTTTAACTTGAAACTTTTTTTGAACTTCAAAATTTAAATAAACTCAATTATAGTTTAAGTAATGGTTATTAGTCTATGATTTAATGGTATTGTATAATATAGGTAGATAGGCGGTATTAGATACTAAATTATTTTTAATTTGACTAAATATTTGTTTTGTTAAATCATTATGTTTTACTGCTGAGTCGCGCTCACGCCATACAACATGCAGAGGAGTACCGTAAAAATACTAATCAAAAGTGGATGTCTATATTTTAAACTTTATCTATCAATTTTCAAAACATGCAATTATTATAGTTGAGCGATAGAAATGAAGACAGTATAAATATAGGATATTTCTGGAGTGGAAGCCAACGTGAGAAAGGCCCCGACCTTGGTGACCAAGAAAATGATGGTTAGACGTAGTTGAAGAAGACAAACTGGGAGTTCGTGAATGGAGAGATTTATCCCGGGATCGAGAAAAATCGAGCGATTTTGTGATGAAAACTCTTTGTAGTTATTAAGGGCCGAATGATGAAGAAGAATTGATCTATATAAAAGTGTTCTTTTCGAGTTTAGATACCCCCGAGTCCTCCAACATTCGAGAACACACTTTAACACGAGTCCCTCTGACTGATTTATCACCGTGCAGCACGAGGCAATTTATTATCTGTTAATTCCTACTAAAACGCGAGTTATATTGTAGATAAAATGAGCACGTCGTACAACGCATTGATACGCACGCTGGGCCGTCTGAAGACACAAAGGTCTACAATAATATAATGTTAAACGTATGTCGCTAATTATTATTGTGGCGTGAAATTAATCCAAACGAAGAAATCATCCGAATGAGTCACCGCGAGTCCTTTGTCAATTCAAGTATCATTTTCTACTCTATATAGCTGCGGTGTAGACTGTAGAGGAGACATGTAAACAAATATTAAACACGTTTAAAAAGCTGTACGGTGTACACAAATTCCAATGTTATATAATCCTAACGACGTAGATTTATGCACGAAATTATTATTGTTGTTGTAGGACCCGGAACAAACGGAAACTATTTTATTAAATAACCAAGCTGTTTTTCGTCTTTGCTATGCGACGATGTATTTTACCCACGACGTATTCAACTTAAAATCGCACTCAAACAGTGCTTGATTCGAAGGTGTATTCCTCATTATTTCAAAAAAATATTTTAACGTACCGCTTCTAATTTGGTACACTTAATACATCAATACAAATTTCATTTTTTTTATTTAACTGCGTCCTCCTACTATTTTTTTATCCAAGTCAAGCACACACATTCGGGTGTTAAAAAACGATTCGAATATTTTTTTTTTAGGGCTCATTTTATTTTGCCAACACCAGTACTATGCTCGCTTATGTTTGACTAAACAAAATATATAATTACTTAGTATATTATATTATTAATTTAAAATACTACCTATAAATTATATGATACCGTGTGTGTTTATTTGATAAAAATGGCGGACTGCCAAATTTTTTCACAAAAAAAATCATCGAAAATACAATTCATTAACATAATATATTTAAATAACCCGCATTGTTTTCTTTGTATTTTTGTTTGTTTACGATTTATAGTCTTTATAAATTAAATTTTAATATATTTAATATTTTACGCTATTGTAAGTACAACATCGTTTTTTATTTGATTTTTTTCTTCGAAATTATTTCGTCTTCCATTCTTAATGTTCTATTAATATCTACTGCACGGTAATTGATACCGACCTATAACGTACACTAACTGTTTGACAATTTTTCTGCTTTGTTGTTTTGTATACTTTAAGTTCTTTAGTCAGCTTATAATATACGATTCTTTTAACTTAACTTTTGAGGAGTACACCTGTAACTTGCATTAGTTCGAAAAATATTGCACAAACAGTTCTGGTACTTGCAGATGTACCCGCATGATTGGAAAAAAAAAAAATCAACACAATTTTTTTTCTTATTCTCGACTAAAACGTGGTGTCAGTCAGAGTTCAAACCTGCCAAATATTTTAAAATGTGTTCTAAAATACTGGTTTTCCATTGAAACGTCTCCACAATTGATACTTATATTGATAACAATAATATTATATTGCCCCATCGGTTGATATTGATTTTTGCTCAGATTGCGTAACGATGACCTTCGCAAACGTGTGTGTTCATAACTCGGTTACAAGAAAGGCCTGCACTTGATGTATAAAATCTCCAATCGATTGTTTTATTGTTTCACTCGTTAACTGTTATCGTCGTGTATTATAAAAACTTTAAAAAAAAAACGTTTGCAGCCCAAGTTTTTCGTTTATTATGACTCGTTTAGATAAAAGAATTAATATCAAAAAGTATATAGTTTTCAAAATCGTTTATTTATAATGTGAAGGTCGAGCATGGGTACACTCGATAATGTAATTTGCAAAAAAAAAAAAGAAATTTGTCTTAAATTTTCGTTGCGGGTACTTTCAGTTTGCATAAATTTTAATAGTAAATTAATCTATACAGTCGACCTATTATATATACCTACCGCGGGAAAGGTTGATGGTTTGATGGTTAAAACTTTGTATGACATCTTATACTCCTCCTTATGTATAGTTCTGAACGAGAAATGTTGTTTTTTTTTTAAGACTTCTCGGTAAAAATGTAAACTACGAATAAAACTTTTTTGCCGATTTCGAGAATCGCGCGTCGTCGTTCGCTCCGTTTTAGAACGATTCGAGCTCGTCCTGTCGTATCGAATAACTGCGCATTAAAGTTTCTGCTTGGACCCGTACAATATACCTTATATTATAGCGGTATTTTGTCAAATTACGTTCGTTCGTTCAGGGACGTTACCTATGTATGAAAGATTGAAAAAAATATTTTGCTCAGTATTTTTTAATAATTTTCCAAGTATATTTTTGTTAAAATGTATGGTTTTTACCAGGATGTACGCTAGATAAATGAGCTCGCTTGCAGAATCGTTTTTTCGAAGGAAATGATTTATAATCGCTTCCGGATATCAAATAAAACGTTCTTACTTCCGAACCACAGTGACACCAGCGATCTAGAGTGATCCCGGCTTTTTTTAATATTATGTCGGTTGGTGATTTTTTTTTTTTTTTTCATCGACATCGTCGAGACTGTGCGTAAACCCTCTGGTGGTAGCAGGCGTATAATATTTTCTCGCTATCAGTGCAACCAATAATTTCAATTATTCATCACGCGTTTATTTAAATGGGACAAAATAATAGTTCGACAACTTTTAATTTAAAAAATATATAGATATATGTTGTTATAATTGGTGTATCGAAAGATTATCATAATTTTTTTTTTACCGAATCGTTTTGCGCGGCTGTTGTAATAGGTACGTATTGTATTTGTTTTGCGTTATATACATTTTCTAGCGCGTACTGTCAAGCAAAGGTGTTTTTTTATTTTTCAATTTTTTTTTTTTCGTTTTGTTTGTTCGTTGTGTATATTATAATATATATCGCAGCTCGCGCAAATCTGCAGCCGCGACAATAATAACTATCCTACTCGCTAACGAAACAATAATACGTATTACGAGCACTTATATACACCCATACGATTGTCGACCAACAGAAAACGGTTTGGTTGGGTTAGTTAGTTTATCTCCTGTAAATATAACGTCACTCCACGGATATTCCACGTATTCTCTATTTGTGAAAATTAAAAATTAAAAGGTGTTTGTCGTATGTTACCTGCAATTAATCGTATAACGAAGAAAATTCGCGCGTTTAGTGTAGGTATTTATTATAATATGTTACTATATTTTATTCGTTTAATAAAACTCCTCATCAACTCAACCCAACGAAATCCTAGGTGCGGGCCCGACTTCCACAACCGAAGTTTTCAAATTTTCTTAACGCATAGGGTAGACCCTTGTATAATTTCGTTTGTATACATCAAAATCGGTATAATATTAAAATTTTGATTAAATTGTGTTGTTGTCTAATTTATTGACCTCGGTATAGTAGTAGTCGAGAAGACATTTTTCTCCTCAGATTAGAAGAAACACAATTTTTTTTTTTTCTAATAAAATATGTAGAAATTCCATTTTTAAAATTATTTTTTCGATATAATATGGCGGCCGTCGGCATCAATACGTATTGATTTGCGGTTGTACGCACGATCTTTGAATAGTTCACAAATGACAACTGCTGCTGAGTGGGCCGACAATTCATCAAGACTTTTAGATTTTTTTATTATATTTTATTAAATAAATACCGTGTCTTGTTCTTTTAAAATTTAAGTACATTTTATGTACTGCTATTTAAATACGCTATTGTAGGTACGTGGTATTTTCCGCGTATTACGCGTTGGTTATCGAACATATTTCCGGAGTATATATACGGAAAAAACAAGAGAGAGTCTAAAACGGCGAGACGTGGCACACGTATCTTTTTGGCTCTAGCATAACCAAATTCCACGACCGAAGGTTTCGCGCGAACGATGTTTTGTAAATATGATTTTTTGTATTACGCATACTTAAATCGGAGACAATAAGAGGGAAAAAAACGAAATAAAACAATTTACCGGCATCGTTAGTCCCGTATACTTTAAATTGATGAAACTTCATACATTTTCTCCGCCCTCGCGGAGTTTTTCGCGTACTAATTTCCAAAACCGAATAACATTTTACAAAAATGCTCCGAACGACTTGAAATTTTCACTGTTTTACACAAACGTAATCGGTAATTCCGACCCTCGGAATTCCCTCTCGCACATTATTATTGAAACGGATATGAATTTAAAACGAAACAACTGAGCTCTCTCAAAACCGTAATTTTCGTTCGCAATATAATACGTATATTACCTTGTGTTATACTACTTACAAAAATCGTACACAAAACATCAGACACTGTAAACGACTTAGTCCGAACTTTAGTCTATAGCTGCAACTAAATACTAAAACTAAAAATAACAGCTGTCCTTATCGTTTATATATACTTCATATTATAGAGAATTCAAATCGTTGTTTTTTTTACCCTCGTATGAATGAACCGTAACAATCGATTGGTAAACGATTTTGCGAAATAATACGTCCGTAATAATTATTTTAAGTCGCACGTTCGCGATCTGGAGTCGGCGCTCGTCAGAAATGTATAATATTATTATTATTCTCTCGCGATGGAGGTCAACGCTCTCCGCGCGCGTTCCCTCGATCCGTGTGCTGACGACTATTTTTCGATTTTGCGGACAGCGATTTTGTCGCGTTCGCGGTGGCCGTATGTATTGCACGGAGGTATTTTGTGTGGATAAAGCGTGTGGTTCGTTTCGCGTGCAGAAAACAAATCGCTGTTGAAATCTCCAGGTTTAAATAAATCCGTACCATCGGGATGGTCTAGAAGGCCTGTGTACGGTTTGATTTCATCTCAATGGTTCATTAGTGTATTTTAAGTAGAGGTGTGTAAGTATATGTGTGCTGCAGTGTATAAACGTTGTTGAGTAATTCGATTACGATAGTGTTCCTATAAAAAAAAAAAAAACATTTTATACAGTTTGTTACGCATCGTCTGCAGTTGTTTGTCAGTTGCTCGTACAATGTTTTGACTTAAATTATTTGAAAGAATGTTTCAAAATAATAATAACATGATCGTATTTACTTTTTTGTCCTTCGCGGAACAGAAGAGACGTGTGTACGACGGTTTTTTCAAAGTCTTTTCTCTACTTGTCGTCCCTGTAAAAGTGATAATCAAAATAAAATCTTTTTTTTTTTCGTTTTTACTTCTGCCGCGTTGAGCACTTTTTCACCTTTATTACTTTTTCGGCTCTTTGAATTGCGTTTTGGTGATCGGTACACTGCGAGAAAACGTTGAGAATTTAGTAATTTTCGTAGGATATTATAATATGTACGTCGTGTCCGCGTGTTTGCGTATTTAAGGGAGTAGAGGACTAGTTTTAACATGTTTTTTCTGACCTCTGGGTGTAACGAAAAATAACGAAATTTGAAGCGGTATATTATGTTGATTTTACGACGATTTTTTTTACAAAATTGTTTTAAATTATTAAAAAAAAATCACACGTTGGAGGAATGGATGGATAGTAGTGTACACAAACGCCATACAAATTTCAATTTATGAAAAAAGTGTCCGTGTGCAAACTTTTAAAGTGACGCAAACAAATTTTTCCAACATTCAAGTACAAAATACGAAGGCCGTCGTCCCGCCCTAAAATCCTGGCTACGCCACTGCACACCCATGTTTAATTTTGAGTTATTTTGATTATTATTTATATAATATATTGAAGTTTGAGACAAATGTAGGTCACGTGTGTAGAAACACGTGACTCGCCCTTTTATATGACGTGTGACGCGTCACTGCAGAGCGGTCGGAGGAAAAAACTCTAAATTGTCTCTTTTTTTTTCTCCTAGGATTCTACTCGACAAGATCCAAATGTCCATCAACCGGACAAACGATTAGACTTGTTTAAAAACGAAAATTTTATTTAATAAACTATAATAGTACCTTTTTTCTCATTGCTAGATTCTGACATCAATCGTTCGCTCGTAATTTTATCATTCGAAAATCGGATCTGGACAGCTGTGGTGTGTACCTATTGTTACTTCATCGACTGTCCACCACTTGACCATTTGAAATTCATTGGCGTTCGCATAATATTACCGTTTTTATCATTCGGTATTTACGCGCGTATATAATATAATATTGTTTGTATTACATAAGTGTTAAATGCATTAAAAAAAAAAAAAAACGACCAAAAAACATCGCGAACGGCCTCCAATCGCTCCTTCCACGTTGTCCGGATTCGTTTCCAGGCCTTTTATATAAACTGGTTTTGAACGTGTTACAGGTACACACAGATATATTTTAACGTTAATTCGTTCGTGTGCGGTACCTCAAAAAATTTTATAGTTGCAAAGAATCACGCGCACTCCTCCTTTCGTAACGGGCGACTTCTGCTGCAGCTGCCGGATTCGTACCGTTTTTAATGTATGCAGAGATATACGTTTTTTTATACTTGAAATAAAAATCTCCGGAAAACCCGTGACGTGTGTGTCGACTTAATAAATGTGTAGTATAAAATTTAAAAAATACAAGTACACGCTGCAGCGCGTGTCGTCGAAAAACGAGGAGGTTTTTTTTTTCTTTGCCTCGGATCATTGTTTCCTCTCCGTCAACGTCAATCGCCGCGAGTTGTATTTGAGGATTTTACGCCGCGCGTTTCCCATTTTTGATTCGTAAATTTATTTGGTACACATAATTAGTTGTATACGTTTATTAAAAAATATGATATGTTTTTTAATAACGAACCGATTGTGTTGAAGATAAAAAAAAAAAAAAACGAGTTTTGACCGTATCGACACAAAACATACATTTGCGTAAAATATACACACACTTGGAACGCATAGTTTTTATGTTTTTGTCGCTCGTCGATTTTTACCGTTGATTGATTCGTTCGTTCTCGCATCTTGTCAACTCTAATCGAGCGTATTTTTTTGTTTCAGATATTATTGGATTTTTCTCCTTTTGGATACCTAATAAATAACCCGACTAACAATATTGAGACATGTTGGAGAGCAGTATGCAGCAGCACCATCACCGGAGCATGTCGTTCCCTCACGGTGGTAAGTTTTATAATTTTATATACACACTCTCGCGTTCTTTTTACATCATTATTAATTCGAATAACGCGAGTTTGTTCAGCGTGGTGTGGGGCGTATTACCTTCTTGTAGATGAATTAAAATAAAAATTTTCAGATTACTTTCGTTGTATAAGGAGAACGCGCGTGTTTGATGTCACACTGCACTTGTGGTGTACCTACTTGCCGACGATAAAACGGCTTTGCGTCAGCGTAAAGCGGATTTCGGATAAGTCCGGTGTAAATGTGTTTAAAAATTTAAAAATAGCCGAGAAAATAACGTGTACAGTGTTTTGAAGAAAAAAAAAAAAGTGGCGGCTTTCTCGCCCCGCTCAGAATCTCAGATAACTTGAATTTTTTCCGCATTCATCTACGTGTATTGATAATGTATAAAATGTACCAAACTCGTAAGTCATACAATACTACTGTAGGTCATGTAGCCTGTTTGCAGGTTCACTCGAAAACTTCGTCTTTTTTTCTATCATTTATGCGTGCGAATTAACTCCAAAATTGCGTTTGATTTGCATCGTAGGCGCATATTATAGGGATAAAAGGATTCGGGTTTTTGAAAAAAATTGTATTAAACCTTTGTGATTTTTACAAATTGTTGTGCATATTATGCAATATGGCTATTGTCGTCGATTCATAATACTATAATAATGTGAGTACATTTTGAGAGTGTGTATTTCAGCAGGTTACCGTCGTCTATATTTTTCAATAAAATTTCACGAATGTTGTTTTTTGTATAAAAAGTGGTTGCGTGGCGTTCTCTGATACGTTGTACAAACACTTGTACCTACACGCCCAATCGTTTTAAGGCGTCTTGTGTAGGCAATTTCAACTACAGTTCTATAGAGCATAATATGCACTATACTATCAATAAAAAAATATTAAAACTACACTTTTAAAACGCGCGTTTGCAAATTCGTTATTAATTTTTGAACAAGCATATAAGTGAACTTCAGTGGTTATAATATATATGTCTGTTGTGTAAGTTAATTATTTCTAACTGCAAAACTCGTTCAAAAATATATACCTACATGTTTCGCGAATGCCAATTTTGTTGTGTAAGTATTAAAAATACAACGTTATCCGTGTGTTGAACAATACCATAACTTTACTTGTAGTTTTATATAGAAAAGTTCAAACCGTTATACTTCTTATAAAAACTTACTGTCGTATATATTATATTATATACCAGCTAATAATATTTGATTAGATATTTTTGAGTAAATTTCGATCTTAGGCAACTTTTATTTTAACTAAAATCGTCTACTTGACCATGTAAAGCATATTATAATTTTGTTTTATGCTGAGAATGAGAAGCGTTTCGTATAAATCGGACGTGCATTATCAAAACTCATTTACAAAACATATATTTTGTGACTGTACTCGAACTTCAATCACGATACCCTTTATTATATTGCAATTAATTTAACGGGTTCCGTCAGCAGTTATAAAAAATGCATATTCGTCGGAAATTTCGATAGCACAAAAATACACGATTTCCAAGTATACTCGCTATTGGTTTAAAAAAGTTTTATACATTCTGAACGCAGCAATATAAAATGTATAATTTTTATGTTGTTTACATTTTTTTTTTATTTTTTATTCGGAAAACACTTTTTAGAGTTAGTAGTTGAAATGCTCCGTTCTTTTCAATGTAGTGCATGACCCCGATAGGTTTTTGGCCCTAGATGGTATTTTAGTTGAAGTTATTATTTGTTTTTTTTTAATTTTAATTTTTGAGTCATTATGTATGTATGATCTAAAAACAAAAAAGTTCAAACTTCGCTCCGAATGACATGGACATTTTTTTCTTCACGCGTCATTAAGAAGTATGATGTTCGCATTTGTGTGCGAAATCGAAACTAATTTCGATAGTAATTTTCAAACGATTTACGGAGCATTGTAATCTTGTAGAACTTGTACATTTTACTCCGAGTTTCATAAAACCTTTAGTTTTCATACTTTAATTAGATTTGAACCATTCATGCGTTGACTTACTTGTAGTCGGAAATTTGTTCACACTATAATATGTTTGTTTACGTAGATTTATTTTTATCGTTATACACATTGTGTTTTTGGCCCCTCCTCCAAAAATTGTTTCAACTTTTTGTAATTTGTACACTGCATTATTATATGGAACAGATGAAGATCTTATCAAACAGACTGTTTTAATATATAACTTAAAAGTTTCCATAATTATGTGGGATTCGTTTAATAATAGTCATGTATAGTTTTCATGTTTAAAACTTTCGGGCGTTTTTGCACAAACTTCAAAAAATATTTATTTATATTGATTTATTTAACTCTTGGAAGACCAAAAAGGTAAAAATTGTTGAAAGAAAAGTAGGTAAGTTCATATCAGCTTTCAGAATCCTTATCGCATCGGTCTGTGTGTAGATTGCGATATTGGCATAAGAGAAACGTCTAAATTCTTACGATCCGTGTGTGTGATAGACAGTGAACGAATTGCTATTCTCAATCCCCTAATTATATAACTTGAGGTGATTAGGTAAATTAGGTAATTAGGTGAGTATACCAAGTAACAATGGGACTACTGGACCCTGTGTACAGTATTATAATTAAAGGTAAATCGTAAAATAGGTAAATCGTCGCGACAGTGTTGTAAACGTTTATTTACTAATCGGTTTTTATTACTTTTCCGATTCGGGCGTTGGTTTTTCGACTTTTGGAGGACAGCAGCTCGTTCTTAATAAACGTCGGGTCGATTTTCTCTGTGTGTATCGAACGGCCCCAAGAAGGGCACGTCCGTTCGCGTTAATAACCCGCCGCGACCACGGTAGTGTCGGTACGCAAAATTATAATCACAATAACGAAATCGTAATTAAAATCCTTCGGAACTGCTGCACGAAACTGTGCGTTTTTCGCTCGCTTTATAACTGTAAATGTTCACGGAAAATAACGGGTGTGCAAACAAGTGTGACCGAAAACCGCGCGAGCGAGCGAGCGAGCCGTTCTCGTTCACCGGACACTTCGTTTTAAAATATCTCGATTTGTTCGTGGCTCGCGAGACCACTTTTTAATATATTATTCGTATCGTTTTTTTGTTTTTCACTCGAATCCAGACACTCGTTTGTTTCGTTTTTGCGGGTGGAGTGGGAAAGAGGAGAGGTGAAAAGCCGCGGAAGAGCACGTTATTATCACACGAACACGGTCCGGCGCGAGGTGGCCAGATAGAAGATTTTTTTAGAAACATTTTTTTTTAATTTTATTCGAGTACCAACAAAATAATCGCGTAGGGTTACGCGTAAGTTTTCTATCGACTGCCGGTCTCGACTGAAGAAAAACAGCGATTATTTTCTTCGACGAACGCCACGAAAAATATGGAGTTGCGCGAAACTCCGAACGCGATATTATCGTTTGAATGTGCCAAAGGATTTTCGTCGGTAAATTTTTAGCGCCACCGGGGTTGTGTCGCTGCGTCCAAGGTCGTCGATTGGATAAACTATTAATAGTTGGCGCGAGATTGTTACAACAATGTATTATTATTATATTATATGTGTGTATATATATTTTTTTTTATAATATACAGCCCGCGCGTTGTCACCGACATCGTGTGGTCCGATTCCGAAACAAACACGCGAGAACAGTGTTTTAAAGTATCTGTCGTCTGTTGTGGTGAACGTTTTCGTCGTAATAAAATGTGCAAATTTTCTTTCGATACCGTGTGTCCAGACTCCGGCGAATAGTTTGGATCGACCATAATGCGTATTACTAACGCGAAAACGTACATTTTCCTCGTACCCGTATGCGCGTGCAGCAGTAGTACTTAATTTATGTTTCGAATTATTCGCAACAACCTGTGCGCAAAATACAACAACAGACTCGTTCGTTCGTTTTTAGCGGTTACCCACCGCAATCGAAAGTGTATGCAAATTAACTGAACACTATATCGAGTTGAAACTGATGATTACAGTTTGTTCTATGATTCTATAACGATTGAATATTTCGAACGTGGTTTTCGTAGAAATTATTTGTCTGTGTCTTGTCAAAGAGCGAACATCCCCGATAAAGTTACTATCGAATTCCGCCAGAGCGCGCCCATATACGTTATTTCTATAGCTGCTTCTTAGTTCTTAGTTCCATGAAACAAAAATTAACCAATTTCGGTTTTGAAAAATTATTGCGTTTCGAAACAGTACTTATACCTGTATATACCGCCATTGAGTTTTTTTTTTTTGGAATTTTGATTATTAAATAAATCAATAATAAAATTCAATTTTCAACAACGCAGTCAATTTTAAAACCTAATAACATTAAAAAAAAAATTTAATTTTGTAAAATTTGCCAATTACAGTCCTTATATCAAGAAATACACTATTGTATATTTAAAGTTACAAACTCGTGTAACTACAAAATTTAAACTAGTACGAAAGAACTTAAAATGCGAAATTTCTATTTTTAAACCGTTTTTAAACTGACTAAAAAATAAACGTTAATGTTTTAAAATATTTTTTAGGTTCATCGTAAGCTTAAGTAATACTCGACCAAACCATTTAAGTCAAAATGATGGGATATTCCCTCTTTAACATCACCGTTGCCAACCGTATATTTACAAATTTTTTTTTTTTTTTTTATTAATACTTCATTTTTAGGGCTAATTCTCTTTTTCCCTAATTTCTTTAAATGGACGAATCGATGGGCGGACAAGGGAATTTCTCAACATCGGCCCATCCCGAAAAAAAAAAAAAATCATAGGATATCATCCATCCTTAAGAACGCGAATTTACTATCTATAAGTGTGTGTAATATTATAGTGTATTATATAATCGATCCACTGCAGTCAATATATTATGACGTTTTGCGCATTCCGTTAATTATCGCAGCTGGTTGTTTGAACAGTGGATGAGATTACTCGGAGCAAAATAATTTTCTCACACCCGACATGAAAATAAATAAATCGCTTAAACTATTTTTGTTGTCCTAAAAAATGCAAGTTTCTATACGTAACATTGTACAATGGTGTTCTCATGGTGTGTGTTCGGTTCTGTTTTATCTGGGTATCATCATCTACCCGTGTGTGTACAACAACAATATCACTATGAAACATGTCAAATTAAAAATTACCAACAACAATATCAGATGCGGTGTGTTCTGATTAACGCGTATTGCTTCAAATTTAAATAAATAATCGTCGTAGTCTCTTTCTACATGACAATTATGATATTTTCTTCACCTTTTTTAACAAATATATGATGTCCTCCGTGCGCCCAGTGCGCGCAGTTACTCGAAAATGGTGTTAACGTCGTATGCTTACTACGTACACAATCTATATGTATTATATACGATTTTGTGTTTCAGGTTCCGTGATACACAACAACGCCATGCCGGGCCCCACCGTGCAGGTGAGCAAGACGAAGACGAGCGGCGGTGGTGGTGGTGGCGGCGGCGGCGGCCGACTGAACGCCGTGGTGAACAAACTCCATTTGGCGAAACAGTGCGGTCCCGCGACGATCCCGGACCCCCCCGCGGTCCCTGCTCCGCCGCCGCGGCAGAACAACCACGGGCCGCACCATCGTTCCCAACTGATACAAAACCTGTTGAGTACCGCGATCGTCCCGCCGCCACCGAACTCGGAAAAGAAAAACCTGCGCGCTCCGCCGGCGCTGTTCCCGCTCACGTCCGAGGTGACCATCCAACGGTATCCAGTCGTCCACCAGCATCCGCCGGCGGTGCCCAGCGACCTGGACGTTTTTCAGCGGCTCAAACGGCTGGGCACCGACATCGAGATGGAGCAGCTGGTGCAGGTGCGACGAAACGGGACTCCGACAACGTCGTCGCCCGTCTTGCCGCACAGAGCCAACAACGGCCGTCCGCCGACCATCGGAGGAGGAGAAGGACGAGGCGGCGGCGGTCTACACGCGCAGCAGGTTCTGACGGACGCCGCCGCCGCCGCCAATCATCACGACGTGTTCAACAACCGCAGGATACCCGAACCGTCCGTCGTGCTCGAGGTGAAAGTGCAGTCGGAAAAGCAGCAGCAGCAGCAAAAAGTCCGGAATAACGACGCGGTGGTGCAGCAGCTCTGCGTGTTGCCGCGGTTCGATCCCCGCGGGACCGCGCCGCCCGCGAAAGACTACGTGTTCACCATCGAACCTTCGCAGGTGCTCGTCGCCGACAAAGGGCAAAAGCTTTACAAGTGCAACGTGTGCTCGGGCGTGTACCAGCGCAGGGGTGCGCTCAAGAAACACTATCTGAAGGCGCACATCAACTACCGGTACCTGACGTCGCGCGACCTGCAGATCGCCGGCTTCAAGGGCGAGCGGCTGGACCGGATGCTCGTCCGGTGGAAACACGCCACCGACCAGATCGGCTACTATCACTGTCACAAGTGTTACATATCGTACGGCACGGCGGTGGAGCTGCGATGCCACGTGATGAGCCATCCGCCGCCGCCGTCCGTCCAACAGCAGCAGCAGCAGCAGCAGCCAGCGGCAGTCGTCCAGCAGACGGCGGCCAAGAGAAGCGCGGCGGCGGTCGCCGCCAAGCCCCGCGAGCTGCTGTGCCTGTACTGCGACAGGGTCGTCGGTAACGAGGAGGACCGCAGGGCGCACCAGGCCAAGGCGCACCCGCCGAAACGGAAGAGCCACACGTGCGCGTACTGCCAGCTGAACTTTTTCGACCTGTACACGATGCACCAGCACCTGTGCGCCGCGCACCAGGACGTGTACCACGGGTGCGCGGAGTGCAAGGAACGGTTCGCCTCCTGCGAGCTGGCCGAGAGCCACAAGAACGTTTGCCTGAACAACCTGTGCATAAAGCTGGAAGCGGACCGCGGCGACGCGAAGAGAGAACTCTTGAAAGAGGAGCCGCCCAAGCTGGAGATCATCGAGCTGAAAACAACGACGACGGACGCGTCGTCGTCGTCCCCCGCCGCCGAGGTGGTGCAGCGTGGTGGTGTAGTCGTGGACGTGGTGAAAAAAGATTACGACGTCGTCGAGGAGCCCATAAAAGAAGAACCGAAGAAAAAGGACGAAGAGTCGAAGAAACACGAGGAACCGAAAAAAGTGGTAGAGGAGCCGAAGAAAGAATCCAAGAGTTACTACCCGTTCTACTGTAAAGACTGCAAAAAAGGGTTCATGCAACAGCCGAATTTGGCGCGACACATGAGTTTAGGCCACGGTAAAAAGTTGGAGTATAAAAAGTCGAATAAACTGCTGCAGCAGTCCAACAAATTGCAGAACGCCGCCGCCGCCGCCTCCACCGCTGTCGTCAAAGTAGCGTTGCCGAAAAAACCGGTAGTTGTTAAAACTCCGGAGAAAGAACTGAAGGACGAGGTGCAAGATTTGTCGGCGAAAGGAACGCAGTACGTTTTTTTAAACGATAAAAACGAACCGGTCACCAAACAGGGTACACTTTTTGACATTTCTTACATGAATCTTGAAACTCAAAACCGAATCAAACGTATGTTGCCTCCGTTGAATCCCGATTCGTCGGCCATCGAAGACGACATGACTTCGTTGGAGGTGGAAGCAGCTGCTTCATACGGTTTTCCAAGTTCACACGGTATGTTTTGTAGTTGATTTTTTTTTTTAAGGGCCTTTTATTAAAAAGTTTCTTTTATCGGACATAAAATGCCCGTATCCCTTAGACATGTTGTTTTTTACGTGTCTTTGTGTGATATGAAGTAAATGGTCATCAGTGGTGTGCGTGAGCTACTATTATATTAGTGTATTATTATTGTTTGTCCGAACCTGTTGCCCGAACTTTTCCGTACGCGCAGAACTCTCTTGCGGTTATAATTATTTTTTGAAACAGTTTTTTTTTTTTTTTTGTAAAATGACAACATTTTATAATAGTGCGCTATGATCTAGTTTTAAATATTTATGTATGTGGGTAAAATGACTATAAAATCATGCTGTTTTTCTAAATATTTAACTGAATACAAATACATTAACGGTATAACAAAATTTAAAGAAGTCTTTTATCGCCATACAAAAACGTATGTTCTCATCTATATGAACTAAAATACTAAAAATCGTAAGAGTTTTTCTAGCAAAACGGTTTTTAGGGTACTATTTTACTGCGTACCCATGCCCCTTACTTAATACTTTACCTTATTTCATACTTACCTACAGAGGCTATAGTATCCAATTTTTCGTACTACACACTTGCTATTGAACTATGAAATTGATCTACCCAGAACAAATCTACAGGGGCTTTGTCCTTACACTCCCAACCATTTTCAGCCTTCGTACAATAATTAAAATTATAATATTTATTAATTAATTAATAATCCGGGTTGGTATGTTTAAAACATTTTTTTTTCACAATAAATGAAAATCAGTGGTAAAGGCAAGATATTAATAATTATAAACACTCGTTTAACATTCAAATAAATAAATTTAAAACAAAATAACTAGGTTATAGTACTCTCAGGCCTCATACTTAGTAACTATTTTAACCTAAAGTAAATTTTTAGTTTTGATCCCTAAAAATCAATAATCTTAGTAAAAAGTTACTTTTTTAAAATGATTTGTTTTTGTCATCATAATTGTTTTAATTGATTTGATATGTTGTAACTAAATATTATTTGATTGAAAATGTCGGTGATTGCCATTTGCCTTGGTGGTTAAAAAAAAAATACTCATTTTTGAAACCTTTAATAATAAAAAAAATCTAAAATATTAAAACACTATTATTTACCTACTTAAATAAACCTTAATAAGTATTTTCAAATAATATTTTGTTTCCAATTCATTATTTTGTGCAGTACCTAAAAATTTTATATTAATATATTTTAAAATGCTTACCGTATAATAAATAGCTACAAGTACTCTGTATAATTGTTTTTTTTTTTTTTTTTAATTTGATTTTGGTATATTTACAACAATATTACGATACTTAGAATAGTACCTACCCAATTTTAGTCCCTGCTTACCTAATACTTTTGTCACACAGATGCTAAAAGAGAAAAACTGGAAGGGTTCAGTGGAGAATGGTTGTATCCACGTAATTACATTTGTTCAGCGTGTCCAATGGTGTGTTCCAATATTTGGGACATTTTTTGCCACAAGTGGAGTGTTCATCCCAACGTTCTCTGTCATCATTACGACATACCATTAGATCAGCTTCCTTGTGAAAAATGGGTAAATTCATAAATCATAATGTTTAACAAAGTTGAAACTACTATAATATGTTATATCTAACTAATATAATGATGCTTGTTTGATAGCGACACGAAAGAAATTTGAGTAGAAAAGGGTTACTGGCTGAATGTGATGAATTGAAAATAGACTCAGCCCAATGCACGAAATGTGGTCTAGTTGAAAGTGACGTTTCTCAGCTCCACAGACACATTCTAGATTGTGGTGGTGATACAGAATGGCTCAAGACAATGGTTCATCAAACAACCAAATCTCCCAATAGCAAAAAATCTAGGTATGTTGGTATCACGTTATTTAATTTAATTTTTGATATTCTAATTGTCAAATATGACCATAAAGAAAAAATTGGCGACCCTTTAATTCTCGAAGACGTAAAAATGGCAGAGCTAGACATGGACTTAAACGATCTCCACCAACGCCACCTTTACCAGTTGTTAAAACGAAACCGGGTGATGGTAAGTACTTAAAATCCACATTTTTATTTTTAATTGTAGTAATAATGCATTTTGTTTTTTGTTTTTTTATATAGCTGAAAGCGTGAGTCGTATGATTGCTGACCTACCCCCTAAGAGAGTTACAAGACGATTGGTGTTAGAAACTCCTAATGGAAATAATCAAGCAACAATAAATAGCGTAAGTGTTATACAATTTAGTCACTATTCTCATGTAAAAATGTTTTAATTTATATTTAATATATTGAAATTTATTAATTTTCAAAACCCAATTACTTTTAAAAGCTTATAATGTATATAAATAATTTTTAATACTTAAAAATTTACACGCTGCTCTGAAACAAAAAAAAAAAAAGAAGTCTTTAAGCTTAAAGGTATTATTAGATACTTAAGTGTTCAAAGTAATGAGACTGGTTCTAATTCAAAAATTCTAATTTTTAGGTTCCTATTGACATGAGCAACCGTAATCCAACTGTTTCGAGTTCAACGTCTACATTTAGTAAAAGAATTAAAAAAACTTCTTCAGCAATTGTACCAGAGAGAGAAAAACTTATTGCTGAAACTCCAGATTTCTTACGAAAGCTTAACATTATCCGCGTTCCACCTAAGCCAGTTGAACCCAATGTACTTCCATGTAGTAAGACTGAAACTGAAGAAATAATTGCTGCTATGAAAAAAACTTTGATGGCTTCTCCAGCACCTACCCCAATTATATTGCCCAAAAAACGTAAACGACCAATCTACGATTTTAAGCAACTGGCTGAAAAAATAGCAAAACATGATCATAATAAAATTCTCGATCCTAAGGTTGAAGAAGTCAATGACAATACAGAGGAGACTGTTCCTGTTCCTGTGAGTAATAAACATAAACAGTTAAAGAGTCAAATAGAAGTTGGATTAATTCAGCAAAATAGATTGCGCAGAAAAAGAGTAATTCCTCCTCCTACTGTACATGAAAAAGCCCCAGTTCCATCTAAAAAAGCTAAGATCGAAGTTCAAGATAAAGGCCCAAAAAGTATTGCAGTTGAACCAACCGCTACTCCTATAAAGAAAACGAAAAACAAAATCCTATCAAAGAAAAAAATTAAAGTTCTAGAAAAAACTATTGTTGAAAACTTTGCTTCAAAGATTCAAACTCGGAATAGAAAGAAAACTTTTATTGAGGAATCTTTGTCTATGAACCTATCTTCTGGTAAAAAAGAAAAATCTATAAACAATAATGAATCATCTAGTAGTGGTTTCATTGACTTTGAGTCTAGTCAAGAGGTTTCTTTGTCTGAAGTACCATCAAAACAGTCAACGGTTAAATTGAATCTTTTCAAACCTAAACCTAAAAACAGAAGGAAACCGGGTGTTTTTTTTGGGTCGAGAAAAAAAAAACCAAAACTGAAAAGCAAAAAAAAGAATCAACAGTCAAAGGCTAAGAAAGATGACAATACACAATCCAAAACAATAAAGTCTGATCTTTCCGATCCTATTCCAGCAGTTTCGGAACAAATTGAAGAAACTGTTGTACAAAATAAATGTGATAAAAATGTAGAAGCAAAAGTCAAAGTTGAAACACAACATGAACCTCAAGAAGAATCGGGAAAACGTGTGAAAAAGAACGAACCTGAAGTAGCGTTGACTGTCAATAAAGAAAATAAAGTCGCCGCTCCAATTAGTGCCAACACAGCAACACCTAAAGAGCCCGAAGAAGTAGCTGAGCCACGTTGGCATGCGCAGTCTGATGCTTTTTATGATATGCCTCCCACTGTTAGCTTGGGATCAATATTAAGCTCAGTTAATCAGGTCAGTTAATTTAGTTTAAATATTATTATGTATTTTGTATATTATACAAATTACTGTTGTTATTTAAATAGATATTGGAAGATCCTAACAGTAATGGTGATAGTTCGGAAGGAAATGATTATTCGTGGACGGACCTGCAACGAGCAATGGGGGCCACCGATGAAGAAATGGCTATACTGCAAAATTTTGGTTCGAATACATCGCGTGAAGGTCAAGATGTTGCCAATGAAAATCACTTGGACTTGTTAGACTTGGATTGTAGACAAAACACCGATTGCAATCAAGTAAATTATTTTGTTCCTGTACTCCTATATTTGATACAAGTTCGGTCGAGTAATAGAGGTACAAATATTTACTATCTCAGGGAAAAACTGATACCCAAGTCAATGGGGCTGAACTGAATTTCCATTGCAAAGTGTGTGGTCAGTGTTACAAGGGCGTCGCAGCGTTTCGTATTCACTCGCTCGATGTGCACGGTATTGAGGATCCAGAGTTGGGTGAGTTACAAGCACCACAATTTTTATTTATTTATTTTTTTATTATTATTATAAAATGAAGTCAATTTAACGTTCCAATATTTGAGGTATCTGTTGAACAAAAAAAATTATTGCTCGCACAAATGTAATTACTTGCCTACTGAAATAATTATTCATTATAAAATTGTTTATAGAAATCTAAACAGTTTTCTTTTCATTGTTCAAATTGTTTAACGTGCAGCACAAATAAACACTTCATAAATTAAAATAAAGGTATTAAAAAAATTTGTACTCAAGTAAGTAAATCGTAATAAACCATAATTTTTTCGAATTTTGGTCAAGTTCGAAATTTCACAAAATTACATCTTCTCAAACTTTTAAATTTATAACTTAGGTATTCAAAATTCAAATACTTATTGCAATTGCGTACTACGACTGATTGAACCAAAACCATTTAAAAGCAGATTTGAATTAAAAACTAGGTTTTTTTTTGTTTTCTATGTATCATACATTTTCAAAACTGAATTTTTTATTTGTTAAATCTATTTGAAAATTCAAAACTATTGACTCTTTATACAACCCTCGTCCCAAAATGTGTTTTGTACTATATAGTCGAGATCATTTTCAGTTGTTTAGACTTTTAACATATAATTTTTACCATTATGATGTATGTTGAATCAACGGTCAAATTTTTATTACAAAAAAAATAATTCATGTGAAGTAAATAATATTTTGAATTTGTTGTTTTTTTAATATTTGTTAACATCTTACAAAACATGAATTTAATGTTTGTTAACCATGTCTTTATATTGTTGGGAGTATATAAATAACGTAAGTTCTCGCATTTGTCATTATCATTGTACGTTTATGTTTGATTTTACCCACTAACGTCCACTTGTTTGTTTTTATTTTCTCCAGTCGATGTAATTAAGTCTGATTACCTGCTCGTTTGTTGGGTTTGCAAGCTCATCATGGAAGGCGGAGCAGACGAACTCGACGAGCATTTAGCCAAAGACCACGAATTCGACGACGCCCCAAACAGGTCAGGACAAAACCATATGCATACCTAAACATATAAATTTGAATAATTTCAAAAAATTATCTTTATTTGTTTTTTTAATTCTAGTGAAAACGGAAAAGAGTTGAAGAACAAAATGGTCAGCAAGTTGGGTGTAATTTTGGACCAAGCCTTGAACAATCTCATTTCTTCCACCCAAAAACCGTAATTATTTCCATTCATAAACGTTTAACAGTGGCACAAATTAATCCCAAAAAATAACATGAAGTCCTTTTAAAAAAAATATTTCTCAAAGTACAAAATTTAAACTTAAAAAAAATTAAATATATCAAAGGGCTTCAGCCCCTCTAGTATTTTCCTTATATGCGCCACTGGCCGACTATTTTTGTATCAAAATTCAAACAATGTCCTCCAACTAACCTTTTTTCTAAAACTTGTCGTTACAGAAGCGCCGACAAAACCTGGAGTGGCGGTGCGATCAACCTGTTGGGAAAACTGTGCGCTCTGCGCAACAATGAAAAAGGTGTTGTTGTGTCGAGCAGCATTGCCAACTCCGCCCTCGCAAAGGACCTGCGCAAGGTGATCGGGCGGAATGGCAACAACACATCCGGGGCGAAAAGTCAGTCTAAAAAATTGCAGTCTGCCCATGCCATCAGGCAAAACGCCCGTTTGGCAGCGCTGTCTGAGGCCGCCCAGCGGTTGACGCCCATGATCGACTCTGACGATTCTTCCAGCATCTACAAGTGTCCCATCTGTAACATCGGGTGAGCAGCACCTGAAATTTTTGTCTTCTACCACTGCACATCATTGGCAGAAATAGGGTCTTTGTCCCTCCAAAATTTTTGCTTTTACTGCTTAATTTGGTGTAATCTTAAGCTCTACCGTTTTTTAGCGGTTTAGCTTTTCTATAAATGTAAATAGTTTTTTTGTTGATGCCGCACACTTAGTTTCTTAGCGATAAATAACGGTATTATACTGACCATAAAAACAACAACTATTAAACTAGCGAGCGACATGTGTCACTAGAAAATCATCTTGGTTTTGAAATAATGACAATGGTCTACTTATTTCTTAAAGTTTAAATTTGATACAAATACAAAATATTGTAATTGTTTTTTCTCACTGCAAAATGTCCCTACGCAAATACTCATTGTGTATTTGGATTGAAATCTTAAAAATAAACCTATTAATGTTTTACCCATCCATTTTACTTTTTTTTACTCTCTAAACAAATAATTGACCAATAAGATAAGTTAACTATACAGAATGTATTAGATAAAACCTATTTTACTATTCTTAACATATTTATTTTAAATTATACCACCCCAACAAAGATTATAAGAAAATTAAAAATTAGTTTTAATACAAAATTACACATTATTGAGCAACACAGAGCTTGGACATATTCTCACTTTAATTTATTACCAACTAATCGTTTTACTGCACTGTATTTTAGGTTTGAGACTACGAGCACCAGAAATAAACACATCAGTCGAGCTCACAACAGTCCAAAAAAATCCAACCGCGTCGAGACGCCTGCTCCGTGTAAGTTTTCAAAAAAACATTATTTTAAACACTATTACCAGGCACTTTGTGTAGGCAATTTCGCTACACCTGTACGAAGACTTTTTGAGACTTATATCCAAATGAAATTAACTGTATAAGGGGCATTGTTGGTTTTTAATTTTTATTAATTTTTGTAACTTTGATTAATACTTCGTGCTCAATAAATATTGTACACATTTCTCGAGTTGGCATCTGAGTGAACTAATAAGTAAAACTTCTGTTTGATAGCCGATCAACAGTCATCGCAGTCGACTGTAACGGAACAGGCGCCCGCCAAACCTCTCACTAAAGTCCGTCCCATGTTTTCCCTGGGGGCGATGAACCGCAGGGGATTAAAAAAGTTCAACAGTACGTGCAGTGAAGAAGTGCGAGCTCGTGCCAAACAGGCGCTACGTGACCTTGAAATTAAATCTCGGTTGAAGCATTATACGTACTCCTCCGGAGACCAATCACCGCCGAACTAAGCTGATCGTTGCTGCCCATTTTATTTTTGTTTTTGTTCACCGCTGCCTAATGATCCCACGTTAACGGATTACCAAACTGTGTTCAATACTCACCCGTAACTCGTTTATTTCATTTCTTATCAAATTTTAACTGTAGGAAATATATAAATAAATATATATTTTTGTTCAAGTTGTAAATAATATGTATTAGGTAAACTGCTACTTGTAATAAATGTTTATACTTTGATTCCTTATAAAGACATTTTTGTTTTGTTATTATATCATGTTTTTTTCCATGCTTATTTTCCTAGGCAATTTTAGACTGACTAGTGATTTTTTTTTATTATTATTATTATTATTTTGATTTATTATGATTTTAACAACAATATAAACAACTACCTATCTTAATGAGCATGATGTGAACTGTTGTTTCAACGTTTGAATAATTTTTTTTTTTTTTACTGTACTTTTATTCATACATTAATAATTTATTATGTTTCTAGTGATCATGTTTTATATTTTATGACTACAAAACTGTGTAACTGATGTGCCTTTGTAATTAATAACTAATAATATTTCCGTACACACATTTTATTGCAAGTATAATTTAGTAACATATCACGTATCGAGTATAAAGCAAAAATACTCGACTATTGTCGCCTACCACTTACGGCTTGTATTTTAGCATAACATTTTTAATGTACAACAATTGGGTAATAAAGTTAAGTGTAGTTCATTATAATTTGATATGTAAAAATTATAACTATTTAATTTTAAATAATTATACTAAAAAGTAAATAAATTGTTATGACTAGCCAAATATCATTAATAAATTGAACCGTGTTTGTACTATATTTGAAATATACAACGTAAAAATATTTGTTCAACTTTGTCTTTTTATTTTCTGTCATTATTAATAAAATTATACTTTCCATTTCACGCCTACAGGACCTGTAGGTTAAAAGTGACAAAACTATGAAACATTGTCACTTCAATATTAGTAAACATTTGTGTAAAATAAGTGATATAATTCATAAAATCAATAGTTATAACAAATAATTAATAATAGTAAAAACGATAAATTTGTAATAACATCGATAGGTAACGAGTAACAGTATAATTAGTTTCGATTTAGTATAGCCGGATTTTTGTGCAACTTATTGATGAGACCATTGAAGTTGGGAAAAATTAGTAACAGACAGGCACTGAACAGTACGTACGCCAATCGTTTGTTGAGGGTTTTGTGCTGGAGCATAACAACGACTAGATAAATACCGCGTCTAGTAACTTCACTACCCATCAGATGTTTCAGCTCGTCTGCAAAATTAATGACGCACAAACAACGCTTTAGGTACTGAGTGTAGCAAAGATTGTATTTGTTTTAATTTAATATAGGATTTTTTTTTTCTTCTGAAACACAATAACTTTATCAAAAACGTTCGCAATCTTCACATACATACCTGCTTTCTGGTAGTTATTTTAGTTGTTATTTACACAGAACTTTGCAAGCTGGTTTTTTGAAATTTTTAAAGTAAAAACAAAAATGTAGGGGGAAAAGGTAAAATGAGTGGCAAACAAGTTTTTCACTAAATTTAATTTGGTTATAACTTCAAAAGTAATTATTGATAAAAAAAAAAAGACTCAAAATATTCACACAATGTTTAATTAAGTAAAAAATTAATAAAATACAGGTCTGTTCCAAACTTTAATATACTTTGAGAATTTTTTAACTAAAAAATTTCCAATTTGTTGTAGTTTTGGTACAACACTAATAACATAGTATAGAATTAATTTTGTGTCTAAAAAATTTTAAGAATATTTTCTTTTTTAATTTAGAAAATTGGTAAAATGTCATCATAACTGTGATTTATTATTATTTTTTGTAAACATTTGTAACTAACAAAATTTTTTTTTTTAGATTTTATACTTAATGTGTTATGTAAAACAAAATTTGTCACTTGCACCCAAAAGTTAAGAAAAAACTGCTCAGTAGTTTAAAAAAAAAATATTGATAAAATGGTGTTTTTTTTAGTACAATGCAGACAAATTACATTTTACAATAAATTGCATATTACCGTATCTATGTTGTGATAACTTTTTAAAAACTGTTTAAAGTGCTTAAAATCTTCATAAGTTTTCAGTATTTATCAGATTCTGTATGACTAATTGTGAGTTTAAAATGTATACAGTTTTTATTTTTAAACAAAATCATCACTATTACCACTCATTTTTGAACAAACAAACTGAGCTCACTCAGAATTATTACTTAATTTATAATTGCTAACTAAATGAATACAAAAATTTCTGACCCAACCAGTGCCCTCCCCTTACAAAACAGTTAGTTGTTACTTCTATTTTGAAAAAATGTTGTCAGTATCACATTTAACAATTAATCACCCGAAACGGAAGACAGAAGTGCACACTTGGCTGCCACAAGCGTTCTGAGTTGTATTTCTGTGTCTCGGAATTGCACTTCCGTGGCACGTACACCATCCGGCCACAATGAATTTCTTTAAAAAAAGTATAAATAATTTTCTTTGTACACTTTTATTGTATTTATTTTACCATTACTTAATAGCATCAATCAGTAGGGACACTCTGTACGGATCAGTGACTGTTGCCACATACTCTTTGAACCGCTTGTTAACAACGTGGCCAAATGAAGCCCTCACTATGTGTTGCAGCAACATGACAAATCGCTTGCGAAGCCATTGCTGTTGTTCGTCGACTTCAAACACTTCGGTTAACAACAGTAATACTGCACGTGTAGGCATATTATCATCATCCTATTATTGTCAAATTTCAATAAAACAAATTTTTGAAGTTAATACAGACAGACGGTGGACTTACTTCTTCCGATGACAATCTGCTGGCTGTTTTAGAAGGGCCCAACACTTTACTGATATTGTCCATTACGTCAACAGAATTGAATATATCGGGTACCGTTTTTACGACGTTCCCAACAACTTTTAGAGGGTTGAACAAGAGATTGTCAACAGTTTTAACAAAATGGCCAGACAACGCTTTTTTGTCTTCAGGTCTTTGTTCGAGGAACTGTTCAACCATTGCTTGTATGCCAGGAAAATTAGCAACAGTTGAAGATTTCAACAAATTATGAATAAACTGATTAAGCATCATCATACGCTTTTCCAATACTCGTCGGTCAGCATTGTGAAATGTTTTTTTGGCCGGAAACGACAATTTACCTAATTCAGGATACTATACACATTCATTATAAAAAAAAATTATTTAACTTTTTTATATGTTAATTAATTTTAATTGCTCAAACATTTACTTTATCTTTGACTCTTTGGTAAAGATCGTAAAAATCAGAATATCTTTTATAAACGTGCCAATTTTCTTCTTTTCCGGACAAGTAAACTCGAGTGATGGACACGGCATAAACACCGTAAGTTTTTCCACCCTCATGTACCAGTCCTAAGAAATTAACGTATAATCACTGAACATGACGTATCATGTGTTACAAATTTGAAACCTACCAGTCTCAATAATGTCTGCAGATAATATTGATTTATCTTCTTCTGGTTTACTAGGACTTATTGCTTTACTCCCGGAAAGGAAATCGCTTACTTTATCTAAAAAGCAAGTCAATACCGATTACAATTCAACATAGCATATGATAATACTCTTAAACCACCTCCAGTCCCTTTAAAAAGTTGTTGTACTGCATCCATTGGTAACAAATAATCTGATGCAGAAATTGCTGATTCTGATTCGTACATGTCTTCTGAACATAAAGATTTCATTTCCAAATCTGTAATTAATCTTGAACAAGACTCGTGCTTACCAAATCCAGATATAATTCCTTTTTCAGGCTAATATAAACAGATGATAATAATTAGTTTTAAGTGAAATGTTTTTTTTATGAAACAACATTTCAAAATAATAATATTAGTTTAAAAATTAAAAAACCCCAAAAAGGTTCAAAAGTTTAACTAATTCTTTAAAAACGCAAGTGTACATTTTGATGACTATGTGAATGTCATCATCATCAGCGCAAACATGGACTTCTGTGTTAAATTTTCAAAGATTTTTGGTTTTTTTGTTTCTAATCAAAAAAGTCTTCAAGTACTTAATTTAAAATTATTATAATAACAGACTTAAAAGTTAACACACGTCCAAAAAGACACATCTAAGTTCAGGCACATCAATTTCTTAATTTATTATTTATACTCAGAAAATAAGTTTTTAACATTTATAACAAATACCTTCAACAGTGCCTTGTATAACCCGTTTTGAACTTCGTCAAACCATGTTTCATTGATAGGATTAGTTTGAATTTTTTTAGCTAATGATTTTACCAACTCATCTCCAAGTTCTTCTTGGACATCTGGCTAAAATGTTAGTACATCTTTAAACATAAACAAATTCAAAAATGAAGAGTAAGTTTAAACCTAAACTTTACCTTTTGACCAATGTATAGAGAGTACAGTTTTTTAGCTTCGTCTCGGATGTGATCGACTGTTGCTAATTCAGAAGATGAATATTGACTAGGATCACTGCCAACGTTTTGCATCTGTTCGTGTACAAACTGTTTCCAACCTGTTTATTTAAAATACTGGAGTTAATTAATAAAACAATGCATGGAAAAAACAAACTCACCATCAATATTTATATAAAATGATATAAAACCATCACAATTGATTGAACTCAAATAATCAATAAAATATGGTAAAGCTGTTTTACTTTCTAAAATCCACTTTAATGACAGTGAATCATTTTTAGGTGATGATGCAGATTGTTCAAATGATAACAAAAAATCTGAAAAGGAATCTTGATTAACACTTGAACTAATTGTGGCACACGTAGTAACAAATTGTAAACAAAGATTTTACCAAGAGATTTATCAGAATGCTGAGGAATACTATTCATAATGGACTTAATCAAATTAGATAAATACACAAGACTGCTCAGTTGTTGTTTTGCTCTACTTTCTGATTCGCCCGAATCTCTTGAACGCTAAAAGTTATTAAAATGGATTTTGTCATGTGGTAAACAGATAATGCTAGGTATTACAATCATTATTAATGTGACACGTACCAGATTTGTTATTTCTTTGTCGACTAAATTAAGAACAGCATTTAACTGTTGAGTAGATTTAGTTGATCTCAACACCGTAAGAAATGTTTCGTTGGTTACCGGATACTCACTGCACTAATGGCACACCAAAATATTTACATTTCCACAGTAAATAACAAATTCAACAGTTAACATATTCAAAAATCGTTTATTTACCAGCCATATAATCAATTGATTGATATAATCTGGATTGCTAAGCATGTTTATAGTAGTCAAAAATATTTTATTTGCTATAATTTCGCGTACCAAGATACGTATAGTTCGACACTTAAAATCATACTCGGGGGTAACGTGGTATAAAATAGCTTCACACACATCTCTGAGCCATTCTGTAATCATGACAAAAAATTTAAATTAAATAAAACATTTTTGCACGAATTTTCGGGTTTCTCTAATAACATTATGTTATTTACTTTTTTCGTAGTTTTCATCCAAAGACACATTCGCGTGTGATGTGTTCAATCGGTCCATGTCCTGTTCGTGTTGAAAGAATATAGCTTCAAAGTCGATTTCTTCAGTGTTTGTATTCTTAGATGCCATTGCTTTTAACGATTTTCTATAAATGTGTATGTGTTTGGCTAACTCTTCGGTCAAATGAGTACACACGAACTGTAAAAAATCAACCTGCTGCACCCGGTTGGCCATACAGGTGATCACGTAACTAACGGATCTGAGCAACTCGTCAGGAAAATCTTCACTGTCGCTTAGCTTATCGTACCTAAAACCGAAATTGGGAGAATTGATAAAACGACGAGGGAAATTTTTATAGAAATTAATGTAGAGAAAAAAAGATCCTTACCACGGGTACACGTAATCTTTCAGTATCAAGTTCATGACGTCCAACAGCTGATGGTCTATGTAATCGGAACCGCTCAAGCACGCGTCTTCGTCCTTGGTCCCTTTGTTGGAAATCTTAAACACGTGTGTCGAACTCATTGAGAAATGTTTAAATGATATATTTGTATGGTAAAACAACTCATGGAACATAAATCAAGTTTATCGGATACCTTTTTTGGGGGGGGCTGGGGGAGAGGGCATCGACGATAACTTCGAAATCTGACCTGACGATTTTTGCATATTATTAAATAGCTCCATTGTAAGGACGAGAAAATTCGGGTAAAAAATAAAAGACATCCGGTAGACTTCTAGATTAATATTGTTCCGACTTACGGTTTTCGGATCGAACAAACCGTAGACTACGCTGCGCTCCGAGTCCTCGGTCGCCATCATCGTTTCCCGGTACCGTTCGACTTCTCCTTCCGCGGCGACGTAAGCGAAACACATCACGCTGGAACAAAAAAAAAACACGTGGTAAATTTACGAGGGTTTACTAGGGGGACAATTATTCTAAAAAAAATTATGTGTTACCAATACCTAGGCAAAGTTTAACATGTTTATTTTTTTAGATTCTGAGCAAAACGATACAAATCGAATTGGTTTAACAAGAAATGTTCAAATTTATAAAAATGTCAACACATTTATATTGAAATGGATCGCGTATACAAATGAAATTCCAAAAATGTCGATTATTCATTATGTAAACTTTACAATTTGTTAAGTATTCGACTGACTATAAGCTTGCTCAGAATCGTACTTTTTGATTTAGACGTCTACAAAAGTGCTGCAATTTTTACATGCATATCCACTTAAATTCACTTACTGATGGAGCTTTTGGATGGAAAATACATTTACTTTATGCATAAAGTATATGCTAGCTGGTGAATAATATTTTTGTTTTCTTTTACAAAGCCCGACCCAAAAATACACTAGCCCTTTTCCCGAGGAAAATAGCTCATTGAAAAATAATTTGCTGTATTCGCCCAAGAAGAATACAATATATCTAAGAATTGTTTTCGTTTTTACACGTGACTCGAAAAACCCACAAAAAAGATTGATTTTTAAACCGATCCGGTGAATCCGATTTTATCTTTTCAGGGTTATTTTAATCCATTTTAATAAAAAAAAAATACCATGGTCGAGTTGGGCTTTAAGAAAATACAAAATTTTGTGCGACGACCTTGCGGGTTAGAGATATGAAAAACCGGTTGCCCCTTCTCCCTTTAAAAAAAAAAAAAAGAAATAACTTGACATAAATATTTCTTAAAAGCCCCGCTGAGGTAACGTTACCCTATACTCTACAGTACCCCCACAAACCCCCGAAAAAACTTTGTTCGGCCAAGTTTAGGGATGGTTACAGATAATAATCGTTACCTACGTCAGAACAATAATAATATGTCAGTGGCGTAGCCAGGGAGGGGGCCTTGGGGGCCATGGCCCCCCCCATTGGCCATGCTTAAAAAAAAATTATTAACTTTAATTGTTAAAGTTAATAATGAAAACTAATGAAAACTAATGTGTTTTTTTTTTTTGGCCCCCCCCCATTGAAAAATCCTGGCTACGCCACTGTAATATGTAACGATCTTATTGTGAAGTCGATGTTTTTGACTATAGGTGGTGCCAGTGACCCGTCGACTCTGGCCTGTGCGGCCGACAAACGAGACCCTCGGAATAATGATGACACCACCCCTGACGACCCCCTCAAACCAGGGTCCAGGCCGAATTTCCTCGTCGATCAGCGTTCACACGGTGCCTACCTCAACAGAAACGCGGCGACGACGGACACGGCGAGCGCGGTCAACCACAGGCCGAAAGTGGTGACGCACAGCAAACACAGCGCCAGGATCCAGTGGCGATAGTAGATCATGGTCGTCGGTTGGGCTCCGTTTTCAGTGTTTCAGCGGCACGTTGCGGAAACGCGGTACGACGCGACGGTCGGTTGTCGCGCGCGAAACGTCGAGTCGGGCCATCGCACCGCAGCTCGTCGTCGTTCGGGCGTAGCCCGACAAAAATGCGAGAAAAAAAGTATGAAACAAAAACAATTACTTACGATAGTAGTTTGATCGACAATATTATAATTATGTTTGTTACACCCAGAATGTTATTAAAAACGAGAACGCGATGTAGAAAATACACCGCGCAATAATGTTTTTTCTACACCGTGATAATAATATTGTACGTCTTATCGGTCGTTAATATTGTTATTGTTGTTAAAAGTGAAAACTGGTGATGCGATAAGAACGGTTCTGCGCCTAGACCACGGTTTAAAATATACCACGAACTATAACTAAGCTGATATTATTATTACCATTTTATGATATCTTATAGTTCGTGACCTGGACATATTATACAAACAACAGCTAGATAGCCGATTTCGGTACATAATTTGTTTGTAAATGTTCATGGTTCTGCCACAGAATCCATAGATAATAAAATAATTTTATTATAAGAATCACGACTATATAGTGAATGTCCATAATTTCTTTATTATCTATGGTAATCACACGCACAGGCAAAAATTTGATTGTATATAAGGCTATTATAATTAGTTATGCATATAATTATAGTTTGAAGAATGAAGAGTGATCAAATATTTTGGTGGCTTTTACTATTTTTGAGGGCTAAACCTCCCTAAGCACCCCCGATCTCTGCCCACGATTACACGTCTCAGTCCATGATAACGCACTTCTGGCGTCCTTTAGGCATTATAAACCATAGTGCCCTAACGTCCTCTGGTTAGAAAGTACTTGTAATTTTAAATCTGAGAGTGCTCAGTTTTTTTTTTTCGCACGAATATTCGTGGCATCAACAGGTATTAGAAACGTTAGAAAAATTTGCCATACGTCTGATTTTTTATTGTTATTAGTATTAAGCATAGACATATTATAGATATTTATATGTCTATGCCCTATTTATGTTATTATAATTATTAATTACGACTATTGTTATATCTATTTGCCTGTATCTTATTATACTTGTTTACAATTGTTTATTTATCTTGTTTAATTTTATCAATTTTATCCACAATTTTTCCGTGTCATATCAAAATGATCGATGTGTCGTATATAATAAATATACTTTTTTTGGTTTTTGAAATCTGATTTATTTAAAAAGAAATTATTTATTTCATTATTTTTAGTGGAATGTGATTAGTAACTTTCCGTATTCGCCAAATTCATACGGTATGTCATTTGCAACTTAAAAATTTGCCGTTTGTTACCGTAACGACTAACTGTAACTTCTGTATAGTTTATTTTTGGTTTTTGTAAATTTTTTCAAAAAACAATCTCGATAAAATAACGTTGGTGTATGGGACCACCAAATAATACGACCTATCAAACGGAAAACAATCTTCAATATCGGTTCATATTATTATATTAACTGGCGGAGTATAATAATTGTTAAACACACAGAAATCATTATCATTATAATCTACGCTGTGTAGAAATCTCTTCCTTTTTCGAAGTCGGTTAAAAAACGATAACAAACACGTATCATCGTATCGTACAATATGTTGTTTGTTATTGTTTTTCTACGCTTATCACGTTACAGTTTTTTTCTTTCCCCCGACTGTATTCGCGTTTCGTAATAAACTCGTATATTATTAATTATATTTGTAGTAAATCGTTCGTCGCCGATTCCCCCGACGGGCGACAAATGTACTGACATCAGCGCAGACACCTATGCAGGCCGAGCGCGTCGTACGGTTAGAATAATTTTGTTTGTTTCGCTGTTTCGCGCGGCCCGTCGTCGGATCTCGTCGATTATTAATTTATTGCAGACTTTTAACAACAATAATTGTAGTAATCTATCAATTATTGGCGGCATTTACGCAAAACATTAACGTATCGTAAGCGTAAAACCGCGTCATGGTACTACGACTACTATTTATAGCCGCTGACCGCCCCCCGACTCGTTCCTGAAAACCGTCGGCCAAGAAGTAGTGGAAAAGTACTGTACCTTCCTGTTATAATACGTAATATTGTATGACGTTGGTTCAATGTCAAGATAGCTGTGTCCGTTTCGCCTGATCGCCAACGATGGGTAACGTTCTCGCTCGGTTCAAAGTGAGTGTTTTATATGCGTTCGTCAGAAACATTTTACGGGGTGAAAACACAAAATTAGTAAAACGTATTTCTCGTAAAAATATTAAAACAGAACTCGCCCAATTTTAAAGGTACCGCCGAAGAGTCTGTACATTTTCAAAACGTCGCACTGTAAAAAGCTCTCCGTTACCCGGTGTTTAAAAGTTTTTCAAATGCACGTAAATTTTTTCCGATTGTTGACTTGATAATTGTGTGGGAGAAGAATTTAGTTTGGTTGTACAAAATCCAAACTTTTCAGATATGTTGTGACTAATATTACTCAAGTATTCTTACCTGCCCGTTTTCATGTTTTAGTTCTTAGTAATAATTTTTGAATTTGAATTTTAGTATTTTTTTTTTTTAAACAATTGGATTGGTTTATTTTGATAAATATTAACGTTGGTGCTTACCCGGAATTATTTTACAAGCGTTTGACATTGGTCTCAATACAATTATTATTTCGGTATACAATTAAAATAGAAGACTTTACACAAGCAAACCACACTATTGCCATAAACAGAATCTAAAAAATTAATATTATTTTAACATAGGAATAATGTTTACTACGGTACTTAAAATAGGTGTGTTGAAATTTTTTGTTTGGTAATTATTCTTAACATTTGTAGTGAAATTCGTTATAAAGAGTCCGTGTAATCTAACTGCTTTTGACCGCTATTGAATCTATATAAAACTATGTATATGTATAACAAATTATTAATTGTTAAATTACACGGCACAAGACTCAAATACCAATCTAAAAACCTTAGTTGGGTAGAAACTTGTTTTGAAAATGGGCTTGTATTATTTTTATGGTTTTCTTTTCTTTTTTTTTGTCAAATAAAATAACTATTTTAAATAATGTACTATGTTTAACGGGTTACTTATATAATTAGTGTACTTAAGTTATTCCCAAAGTTATTAGGTGCCTACCATGGCTAATATATGTATATTAAATATGTTATCTACAGTAATACACGAAATTTAGCCTTGGTAACTACATCCTAGTTAGGTAATTGGTTCTTCTAGTTTTAATAACTATTAATATTGTAATTCGTTTGAAAATGTTATTTTTATGAATTATAGGAATCAGTGATTAGGAGCTATTAACTGTTTCTATAATTCTTACATTTTGCTTATTTTGCTCGGTTTAATATTTTTTTTTTTTTTAGAAAAAAAAGGATACAAAAGAAGTTTTGGAATCCTTAGAAGGGGTAAGTTACACTGTAGTTAGTGTACTGAAAAATCATACTTACCTGAAATTAAAACTTTTTGTTGTTTCTTAATTGTAATTTTTATTCTGTTTAAGGAAATAATGTATATTGAAAATATGACTTCAAGTACAGCTCCAATAAACTACTATAAAATTATATTTCATTCGGCTCTTTTGTACGGATTATTTTCAATTCTGTATTATTTTGGTATATTTTCAAAAACAGTAATAAAAAATAATTACATAATGGCTGTTCTTGCGGCTTATCCAATAATGTAAGATGTTACATTGTAAAATATTATACTTAACATTTAATTTGGCCGTTGTATTTAACGGATAGTTTAAACTTTTAAAACCTCAAGACTGGAGTGTATAAATATTGTTTTATAATATGGTGTTGTATAATTTCAGTGCTCTGTATTATTATAAATTTGATGTTTGGTATTACAACAGAAAAATTGTGTCATATAAAAAGAAACTATTAGAATTAAGAAGTGAAAAAAAAAAAATTCTAGATGAGGTAATGGAAAAAGAAACGTTTAAAGTAGCCAAGGAAATTTTAGAAAAATATGCCCCTTATCAACTTCAATCCATGACTTCTCAACTTAACCATGTAAGTACCTGGATGAGATCCTAATTTTTATAATTTTATTTTTCGCTATAGAATTCGGTTTTTTTTTATCTAGTTTAATCAAAGAGTACTGCCATCTGCTAATAATAAATCACAATTTTCTGGTCCTGGTAGAACTGTACCTCTAGCAATAAATAGGGCACCACCGTACATGGGCCAGCTGCCGCCTGTAGCATTGTCTACAGTTAAGCCAAGTGAGTAAGATTTTAACTGTTCTGATTTGTTTCAAATTCTAGATCTCAGTTATTTTGATTGTATTTTCGTTCATCCGGGTGTATAAAAAACAACAAATAACCACTACTATTATTATTCCTTTTGTGTGTAGAGTTAGCTCTTCCAAGACCTATACTTCCAAGAAATCGTACCATATTTGATCGTGTAGCTGATATAGTTCTTGGTGATGGACCCCAAAATCGATACGCTTTAATATGTAGGACTTGCGGGTCTCATAACGGAATGGCTCGAAAAGAAGAATATGATTATTTAGGTATGTTTTGTTGAATTTTTGTATTGTATATTTTTCATTTGTTAGAATTTTTACCAATTATCTGCATCATTACAATTGGATTCTTACAAGTTTTTTTTTTTTTTTCATACATCCAAAATCAAGTATGCTAACTGAATAAATGACATTGAAATAATTTAGATTTGGATTATTAACTTTAGGTAATACATTTAAAATGTTTGATTTCAGCATATAGATGTGCTTACTGTTCCCAGTGGAATCCATCATTAAAGGCTAAACCCCAATTGGCAATAAGCTACGGTAATAGTGGCTTAACGCAGAATAATCGTGTAAAATCTACTGAAACCATTGAAGAAATCATTGATGAAACATCTTTAAAAAATGAATCTGACTCAAATGAAAGTGAACATTCAGAACCAAAAGACGATTTAACTATTAGTAAGAATTATCATACGTGTTCCAGTTTTCATATTTTTAACATGTAATATGCAATAAAAATAAAAAATTTATGCTCAGACAATTCTGGTCCTACAATTGAAGAAATGGAAGATGTGAACTTACCCAATGATCAGGACGTAAAAACCGAAGAATTAAAAGAATCCATTGGTAAATTGATGAATTTGTTTTTATTTTTTAATTCAATTAATCGTCTTATTATTAAATTTATTAATATGGTATAATAAATAATAGTGTTTGAAATTACTTGAATACAAATTTAAATTTATTTTTTTTTAAACCCTTTATTTATTGATTATTATTATTTATATAATGATGTTTATTTATTATATTTTAGATACAACCTCACCAGAAGCCAAAGAATTGTAGCTTCCAAAATATTATTTTCTAACAATAAAAAATAAACTTAAACTGGAAAAATGGGGGGGGGGTTAATTGGTAAATTGGGGGTAAATGGTTAATTGACATTGTATATATTTATTAGTGCATGATTTTTGTAATATTTTGCTAAACAAAGTTCAAATATAATTCAATGCTCTAGAATGTGTTATATATTATGTAACTTGTCTATAACTTAACCTATTTTTTTGTTAATGTTGATTCACATTATAACTATGTACAGGGTATTGACTATTATGTTTTAGTGCTATAATCGATTGTAATGTTAAAGTTTAAACTATTATTAAAAAAATTTTATTAAAAATAATAATTTATTAATACTTTGTTTTTAAAGAAAACTGTAATACCTATTACATAGTTTACAATATACATGTTTATTTTTTGTAATTGTGGTTTATTTTTAAATATTTGCAATTCACTTGTACAGTAATTGTTCGAATTACCTCTAGTTCCAAAACGTTCCACACGTCATGAAGATGTCAGTATAATTTAAAGGTTTTTTATTCAAACATGGAAATTCACACTTAATTTGTGAAATATTCATTTAATACCCATAGCTTATATGATTATATCAGACGTATTAGTATAGTGTTGGGTACGAGCTGAGTAATATTAAACTTTGAACTTCTCGAGATAAAGAAAAGGCGCTTGTAAGGTCCAGTTAAAACTTTTTTTGACTTAGATTTTTAAAGAGGCCAAAACTCTGCCCAAAAATTAAATAATATTACAAACAATTAGCTGTCTCTACTCCCGACCTAGCCTTGCCGGTGTATTGTAATTTGTTTGCTATTTTTGATCAATTAAATTCATAGTAATCCTTTTGATGATCCTCTTAGGAAATTGACTTTTGAAAGTAAAATACAGCCATGTTACTTGCTGATAATGTAGGTTTCTATAAGTGATAGAAATTTAAAACCAATCAAGTAGCTTCATTTGTTACAATCAAACATTCAAAATGTTACGTTTATTTTCAAGTTAAAGGGAGTCTATCACACTCAAAATATAGGAATTCAGATGGTTGTTATTTCCAGCTTACCAATTGAGCTATTGGCTCGATAAGAATTCTGAAAAATGAAAACTGTGTTGAATTTGTTATTAATTTTTACTTTGGATACCTTGTGACTTTCCCACATTTTTTCTTTAGTTTTTTAAAAATTAAAAATTTGAATTTTTCAAACTATTTTTGTTTAAATTTGATTTGTGATACGGGATAAAATGGAAAAATGTGGTAGTCGATTTAAAGTTGATGTCATGACAAAGTCAAATAAGTTTACACAATTCATATTGCATCAATCGCAATGTTAGAAATGAAAACCGTCTAAATTCTTATAATTTGCGGGTAATAGACAGATTGTTTTGTTTAAACATTAATTACATAGTATGCTACAAATAATCAATGGTTTTACCTAAAAGTTAAAAATTGTCAATACTAGTTAATAACAACTGTATTGATGAACTCTAAATTTTTGTAAGCTCTAAGAGCTCTTGGTTAAAACAAATTTGATGGATGAAATTAATTATTTAAAAAGAAAAAAATTCCTAATCTTACTCTGCCTTGCAACCAAAACTTGAGTTGCTTGACTTAGAATAAATAATAAGTATTTATTATACATTTTTAAGGTCTGCCATCAAACATGACACATGCAAAAAAATTAAAACATATACATTTATAAATAATTATATCCATTTATTGTTTCAAAACTTAATAATGATATAAGTAATAACATTTTGTCTATATTAAATTTAACAATAAAAATACACAATACAATAGAATATGAGTAACAACATTCATTTAGATTAATGAATTGAATAGGCTATTATGATAATTTGGTAGCCAGACCTAAATTATCAAATTTTACAGTCAATTTTATTCTATTATTTTGGAAGTTATTCATCTCAATTGGCCCAAAACCAGGAATGTTTAGTACACTACGCTGTGTTAATATTTGGATGTTGATAATAAACAATTATTATAATTTTTTTTTTTTTTTTAAATAAGGTGTTATTTAGAAGAAAAAAAGAATGTATTAATGAATAAAAATATATGAGATACGATGATGAATACAATCATAGGCGATTATTTTAAAAAAATATATTAAAACTTGTGCATGGTTAAACAAAAAAATTCAAATCACAGTATCAAAATAGTTGACTGTGGGAGCGGTGGTGGTGGAGGGGCTTCCACGGGCGGTGGTCCAATATCGCATTCGCTAGATGGTAAAGATGATTTAATGTTTTCGTAGGAATGTAATTCAAATCTATAAAACATACAAATTGTCACTATTAAAGAACAAAAAAAAAATTGGACAAAATATACTGCTGCTCGATACTTTCAATACAAATATTGTTATGTAAAATAAAATCTTTATACCTGTGCGCTGTAGAAGAAGCTTGCAGCATGTTAAAAGTGTTAAAATAAAATATTATGTAACATTACATAACAACTAATTTGTGTTATTTTAAGTTAAAAATATATTGGTCTTGGTTAGTAATTGTACAGATGCTTTAATGTAATTAAAGTTAAATGGTGCTAAAATCTAAGTATTACAGGTTAAAACTAAAACTAATTATAAATAGATAGGTAAATTATTATTAATGCAGTAACTTGTTAGTCCTTCTAAGTTAACCATAGTAACGTCTGTGAAAATTTGAAATATAATAAAGTATCAACTAGAATAGTAAAGACAAACAAAAATTCAACTAAAAATTGAGATACAGTTAAGCAGTTAAATTGAGTATTGCAAATATACTAATAGTAATAGTATTCTTATGTAATGCTAATAGACATAGTTGGTTTATGGTACGTGACAATAGTAATGTTGATGCATAATTTTCATTTAACTAACTTCAATTTTACTGTTTCAAAAAGCAAATTTTTAAATGCATTTAGCAGTAATTGTCATAGTTCTAATTTATACATTTATAACAGGATCACTGAACGCCGTGATATTTAGAAATTGAACTAAAAGGAAATACAAATTTTGAGCATCTTACATAAATTCTATAATGAATGAAAAAATATACACAACAAACACATATTCGTTTAAAGCCTACTGAAGGATGAGCATTTTTTTTTAATACTATTAAAAAGGAAATTTACACAGAGATTTGGCAATCATTTCTCCTGTTACTTTAAATTTTTAAACCCATTTTCAGGTTGTAAAGAAATATATATAATAATATTAATAAAAGCACAATTAATTATTCTATGAGCAATATAAATTTAGTAAAAATTTTCAGAGTTAAATAAATATTGTTGAAAAAATAACAATTTTTATAAACAAAATTATGTTAATCTCTTTTGTTCTTGAGAATCAAATTTCTTATAATTTTTATAATACATGCCTTACTCCATTTTTTTAAATAATTTTTTAATGGTGAAATGTTTTTTTTAAACAATAGCATAACAGTATTAGTTAAAAACTAATACAAATAAATTGCAATTTGTATGAAAAAATTAATCCAAACATACTAACACATTAGAAGTAGGCGAGTTAGGACATGAATCTGCGGTAGTCAGAGTCGTTGGTGTTGGTGCAATTGGTTTTCCTGGATCATATCCAAGGAGTTCGACAACATTTGACTTGTCAAAGGTTGGAGACACTAAAGGTGAATCGGTTGTCGGATAGGTGTTGCATGTTATAGCGTTTTTCAAAACTCTGTGAGCTGTACAAGGATTTAAAGTTGGCAAATTTTCTTCTCCAACAAGTGTTGATAGCTCGTCAGTGTACTTTATGTTTAGGTATTCTCGGCCAAACATTTCAATTTTCTATTAATCGTAATACAAATAGTTTATTAATTAATAATAACTAATATAAGTTAAAAACTTATAATATTAGAGTCAAGAATCTAGATTTTGAACCAAACAAAAATTATGGTTTTGTGTTCATTTTTGCATAAAAAAAAAAATAAGGCAAATTAAATTTAAATAAAATTCCATAAAATATTTTGCAAAAACCTTGACACTTTTTCACAAGTGTTGATATTAAAATAAACATGTCCTTTTTTCAAAATACTCAGTAGAATAATTTCTTCAAGTTTATACTTGAATTATTTTAATACTATAAATAAATAATAAAAACTGTTATTACCCAAGACTATTTTAATACATAACAAAAATATTCTAATTTGGGATATTAAAAATTTGATATTCAAACCATAGAATTTCAATCTGAAAAAATATTTTGACAGTAACACATGTTAATAATATTTAAAATACAAACTTTTTCAGCTGATATCCTTGAACAGATTGTTTGTACATAATGATTGATAGCTGTATATAAGAATTGATATTGGGCTTCAGATTGTACAAGGCCAGGGCGGAATGATCTGACCAAGTGAGTAGTACGCTGAATATCCAATTCACAATCAAGACCTATAAAATTACAATTTGAAGCACATTACATATAAATTATTAAAAACCAATACTGTAACTAATACATGTTATTTTTGGGAATATCATAAATATTACCTTTATGGTTAATTAGACCAATAAGAAGATCAAGAACAACAAATGTTCCTGTTCTCCCAATTCCAGCACTGCAATGTACAGTAAGTGGATGCGAAACATCTGAATGAGCTTCTATATTGAATTGGCGAGTGTTAACAATGAACTGTAGGTCTAGAAGGCAACCTGCATCAGATGGTACTCCATGATCGGGCCATCCCTAAAAAAGAAAATTTATTAAGAAATTTTTTAAAAATTTTGAACGAAAATTATACACTGTAAATCTGAGGTTTAAAAAAGCATTCAATTAAGCATCTCTATTTGTCTTACAATAATTTACACCATTATTAAATGTAAGTAGTAAGTACACATATAATTTTAAAAAATTGGTTACATTAGTATTAAACAATTGAAAAAATCATGCCTGGGGATTGTTATTAAGTCAACTATAAATTTAGTTGTGTAAAGAATAATACTATAGGCTAATATTTTAATTTTGGGCGTAATAAATTCTTTATTCAAACTTTGGCATAGCAAAAAAGGTATAATATGTATCATGTCACAGTCATTGAGTCATATTGTAAACCCTATTTAAGTGCAGAATGAAGAACGGTTTATTTGGTATACATTATTATACTGTCTAATCTTCTGATAAACTATTATCGAAAAGGGATGATTGATGGTTTATATATATTTATATCTACATATAATATACATTATAGATTAATAATTTATATCGTCAGTATGCGACACGCGTGCCTCTTCCACTGTTAACATCTACTCTAGTCATTCGATAACCACCGTGCGTTCGAGTTTAAATTTTGTTACGTGTATTCTACTGTAAATTTAATAGTTAAAATTTTTCATTTTTTACTTTAGTTGTAATCAGGGCTTGAATCGTAAATAACGTACAACGGAATTTTTTTTTAAATGCAAGCCCTGGTTGTAATATTGCTGTATTCGTGAACATATAAAGAATAAAATTGAAAAATTTGTACAAAACATTTATTTTTTTGCTAAATTTTTATGTGCGGTCCGCGTAGTAAACTATTCAAATTATTTGGCCCACTTGATACTTTGAGTTTGACATGCCTGGCCTATACCCATTGAATCCAAAACTTAATTACTTTATGTGACCTTATCTAACCATATACCACACACCTAGCTCCGCTGGTACCAGTTTATCCTACAAAACGCACTTGCTACGCCTGCCGGCTCCTCTTTAAAGATAGATATTGTTGTGAAGATAGATAACATATTGAACCAGTACCAATAATTTATTAATTTTGGGTGGTTTACAAACTTTTTCAATAGCAGAGAATAAAAGTATAAATAAGAACACAAAATATTAAAAACATAAAATATTTTATACCATATAATGGTACTGGAATATTCTTCTGTGCCTGCAATTTTGTACTGAAACATCAAACATTCTCACAATCATATCTTGATGGTGAACATATTCACCAAGGTTTTCAACTTTGATACCATCATACTCATATGTCTGACCTAAATCTGGCCAATACTTCACACATTTTTCCTAAACAGATTAATATGTAAAAATTATAATAAACTAAAACATAGTACTAGTAGTATATTAAACTAAATAATAAAAAATATACTTTTGATTTTTCATACAGCTTTGTTATCATTACAATCACGCGTGAATCTTCTTGCCAAATCATTTTCCAGAAGTCATTAACAGAATTGTGCAAACAACCCTGAGTGACAATGTAACTGCGTGTTTCGTAATTGTCGGCCAAAACAAATGGTTCAAGCTTGGAAAATTATTATAATATAAATATTTGTTATCTAATTATGTTTAAAAAAAAAATTAGAAATAATTAGAAATTACTTTAATCATATTTGCATTTATATAGTCTGACCCAGGTATGTTTTTATCGACATTTTTTAACACAATTCTAGAATGGTCGTCTAAAACCAAAAAATATTTTATGTAAAAAATTCAATAATATTACAGCTATAATAAGAAAAAAATAAAAATAAAATAAAATACATACAAGGCAAAATATTTCGATACCGATTTTTTGATTTATTTTCATTTAAAAACCCGATATCTTTTCTTGAATCCCGTTTTGTTTCCCATTGTTGCAAAACATCAAATTCTTCCCAAAATCCTCCATTTCCACATAAATAATGTTGATATTTTTGATGCTGCAACATTTAAATAACAAATACAAAAATTGAAAAAGAGAAGGAAATAAAAATAAATAATCATGAAACAACAATATGAACTAAATCCCCAGTTTTTTTTTTCCATTTATTTGAGTAACATAATTTTCAGAAATAATTATGTAAATTATATACTATTATAGGAAATAATCAATATACTAGTTATTTAATACTTAGTAAAATAAAAATTTAGTTGGAAGATCAAATGTTTTTTTTGTAAAAATCAATGGGAAATATTTCTAAAATTAATAAGTGTCTAGCTATATAGTTTTTAAAACAATAAAAGTTTCATATTTTTCATTTAATTTTAATGGTCAAATAAATTTAAATACTGTTTGAACTTTGAACAATTTGTTTCACTAAAAAAAGCGCAATAACTTACCTTAAGTTTAAATACACGGTCAACTATACCAGCAATACTGATTCGAGTCACATTTACTGGATTTATTAAATGAATTACTGATCCATTATGATCAACCATGGGATTGAAACTGTAGAATTTCATTAGATCGTTTAATGATAAGAATTCTGCTCCTCCACCAATATCATACTTTTCACCCTAAACAAGTAATATCAGAATTCTTACTGTACAATACTATACTTAAGTTTATTTAATTTTGGAATACTAATAAGATTAGTTTTCTTAAAAAACCAATAGGGTTGGCATAAAAATACATGAATTTAGGTAAGGAACACTTAAACAAAAATTATTATCTTGATTTTTCCATGTTTCCAGAAATTAAAATAATTGTTTTGATGGCTATTTATGAAACAATTTTTTAAACAACTATCAATTATAACGTACAATTGTTATTGTATTATAACACTTACGTTGAATCTAATTTTAATCTCTGTCACTTTATCATCAACATTAACAGTCAACACATAATTTCCAGGATCAGATTGAGATTCTCGTACTAAATAACTGCCCGGACGTCCTTTTTCCAAAATCAGGTATTCCGCTTCTTTTCTTGACATTTGCCCGTGAAACCATCTCTCGTTGGTAGGTTCGGGTGATCCGATTGGTATTAGCAACGCTAATGGAATACCACCTTGTTCTTTCAGCACATGTGGATGAGTCATGTAATGTTCAACGAGATCTGTGAGCGTGACAAACTTTTCGCCGCCGTTGAGATCAAAAAGTTTACCATCATTATGGATTTTTATATGATTAACTTTATTCCCGTGCCTGTTACAACAGTAAAACGATTAGGTGAGACGGGGCGAGTTGCGTCCAAACGATAAACAATAAAATAAAATCTACCTGACGGACAAGACGAATTGACCTTTTCTACTGTATGATTTCCTGACCAAAAACGAACCTTCGATGCCTTCGTCTATGAGTATCCGCTGGGCGTCCATGCCGTTCAAATGGGAATGGAACCATCTGCTTGAAAATACAAAACAAAGTTTGTTAAAAAATACAAACAACGACGGTTTGTAACAGGCGTCTCGGACGTGTCACCTAACTCACCTTCTGGACATGGCGATGAGTAATTGCGGTGAGCCCAAGACGCGCGAAAAACCCCGTACTCGCTCCGCGTGCTACAAAAACAAACACGGATTTCATCACATAACAATTTCACGGTTCAACACTCTGCTCGGAAACACCGCACGTTAAAACAACAAATGTGCGATAAAAAAAATAACAAGTTTTGTTAATTGTAAAAAAACACAATTTACTATATATTCACAAAAAAATATTGAAGTGGTTAATGTCGAAGAGTGAAGTACGATAAATAAATAAACAATAATAAAAATAATAATAATAAAAGTTTATGGTGTACTTACGCAATAACATAGCCTGCGGGATAGGCTTTGGTAAATTCGTCAAATCGATCGTGTCGCGTGAACCAGAAATGTTTTCCTACACATTTCGAATATTAATGCGCGCGGTGTCCTTCGTCGAAGATGACCGTCACGACAAAACAATCGTCTCGCGTAGCTCGCATAATTAACCGTACCTACCTATAAAACATAAAAAACCACGAACATCTCGAAACAAACCGCCGCGTAATTAGCTCGCCGATTGTTCCGACGATCAACGATATTATATTTGCGAGGAAAAAAAAAAAACACCGTTTTACGGTCGAATACGCGAAAGTTTGACGACAGAGCGGCGAAACTACGCGGAAAAAGCATACGACAAAAAAACATACCTGTCCGCAAGGTATAATAATAATTCACTATTGTTGTTTTTGTTGTGATTTGGGTGTGTGTGTGTGTGTGTGTGTGTGTGTGTGTTGTCGAGTCGCAAAAACTTTTCACAAAACAAGTGCTAAACTGATAACGCGTTCCTTGTGTGATAACGGCCGAAGGTCTATGACTATATCAGGTGTTAGTCTATATAGGTTAACCTAACCGGCAAGGTTTAAAGCTGCGGCTCCGATTGGAAAACTGTTATCATTCTTTAAAAAAAAAAAAACAACAAAAAAACGCATTTCGTTATTCGTCGTAATCATAGGTAAAGCAGAGTAGTTGGTCGTAATATTCATTACTCGATCGTTATTCTTTTATAATGTTGTGTAAATTTTAAAATAACATTAAAGATACGTTTTATTTTCGTGTGCCGTTTGAAATCGATCTCCAAAAGAATGGATCGAGCCGTTGTGAAGGGACCGTAAAAAACCTTTTTTTTTTTTTATTAACGTCTCGTTCCATCCCGTTTGCTCCGGTTTCGACAATGGACAGTGATTCGGAAAATGATTTTCTGGAAGACGATTACTACTCGGTGTTGAATTTGCCCAAATCCGTTAGTCTCGAAAAAGAAAATATGATGCGGTAAAAATATGATAATAATAGTAATGATCTGTTTGTCTAGGCCACTCCCGACGAAATAACGTTTGCGTACCGTCGACTGAGCAAAATCTATCACCCCGACAAACATGTGGACGAAGACAAGAAAAAAGAGGCCGAAGTGTTGTTCAACAAGACGCAGAAGGCCTACGAAGGTATGGCTTGCCGCTCAATTTGAGTTGTGAATATTTAATTTTCTGTTTGTTACTTTCTAGTTTTGAGAGATCCGCACCGTAGGGCGATTTACGACTGCGTTGGTGTTAAGGGTTTGAAAACCGATGGCTGGGAAATTGTTCAGAGAACAAAAACTCCGCAAGAAATCCGAGAAGAATATGAAGCGTTGGCGAGGTAAATATGATCGCTGTTGAAGCAGTTGAAGTTGTTATGACAGATTCTTTATTAGGGATCGGGAAGAGAGGATGTTAAGGATTCGGACAAACGCCAGAGGTGTATTTACTGCCAAAATTGATGCCACCGATATCTTTGAACCCAATCATTACTTGGACTATGACGAGTATTCGGCAGTTAATGTGGAAAATCTAAACAATTTTGACGTTAATTTATTCATGTTTTTAGAGAAGACAGTTACATTTATATTCCTAACATTGAAGTGTCATCAATGTCTATGTCAATGTCCACTGAAGCACCAATCACTCTGCGTGACACTGTTGTGCTTAGTGGAAATATATCGTCACGTACAGGTTCAGGTATTTGTCCTCTGTTATATTTTTATTGTATTTATATAAGCCTGTATAATAACTGAATGCTTATAATTTGACATAGCACATTTGTCACTCATTTTATAATTGATTATTTTAAGTAATTTTTTATCCACTTAATATTTTGGGTATGAAACATGTTACTTTAACGCCAATGGTGTAATAAACATTGAAAAGTTTTTAAATCTTTGTGAATATCCCAATTTTTAGCAGTTTTATTTTATGTTCAAGAGCAAACTAACCAAGGTCCAAGGCACAATATAAATTTAACACCCATGAAACATTGTATTATAACAAATAAATAAGCTATTATAGATACAACATCTAATAACTGAATTTTTTTTTTCTTATTTTGGAACAAAATTTGGTTTTGGTTTATATTAAAGACTTTGGGTGTTGTTGCTAGAAACCTAAAGCCGTCTTGTTTTGTTAATGTGTTGAATAAGAGAAGTGCAAAATAGTTTTAGTGATCTCTAAAGACTAAAATTACAGTATTATTATAAATTTAATAAATTTACTTTTTTTTTTATTGTGTGATCGAGTTTCTATGTTAGATTATGTAGCAAGCATTCTAAGCTCAAGTTTTGACATCCCCAAATATATTCTCATTTTAAATAAATTTAGTATCTAGCAGTTACAAAAGACTTTTGAGTACCAACGGATGGATTAAATATGATATTACTGCTGGAAATGGCTTACATGTGGGAGCAAAAATATTCAAGTAACCACACCTTCTTAGTTTGTTATTTGTTTGTTACTAATAATTGCTATAAATTTTAGAATGCTTACTAAAACTGTGTTTGGAACTGTTGAAGGAAGTCTGAATGATTTATCAAGTGGCTCGCTGAAACCAGTGGGTAGAGTTTTATTGGGTACAAGTTTAGGTGCTCGCACAACTGGTTATATATCTTTAGGCGGACGATTATCATCACTCAAACATACTAGTTTGTCTACTGAAGTGGAACATAACACCGAAAGAAGTTATTGTATGTGTAAGCTAGAAATCGGTCTTGCTCCAGCTGTCAGTATGTTGTATACATGGAAATTTGTTGAACAAGACTTGCTATTAAGAATTTATGCAAAGTATAAATATAAATGATATGTATATTATCTTATATATAAGTATGGTAAATCAAAATTGTATGTATTAGTTTTTTTCATTTTGTAGAGCCGGTGTATTAAACTCAAAACTAGAATATGGAGTTGAAAAAAAAGTATCTAAGCTTAATACATTTGCAGCTACAGTTCAAATTGATTCAATAAATGGAGTCACTCTTAAGTTAAAGTAAACAACCAACATTTTATGAACTAAATAATAAATCTGTATGAATATATATATATTTAATTATTTAATTTGATGCTAGGTTTATTAGAGCTAGTCAAACGTACATTTTTCCAATCCTTCTGAGTCATGAAGTAATTACGCCTCCAATATTTTATGCTACTTTTGTACCTATTGTTTCATGGTTTGTGGCAAAAAATGTAATTCTAGATCCTATAATGAAGGATTATAAAAATAGAGAAATCAACAAACAACGTGAAATGAATAAAAAAAGGTTTGCAGCACAAATATTGTTTTTCTTTGACAATGTTTAATGGTATTGTTAACTTTTTTTATTTAGAATGGCAGAATTACGCCAAGAAGCCTTGTCGGCAATCAACTTGATGATGGCTACAATGGAAAGAATAGTGAGGGTAGAGACTGAAAAACGTGGTTTAATTATTGTGTTTGCCAAGTATGGCAACACAGAATTAATAAATCAATCTGAACAATCATTTGATAAAAATGATTCATTACAACCAGAAGTTATAGATGTCACTGTTCCATTGCAGTGTTTAGTTAAGGATTCCCAACTGATACTTCATACTACTACTAAAGTAATAATTTAAGTAAATACCTAAATGTGTATATTCATTTTTAAGGTAACTTTTTTAATAAAACTAATAATATAATCAAAGACATTAATTGATACTCTAAATATTTAAATTTTAAACTAAAAAGTGTTTCAGTTTAAGTTCTAACTAAAATCATTAAAAATATTATTATTTTTTTTTTTTTTTAATGTCTACTTACGTCTAACATCTGTGTTTTATGTGACAGAATTTGGAATAAAAACTGTTGATTTTTTTTTTAATCTATTATTATTTTATAGTAAACCACTTAATGGTTATAAGTTATAACTTATAACTCAACAAATTTAACTTGGTCAATTACAGCTGTTTTATGGTAGTGCAATTTATAAAAGTATTAATTCATATTATTTCAAAACATGGAAGTTGTTATGGCTGTTTATACATTTTGTGTACTTGTTAATTGTTAAGCTTTAAAAATTGGCGTTTTCTTGTAATCCAAAAAAAGGGATAGCCAAGATAAAAAAAGGCTTGTCATAAAATATCAGTATTTCAAAAAACTAACACCAAAAGTGTTGAACACTTTAAATTTATAGATTACAAAATGTAAAAAAGAAAATTACTATTTGCTACTTTATAATATGAATTTAAATAAATTATTAATGTTGTTTGATAGTTTTTATTTCATTGTGAAACAAAATTGAATTTTTAGATTATACTAATCAAGTTTTGAAACATGTTTAGTGTCAGCTACCTGGGTTTTATGATCCATGTATCGGCGTAGACAAAGTCTTAACAATCCAATACACTTACAGAGATCAAAATTATGAAGTAACAATTAATGATAATGAAGCACTTCGAATACCTAGACCACATTGTAAGTATCCATTTAATTTTGTTCTCAATATTTTTAAAACTTCATAAGATTTTTACCAATTTTTAGTTTTGTAACTACTAAGCATGTAGCTTTTCTTTATTCTGAAATATAAACACTTTAAAGTATAATAATATTTTTAAATTCAACTATAACAATTAATTAAAATTTTAATTTTTTAATTTTTAGCACATCTAATTAGAACATCCACACCGCCATCTTGATCAAAAGTGATGTTTAAAAAACTAGTTAAAAATTTTATTAATCATACTGCTTATTGTGTTGAAGTTTTTGTTAAAATTTGATACGTTTCTTAGTAGATAATAAATAAAATTGTTTAATCTAAAATTTGTTTTTGTTGTATGGCCCAATCTCTAAACTAACCCCACAAAAAAAAAAAATATATATATATATTTATACATCTACTTAAACCAGGGTAGCTCATCTTGAATCTCTTTGGTTACTTCAGAAAACCAGTAAGGGTTTAATTCCAAACCCTGATGTACACTTACAGTTTATACTTAATACCTGCATTAAAATATTGTAACTTTTTGCATACTCTTGATACTCTGTCTCAAACTAGAATACACCAGACGGCCGACCAATTTTTGTTCAACGGCATCTGCTTCAAAACCTTTCACCGCATAGTGGGAAAAATTGTGTTACAAGCTTCCACAGCCATCAATTGCGATGCACAAAACTATGTATTCTAGTTTAAGACACAGTATAATACTAGAACCTTCATTCATATTCTGTATCAAATTAATTTGTACACATTTTACATTTTTGAAACCTTTTTCTCACCAACTCATCCACTCAAACAGTACAAAGGGTCCTAGATACTTTTTTTTAAATGTATACAAAAAATTTTATATTTTCTTTTATGTTGGAGTTAATATTAGTCACACATTTGCTGAGATACAAGCACAGTGATAGTAAAATTCAGAAAATTTTAAAATGCAAAAATGATACAAACATTACAACCATTTCACTGCAATGCGATTCCTGTTTTTTTATAATAAAACTTAAAATTACACTAAAATAGATTATTAGGCTAAAATTTACCTGGGTGTATTCTGACCCCAAAACAAGGCACTAACCAAAAGTTTTGCCAGGCAAGTAAAATTGTTGTTGTCTTAGGCATCTGTTAGATTTCTAAACTCTCGATGTTTTCTGTATAGTAGCGTCCAGACCCTACAAATTTGGAGTTATATTGCTGTATCGTTTAGCAACTCCAGAAGGTTTCCCATTTTGTTAATATACCTAGTTATATATATATATATATATATATGTGTGCACAATAAATGGAGTCAGTCATTATGTGTCAGCGTCAGTATGTCCACCAAAGGTTTTTGTTTATACTTTGTTATGAAATAAACAATGTAATATAGATATTATATTTAATTTTTATTAAAAATATACTAAATTAACAAACAATTTTGGAACTGTTCAATCATTGTCGACAGTAATTAAATTGAAGGAATTCAAATGCTTACAAACATCACCGCCCTTACACCATGGAACTACTTTTGCTTGTGTTTCATGCACCTTCAGTAAATTTTCCAAAGTGTAACCCCATCTCGGAAATGCAATATCGTTCAGAGTTAAATTTAAAACTGGACACAAATCGTTTCTTCCATCTCCAAAGTATAATATTTTATCATAAGTTTTATTCGTTTTTAATGTAATATGTTCTTTCACAATGGCATTTTTACACATATTCTTTGTACACCGGTTACACGTTGTCTGCATCCCATAAGGTTCGATTTTAATGAGATCACCGTCAATTTTTGCTGGATTTGTATAAACGCATGAAATCATGTCAGATAATTCATTTTTTTCTAACCAACAGCGAATAAAAAGAGAATTTGAATCGGATACAATTATGATTTCAACATTGTTTTTGTTTAACAATCTTATCAGTTTGGGTATTCCCTCAACAGGTAAAATTAATGATACAGCGTTAAGTACTTGTTGTGCAGAAACACCAATACTTTTTAATGTATCAAATACTTTTTGCATATATCCAGTCCAATTGTTGTGGTAAGTTGTACTATCCGGTTTAAGACTTTCAGGACTTATCTTATCGCAGGCAACTATGTCTGAATTTCGATTGACTATAGTATCATCAAAATCGAAAACTGCCAACATATTTTCCTATAATAAAACATTGTTAAAATTACATTATTGTGTTTGAAAAAATAGATCAACTAAAGAATTTTGTATTTGAAAAGTACATAAAATATTTGTATCAGTCACTGAATTTTGATATCAGTAAAGACAGGAATTAATAAATTAGATTCAACAACAAAAGACATTATATTTAAAAATGAGAATCGTTTATTTAAATTTCAACAGTACAACAGTATATTTACTATTTGGTATCTGTACTATTAGTGTAACTGACATGCACGTATAGCAATTAACTGTAAAACAAGAAATATGGGAGACATAATTTCTGAATAATCTAGGTTTGAAGTTCCTGCTAGTTTTCTACAGAGTAACACTTTGAACAAGGACCACACAAACAATAAAGCTGATGACCAAATGGTTCTTGCTATAGCTTCTTTGACATGACCTTCAAAGTACAATCGTATAAAGACAATGACATTAAAGTACGTGCATAATGCATCAGCTATGAACAAAGGTGAAAACACAATCCATATGTCGTATGAACCAGGTGAAGTTGACGCAAAAGCGTATCCATCTAATCGCAATGCCAAGAAAACACTAAAAATTAACAATGCTATAAGATGAATCAACATCTCAAACACTGTTAAACCCAGCCACCTCACCAATTCTTGCAAAGCAAACAACATTTTATTTGGTTATTTTGATGTGAATTGAAGATAATGAACGTGTTCTTGATTCATAGTCGTCTTCTTCATTTGATGGCGCCAATACATCTGAAAAAATTAATTAATTAGTTGGAATTACACAAACTTCTTTTGGCCATTTTTTACTAAATAGTTATTATTTTTATTTTTTTTCAACCCGAAGAATGGTTTTTAACAAATTTCTTCAAAATAAATGTTTACTCCATATTTTCCTGTCATTTGCTTTTTTTTTGCTCCCTGTACAAAGTGACTCCTGCATCCTGCATTTTGGTTCTAGCCTCTAGGTGTTCCTTCTATCATTCCTTCAACTGTTAAACTATGTAATTCATCCTCATGCCTCAACGTGTGTCCATTCTATAATCTGCATCTCCTTCTCTTTAAAGTATCTATTAATATTCGTTTTTTGTCTATTGCTTTCAAGAAGTCTTCGTTTGTTCTTCTCTCTGTCCAACTTATTCTCTGCATATTTTCTCTAACACCACATTTCTAGACATATGTACACTTCTAACATATCTTTCTTTTTTATTAATTATCCATGTCTTGCTTCCATATAATGCTACACTCCAGACATATGTTTTTATGAGCCCTTTCTTAGTTAATATATTCACATTTTTTGAAGTTAGTAATATCTTCTTTTTAAGGAGTATATTTTTGCTTGGCCTATTCTGCTTCTGATTTCCCGTCGTGTGTTATAATGATGCCTATATATTTGGAATAGTCTACTTGGACAATTTCCTTATTTTCTAATGCTATATTTGTAGATGGAATGTTTTCCTTGTACCACACTAGGGTTTTAGACTGCATTTATTTTCAGACTATATTCTTTGAATGTGATATTTATTACATTTAACGCTGATGGAAATCATCCTCAGATGTTTCAAAAATGACTATTAATCAACAAAGCTAAGCATTGGTATTAGTATTCCTCTTATTTTCACTCCAATTCTCTTTTGAATTAACCAAAGCTGTATGACACTTATTGTTTTTTCAATAAATAAATTGAATAACGCAGGTGAAAGTAGACACTCTTGTCTCACACATTTTTGAATTTCAGCAGTTCTTGTTGTTGAATATTAATAATGGCTTCTTTTTTTTCATAAATCTTATAGAAAATACATCTGTCATTAAAATCTATACCCCTTTCTTCCAAAATTTTAAAAAGACTTATCCAGAGTATGCTACCAAATGCTTTATATAGGTCCACAAAGGTCTTATTAAGTGATTTATTGTCTCTCAATTTGCTTTTTGAGTATTATTTTCAGACCTAAAATAGCTTATCTGGTTCCTTTGTTTTTCCGGAAACCATATTAATAGTTTGCTATTCTCTTACTTGTCCTTTGGCTTATAAGCTAATGTATTTGGCTATCAACAGATATACGCATCTGTGATTAACTAAGTTATTTAAACGTTTAAGTTCCTAGCCAAGTCTAGACTCAAGATACGGCACTGCTTTAAGATGTACCACATTGTTTATGACCGCATCTGGACACAGTCTTATATCTGCTATGTTCTTGGCGTAAGACACGTCTAGGAATTTGTAGCTTTGTATATTGTTTTAATACTAATAAATATAAACATAAATTTTACATACCTCTTACATCAGCCGTAGATGTTTGGACATCTAGCTTTATTGTATTGTGAAATTTTTCCTGAAGTTTCAGTGCTACGTCTATTGTTGTATTGATAGCTTTTCCAAGACCATTTAATATTAAAACAGAATTATCTAATTCAAGATGTTTGGCAGCTCGTGTTAAATGACACTAAAATAAATTAATAGTATAGTAAAATAACTACAGCCATTTAAAAACTGATCCCTAAACTCATGATATTGACACTACCTAACATTAATACTTATTAAAATTTAAATAAACAACATATTTTACACCAGGTATCTGGTAAAATAAGTGTACCAATACATTTAAATAATGAAGTAATTATTATTATTTAAAATAAGCAAAAAAATACCTAGATGAATATTGAAATTTATTAACGATTTATTGGAAACATAACAAAACACAAAACAGCTTTGTAATCAAACAAAACACAGATTTAAACACACAATTTTCTTCTTGGATTCAACCACAAAATCAAATAGCCCTAGGCCCTACAGTAAATACATTGTTGTATTTATCGTTTATGTTCAATTAGTATTTAGCCAAACAATCGTATTTATTTGTATCTGTACATCTTCAAAACGACACCCCGTGTTTGAATCCATATTTTACAGAAAGCAGGTAACCTTACTAACTCGTTTTGTACCTCCTGAAATTATACATCAGCTTACGCTCCAAATAGTTAAGAAAAAGGCAAAGGAGAGCATAAACGTATCACGTTAAACTCGCTTCCGGTTGTTTATTATATGAATAAACAGACAAGTACAATAATTCGTCAGCGCGTATTCGGGACACGACAACACAATTTTTAACGGTCGGTAGAAAAATTTAAATACGACGACTCACCTGCACGGGTGTTTTGTACGACACGAACAGTTCCTTCACCGAAACCGAATTCGATGGATATAGAGATGACATGGAAATAATTTTTTTCTACGGTTTCAGTGTAGTGCTATTTATTGTTATATTGAATAAAGAACTTTGTTCCCGGTTGTCGGATGCGTCATCGGTCTCAGTCCGTTCGGTTTAGATTTACACTCATCATTTACAACAAACGAATTATTATGATAAAATTTCATCCAATTTGCTTATTTTCGTAAGCATTCAACTTTATCTCTATTCTATAATTCGACTTAAGTGTCGTCCGCGCTTTGTTGTATCAAGTAGTTGTATCCAGTATCGTAGATTAATATATATGTATACTTATTTATTAAATATAATAATTAACCAATGCCAGTATCCACAGAATCACAGAGATACAATGTAACCACGGTTTTATTTACTACCATGGTTTCTGGAAGACCACTACAGACTGTTTATCATGATTAAAGATCATGATTATCTATAACCAAGGTGGATCTATAATATCTATATCCACCTTGTCTATAACCATGCTGTTTATCATTACCACGGTCTTGTGGTCTATTTAGACTCTATAGAGACCATGTAGTATATACTTATAGAAGTCTGTGACTACGCGATTTTATTATTACTATCGGTCGTACGAATGTACGATAATAGTGTTAACAATATCAGTGTTTTGTTGAATTTCGTTCGTTTCGTCGGTCGTTCAATACTCCAGAGTCCAAACGCGGATTACCAAGAACGCCCAATCCAAAATCGCGGTCTAAGTTCACAAATTTCTTTTTTTCGGTATCGCGATTATCGTAACTCGTACTCGCGGCTGTTGACCATGAGTGGTTTAAGCGCGTTGAAAAAAACCGTTTTCAAAAATGATGGCCTACTGAGACAGATTCGACGACCTCTGCACGTATCGTCCGCACGGGCCACCAAGTCGGTCGCACCGAGACAGTCGTTGAACTCCGAGTACGTGTCATTTATACTTGATTGTCATTCAGTTTCTTCTCCTCTTTCGCCTTCTTCCCAGTCTTGACTATTTGAGTTCGTCCGACCTTGTCCTCGACCTCCACTTGTCTCGATGTCATAGGAAAAAGAACAGAGGGGGAAAAATGGGGGGCTTAATCCCCTTCAAATTTTTAGTGTTTTGTAATTTTTAGAAATTATTTTTCTCAGTATGTACCTACCAGCAACGAAAAATGCATTTTTGATCATTTAAAAAAAAACTCAGTGCCCCTCCCCAAATATTTTGACTAGGTTTTGCACTAATTTATTTTCTCGTTTATTTCACATCCCTTACACCCTCACCAGCAGGCAGCAGCTCTCATTACATCACTCTCATTTGTGTCCTTTTCACTGTCGTCATGTCCGCCATCAAAGATACTACACCAATTATACTTTTTATTATTTAACAACTTAAGCCATATGTAAATCCATTGATGCCACCGTTTAGCTACCCCATTACCCCTCCCCCTTGGATCCGCTACTGTCAGTGACCACATCATCTCATCCGCATAGGCAAAAATGACCTCATTTTCATTTTTATTTTTAGGCTTATGCTTCCATTTCCTTTTTTCTCATCACGCTCTCAAACCATCTTGAATTATTCATTTTTGTCTTGTATATTATCTAACGCTGTGCCAATAATTTATAACTTATTCAAATCTTCTTACGTCTCTCCACATATTTATCTTGCATGATACTCATACTATGTTCTGTTTTCCTGTAAAACTTACTTTATATCCTCATTGGATAGGTCATTGATTTTTGCGTTATGTTTTGTGAACATAGTTTTGTAACTTAAAAGCGCCAAAAATTGATCTAACAATTAATAATGTGTACAATTTGCCCGCGTATTATTGTAGTATAAAACTTACAAGTATGGTGTTTGAGATTATGATTTATCATTTTTTTTTTAGAGCTTGGTGCGATTTTATGTTTTTTTTAATTTGGAAAAACTTAGACAAAATTTTTAGGATGTGCCTAGGCTGATCTTCTAAACTTGTTGTGTTTGTTTATTTATTAAAACACCAAATATGTTTATATATTATTAAAACAATAATATATTATAACTATAATAACAACGTGATTATTTCAAATTTTTCAGTTACGTGTTAGACATACATTATGATTTCCATTACCGTGATCAGATTAAATTTGACGCTTGGGATAAAAAGAAAAATACAATTGCCGATATCTGTATGGGCACAGCTTTAGCCTATGTACTGTATAAATGTTATTCTGAACCAGAACATTTGCTAGTGAGTATTTTCAACATGATAAAATAAAAACCTTTACAGAACACTTCATCTGAGCTTTAAAATTGAATAGGGAGAATTTGAGTATCCAGATGCGTCTAAATGGACAGATGAAGAATTGGGAGTGCCACCAATAGAATAAATTATTATTGTTATTGAGTAAAATTTAGTTAATATTAAATATATCAGAAAAAAAATGTCATTAATAAATACTAATTACTAAGTAACTTGTTACTGGTTTTGTCATTTTCATTTATCTTATGTAAGTATGTGATGAAATCTTAATCAACTTAATCAAATTGCATCCTTTCTTTAATACTTTATCTTTAAAAAGTATGAGTTACTTTATCTTAATATTCTACTATATTTTTATTTTTATTCTGTTTTAAGGTTTACGACGACAATTCAACACTTAATATTTTGTTGGATAGCCTATTGAAATAAATGAGATACTGTTGGAGTTTTTCTTAACATAAAATCCATTTTAATAACAGTTGCATTCTTACTAATAGTTAAGTAAAATCATGACCCTAAATTTTGACTAAATTTTGACCCTAAACGTTGACTTAGTAATAATCAACAACAACCTTTTCAACATAAAAAAAATTCAACTAAATCATATGTAAAACTGTAAAAGTGTACTCCATAAAACACTACATTAATTAATTTATTGTAATTTCTACGTTAGAATAAAAAATATTTATATGATCAAGACTCCAATTTTTGTCTCTTTGGAAAAAAACTTACAATTATTGTGATTTTTGAACTTTTACAATTAGTATGTCCCAGTTCATTGACTGTATTCAACTTAACTATATTTATTCTATATAAATCTTGAAAAAACCAAATTAATAATAATATAAATTAAAGGAATACAAAACTACTATATTAACAATTTTACTAAACATTTGTATTTATATAAATATAATATTTATGTATTTTAACAATAAGTAACTGTGATCTTGTGGTTTATTTTTTAATGGACACAGTTTTTATTTCCAAATATTCTTTCAATCCATCTTCTCCCCTGTAAACATATAAACATTTTTTCATTTTTTATTTTATGTTTAGTATTTTTGTCAAGTTTAATATTTATTGAAAAATCTTACAATTCTCTGCCATGTCCAGACTGTTTGAATCCTCCAAATGGGCATTGAGGGGTGATAGCGTCATAACAATTGACCCTGAATTAATTACAAAATGCATTTACATGAAATTACTTGTTCAATTTCAAAAAAAAAAATTACATATTGTGTGTAATAAAATTTAAATAAAAAAAATAATAATAACAATTAATTACCAAACAGAACCAGCATCAACGTTTTCTACAAACTTCAATGCAGTATTTATATCATTGGTTAGAACCCCAGCTGCTAATCCATAGTTAGTTGCATTTGCTCGTTTGATAACTTCGTCAAATGATTTAAATTTTATTATTTGCTGGACTGGTCCAAATATCTTGAATTAAAAAGACCTCTTTAAAAACCATATAATAATTGGAAACAAAACACATTTATATGAATTATGTTATTTATTTATATATTGATTCTAGGGAGTGATTATACATCCTTTTAATTTTTTATGTAATTTATTACACCATTCAAAATAGTAACCCACTCATAGGTGTGGCCTACACTACTTCAGTGCATCCCTAATTTTTCTAATTACCTACTTCAATTTCTAACTCTCAATATTGACAAAAATCATTAATAATCGATTAAATCACTTCTTTAAGTCAAAAATGTGTTTAGTGGAAAAAAGTCTATAGGTCCAAAAATCTATTATATAAGGTACTGCTTTGGAGCATTTTTTAGGTATTTGATACTTACAAAATTTATTTGAAAAATTAATCAAATATATGAGTGGTATGACTAATTATTATTACCTTCCACTCAAAAACCCTAATTATCTAATTTTTTGGTTTTATTTCAATTGTCGTTTTTGGCAGACAACTCAGAAAATCATCAAAAAATGTTTCAATTTAAATATATTTTAAAACCAAAATCTAAACTTTTTTGTGTCATTCAACGTAAAAATTGGAGACCAGTGCTAACCATAAAAGTGATTGCAAATGTTAACATTTTTAGACGTTTTCCAAAAATGATCCAAAATATTTTTGGAATTTAGGCCATAACTCAAGAACAAAAAGAAATTTTAAAAAAACTTCAAGTAAGGTACCATCTAAGTTCACTTTCCAGAATTTTTAGTGCTATAACATTTTGCAATTGGATAGTGTGACTCTAGCCGTCAATGTGTCTACAAAAAAAGAAAAAAGCATTGTAAAAACAATATATTCTACATTACACTGCGCTGAATTCAAATAAAATTAAGAATAATTCAAATTAAATTTATTGTTGCATAAATAAGGATCAAATTTGTTTCAACGAATATATATTCAACTGAAACTATCCAGTAATTAGTAATACGATAAATGAAGAAATATGATTAAAAATTTGGAAACTTAAAATGTATGTTTTCATACAATGTTTTGCAAAACATTATTAGTTAGGTATATATTATATGAGTTATTATAATAAAATATATACAACTATAGTTACTAACTTCTTCTTTGGCAATCCTCATGTTATCGGTTACATTTGAAAATACAGTTGGATACACAAAATAACCCGTGTTACCCATTTTGGACCCACCAGCTTCTACTTTGGCTCCTTCTTTTTTACCAGATTCAATCAAGTTCAAGACTTTTTCAAACTGTTCTTTACTCACCTGAAAAATGTTTTTATTTTATTAAATAACAGACTTTTTAATTTAACATTTTCATAGTTGATAAACTAAAAAAAAACAAAATAAATAAGAAACTTATAATTATATACAAAAACAATATGAAAATCATTTAGCACATATTGTGTCCATTATAAAACATTTAGAAAGTCTTACTAGAGGTCCTGTTTGTGTACTAGCGTCGAATGGGTTTCCAACTTTTTTCTGAGATGCCAAAGCAGCGGCTTTTTTAACAAACACATCGTAAACCCCTTCTTGAACAAACGTTCTAGAACCAGCACAACAGCTTTGGCCCATGTTTCCAAATAATGCATTATGAGCAATACTTACCGCTTCATCAACTATGTATTGTAATATTACCAACAGTTAAATTATAATATATTTGTAACAGAAGAAAGTAAGATGCTTATTATCCGTATACCAAGAACAAAGAAAAAGCATGTTAATACATTTTTGAAGATAAATATCAAGGTGTGAAAAGTATGTAAGTATGAAGGGACAGATATTTAATAAAAATACTGACCGTCAAAATCATCGAATACGACCAAAGGACTTTTGCCACCTAGTTCTAATGATACTCGTTTCAAATTAGACTTGGCAGCTTCTTCTGCGATCAACTTTCCAACCTAATTTTAAACACAAATTTAACAAAGTTTGCAAACAAAATTCAGAAATTAAAAAATTATTTTGTTTATCAAATACTTCTGTTGATCCAGTAAAAGCTACTTTGTTTATGTCTGGGTGGCTAGCTATAGCTTGACCCGCTGTTGGTCCATAGCCCGGGATCACATTAATAACTCCATTTGGAAATCCGGCCTAAAAGACAATCATTTAATATGTTTAATTTATGTCAATACATAGTGCACTTAAATTTTACTTCTTTTGACAGTGCGGCAATGTATAGAGCAGTAAGAGGAGTTTGTTCAGCCGGTTTCAATATGATTGTGCATCCGGTTGCAAGAGCTGGTCCCCACTTCCACGACAACATTGAAATTGGATAGTTCCAAGGTATTATTTGACCAACGACACCAACGGGTTGAGATTTTGTAAATGAAAAATATGGTCCATCTATAGAATCATGCATGATGTAATCAAATAAATTCTTTTTTTTTTTATTGAACTAATATATTATTTATTATAGGTATATTTTTTAATATAGGATATTGCATTCATTATATTAATCATACCCGTTGGTATGGTTTTTCCATGAATTTTATCGGCAAAACCAGCATAATATTTAAGAGTATCAACAGAAAATTCAATGTCAATTATAGAATCCGCCAATGGTTTGCCATTGTCTAATGACTCTAAATTTGCCAAATAAGTTTTGTGTTTATCCAGCAATTCGGATAGTTTATAAATCATTTTTCCTCTGGCAGATGCATCCATTGTACGCCACGGAGAACTCGGCTCAAATGCAGTTCTTGCAGCATTAACAGCCAAATCGACATCAGCCTAAATTTAAATTTAAAATGTAATTGGTCCGTTAAGATTTTTATAGGTACCTACGCCTACCTATACTTATTAAGTTTGATAGTTCTATAATAAATATTAAGTATTAAAATAGTAATCACAACTGGAGTTGCAAATTAGAAAAACAAACATTAAGATATTATGTAATTTATTTCTAGCCAAATTTTCATCTTCATAATAAAAAATTTAATACAAAAAATAACAAAATATTAAATAAAAATCATTTCTAAATTTGTTTTACATAGTTTTAACTTTAGAACAGTGAAGAGTTTGATTTTTGTAAACAAATTGAAATTGTATTTTTTAATTAATTTTCAGGTATTGTTAATTTTTTATGTAGGTAGAACTTTATTTATAATTTCTAAATGTAATGATATAGAAATATTTTTTTAAAAATTTGTTTGTTCAATATTCAATATTGATTTAATAATTTTTATTTTATAATAGTGAAAATGATTGCCATCAAATTAAACAATCTACCTACATAAATATTTATGCTCAGTGATATATCAATATCATGTAAAAAAAAAAAAACATAAGGCCAAAAAGAACTTGTATAAAATGTGCACATTTAGGTAGGTAATAGGTACCTATTTTTTAAATTATGTAAACATTCAATTAGTTTTAAAAAGCTACCTAAGTAAAAGTAAAATATATATTATTTTATGTGATTGAATAAACTTTTGATTAAAGGACTAGTTTTGACAAACTAGGTACTTATGTCTTATAACATGGATAATGTCTTTCCATTACTGTTGCTAATATAAATTTTGAATATGATTTAAAATGTGCCATATTTTTGAAAAATGTACAAGGATCCCTAAACTTCAAAGTCTAGAAGTGTTCACTGTCCATTTTCACTAAGGTCAAATTGGCTAATAAAGTTACACTTTTTTGTATTTTTTAATAACTTCTATACTTGATCTGCTGACTATTTAGTTAAAATTGTGTATCTGTATAAAGTTAAAATGACATAATTTCTCGAGTGGAATTATTCGTCAAAAAGATACCAATGGCACCACTTACGGATTAACAATTTTTTTCTTTGCAAATTGCTTAATATACCTACCTACTTATTAAGCCTCTATTAAATTGTTCAACTAAATTTTTAAGTACCTACCAATAGGCAATATAGTTACAAGACATTAGACACTAATTACTAGTACTAGCTTTAATGACAGACAAACTAAACAAAAAAAATATTTAAATAGTTAAACAAAATGTAACTTTAAATTTTAATAACGTCTTACTTTATCTCCTTCCGAAACATCGGTGATTTTCTTTTCATTAGCCGGGTTGATAGTGGCAAATGTTTTTCCACTCACCGAGTTTACAAACTCGTTGTTGATGAATATCTAAAAAGTAAAACATTATTATACAATAAACATAGGAACAGCTTTTTGAAAACATAACAAACTTTACTATGTTGAGATTAATCTTTAATATATTAACAAATAGGTATATAATAATAATTCATATTTTTATAGGTATGATACTTTTATTACAATATTATATTACCTTGTTATACAGAATTTCCACATCTGGGTTCGCCATTTTCGTTGGTACAGTTCAAAATTTCTAAGTAATTAGTTAATATTTTAATTTTTATTCTGAAAATTGAGAACAAAATGTAATTTGTACACCAACGCAACACGTCCAAACTTATTGCTTATTGCTTATTATTCAAGTGTTATATATACACTGTTTGCCCGTTATATTTAATTGGATAATTTATCTAATCTGTGGTTATAGTATTGCTACTTTTTTATCTGAGTTCATATAATTTAACGTGCTATATTGCACTATGCACATTAAATGTCTTTACTATGATAATATAAAGATAAAATAATATACTTTTGAGTTAGTTATTATTTACTAATATTATACATTTATACTAAATAGTAAATACTCTTAATTGTGTATATTTGCCTACATTATGCTATCAGCCAATTACTAAATAAATACCTTTTTTTTATAAGTAGGTTCCTATACACTATACCAGCGGTTCCCAAACTGTGCACCGCAAGCACTTTCTAAGGGCACCGCGGTCTACTAAATTAAATTGGTTATCAATGAGTACTTTTTTTGTTCTGTCTTTCGTGTTATATACAGCAGGGCACCGTGGCTAACTTTAGGCCTCTAAAACGGCACCGCGGAAAAAAAAGTTTGGAAACCGCTGCACTATACAGTGTTATATGATTTTGATAAATATACTTACATATTACATAATAAATTTATTTATTTATGATTTTTTTTATAGATATTGATTGAATATTTGAATAGATAATAAATTATTAAGTATTGGTACACATTATTTGATCCCTTAAAATAAGAAACGGTTAATTATTCAATTAAACCATTAGAAATCGGAACTATATATATTATACATATTTACTATTTTTTTTTCTTATATACATTCAAATGATTAATTGGTATAGGTAAGTAGGTAGGTACGCATTTGAGATGGATGCATAAAATAACTACAACATGCGTATGAGTTTTTATCATACTAATTCAATAGGGTTAAAGTGAAAATTAGTTTATACTCAAGCATAGAGTTTTTTCTTTATAGTCTTGGTAAAATATCAGTGCTATTTAGTTTTAATAGGCTTTTAAACTTTTTTAGAACAGCTTTGTAATGAATTAATTTAAATAATGCTCATTAATAATTGTTATCTGTATTACCTACCGTTGTCGGTTACTATATAAATAATTGGTAAAATATATGTATAAAAACAATTTGTAGTTTGTACATCATTTAAAATACTATTAAAAATATTATGTTGTTTTTCGTCATAAATGAGTATTTAGTAGTTCTTCTAATTTTAGATTCTGAGCGTTAGCGAAGAATGTTTTGGTTTTACAACGATGTTTTTTTTTTTTTCTGTGATCAAAAGTTCTTATAGTAAACCTGCACCAATTTTAACGCATGATGCATTAAAAGAAAGATAATGGATGCGAGATAATACTATATTTGAAACGTTTTATAAAATTTTGATTATTTTTGAAGTTCTGAGGAAAACAAAAAACGGCCCAATTTTTCGAGTTGCTCCGATCGACTTGATTTTAGGAGGGTCTTATGAGTGTTCCGCTGAAATTTCAGTCGATTTCGTTCATTTTTGAAGAAGTTATGGAACTTTGAAAATGTCGTTATTTTGGGCGGCCGTGTATTTCTTACGGGAGGCCCAAATAATTACGGGACACATGTTTTTTACACGTCGATTTAGATATTTTTTTTCGTTTTTTGTGATCACTTTTTCTAGTAGAAAGAATGCTCCGATTTTAACGTACGATACATTAAAAGATAGATAATTGATTCGGGATGGTACTTTATTTGAAGCGTTTTTTTAAATTTTGATTATTTTTTAAGTTCTGAGAAAAAAATAAAAACGGTCAAATTCCAAAAAGTGCTCCGTTTGACTTGAAATTTATATGCGTCATTAAAAAGGGTTTAAGGGAGTTATGGAATTTTGAAATTTTCGAATTATTGAATTTTACAAATAATTACGTGAAACGTGTTTTTTCCACATCGATTTAAAATTTTTTGATCATAACATCCAAAATAAAGAATCGGACAAAGCTGAAACTTTTACACAATACCAAAATAAGAAAGATACAGATTTGATTAAAGTTTTTATTGTTAAAGTAATGTTTTTTTCACGACGTATACTAGACAACTGAGCTCGCTCAGAATCGTATTTTCGAAGGCAATGATTTATTGTTGCTTTCAGAAATTAAATAATGCGTTTAAACCACAACCTCTAAACTAGTGACCCACCCAAAGCGTAGTCGCTACCCCGTCAAACTACCCACGCGAACTAGACTGATCCCGGCGCTTACTTTTTTTTAATTTCGTTTTAATCTGATGACCCATGGTCAAAACTATAGTCGTTACCCATAATAATATACTACGGGCTACACGAATACTCTCGCCATTATAAACTTGTTAAAAATATATACATTATACAGGTACTGTTTTAACAACATAAATATATAACACTTTCATATTTATTCAAAAATCATAAAAATCATAATAGTTAAATAATGAAACTATACGTGGGGAGGCTTAGCCTCCTCAAAATATTTCCATTTCTATTGAAGACCACTTGATATTATGCTGTTTGCAGTAAAGATATGGATTAAATATCCTCCTGTGTTGAGACAGCTCGGCCTAAGTTTATTCAAATTTTAATCACAACGTATAACATCTACGTGTTCTGGTGATGTTTAAAAGCAGGCGTAAAGATGTAAAGTACATCACGTACAACCTACTTATTACTAATTATCATGTTTTTTACTGTGGTTATTAAATTTACAACTACAGAATAACATAACTTACTTATCTAAATGTTAAAAACGCAGAGAAAAGACGTAACATTATGTTATAGGTATAATTTTTTTTTTTTTCGTATTGATTAAATCTATCCATCTATCTGGACAATTCATACTTCAGGTTCATTACATAATCTTCAAAAAGATTTATGTCGTCATGTAGCAGTTCTGGGCTCTGACTGGACATTAAAGAGAAAAAACTAACACCTACATTTGAAAAATTAAAATACGTCTATAGGTACCTAACTTATATATCTGCAGCTGGCAAAATCTGAATACAAAAAATAAGCCGAGCTTAGAAGGTAATTATTATTTATTTTAATTTTTTCTTACCAGAAGGTATAATCGATTTGTTGTATAAAACTAACAATTTGGATTTAATAAATTCTTTATTATCAATTTTTAATTTTTTTTTTCTTCCGAAAATAGTTCAAATTTGTTGTTAATTTTTACACATTAACGGAGCGGAAGGAATTCAAATGTTACCTACCTATATCCTACAATAGTTTTAATCATTTTGGAGCTATAACACACCCATTAAAAACTTAAAACTTTTCATTTAGGTACCTAGGTATTTGGCTCAGTGAGCTCGCTCAGAATCGCGTTATTTTTGCGAGCAATATACATAATTATCATTAATAATAAATACTATTTATAATCAATGATATTATACAATCATTAATCACCATTGCTTTCTAATTGAATAGGTACACAAAACAGTAAACTCCACCGTCCACGACCACCTGACAACAGTGACCTACCCTAAATAGCGACCTACCCTAATTCCCAATAGCCGTGACCATTACACAGAATAGATGAAATTTTTTTATAATTTCATCTATATTGTGACCATAGTATCAAAAATCTGTAACATTCACTTATTTCGTCGTAGTCACCATGATGTCGCGCGCACGTGTTTACACCGGTCACAACGTGTTTCTCTATGTCGACGACATCTAAAATAAAATTTGAATTACCCCCACTATCGCCTAGTGTCGTGTACATAACTTTTTTGTTTTAAATTTTTTTTTCCAAACGCACCGATGATAGGTTCATATCATTCGACCAGGACAACTATTTTAAACTATTTCATTTCACATAATAATAATATTACTATTTTTGTATTTTTTACCGCACGTTACTCCGGCCCCGGGGCCCCATTTCGACATAAACATTTAACGGTTCAGTTCGTTTCTTTCACTTTTTGCCGTCGTCCCGGTCATCGAGGCTCTTTCGTTATTGCACTTTTTCGACTTAATTAACTTATTAAATTGTTTCACTTGACTTATTTTCAACGCCGTTTTTCCGAGCTCCGGATCCAAAAGTATCAACAATGAAAATCCAACTCTGCGCGTTGCTTGTGTTCTCCGGTAAGCATAAAATTGTTTTGCGCAATAAACTAACACCATGAAAAAACTTTTTTTTGTCATGACTAACGCAAATCGCAATAGTACTGATTGGGACTGAACGTACACACCGCATGACAAATAATAAGTCATGTCATTTATTTATAACGAATCATGAACCACCTTTAATTGAAACGTGAAAACATTGTAATAGCAAACATAAAATAATGTTAATAAATAATTAGGCCGCTTGCAAAAATATTTTTTGGCAAATGGTAGAGAAAAAGAAAATTTTTCCAAACTAATTATATAAATCCCTTTTTTTCAAGTTTAAATACTTAGCATATATTCCTACTTGAATAGCAAATAGTGAGGGGGCAGGGTTCTGTCCCCCACCTCACCTCCGTGGCTGGCCCTTGATTATTTATGTTAAGTAGATCAAATATGAATTGAACAGATATTTAGCCTTGAAGTGTCTACTGTTTTTGTTTTTTTCTCTAAATAATCTTCTCTATTTTTATTTAAATTATCAATTGTATATTTGTATTGTACCTAATTATTAAAACTTCAGTTATTGTTTGAATAAGGTTAAAAAACCAATAAACATGCTTTTTTGTGAAAAGTATCTTAATTTTACGATACCTTTATAAGTACTTCATTCAAATATATTACTTAAGTCCACTTAAATGAAGAATTAGGTTGGTACAGAAAAAGTTTGTTAAAAGAAAAAATTATTCATTTTTGAACTGACTCTCAACAACTAAAGACATTATTTTGAAGTCAAATCCAGGAAATGAGACTTATATGTAATTATTTTACGCACAGCCTTTATCATTTATTTATTTGGTTGGTTTGGTTAATTTGTGAAAATTGAAATATTAAAAATAAGATTATTACTTTGCTAGTATTGTCAACTTGTCAACGTTAAAGTTTTTAAAATCAGAGGGATTTAAGGAAAATAAAACTTTGTATAAAATTACTATAATAGTGTAAACATTTAAACTTTTTTGTGAACATTTTGGGGACACAACAGTAGTTATTGGGGTTGTTATACACATTTATAACATGCCTATATAATAATGTTCTAAGTATCTGGTTTTTATGTATTTAAAATTATATATATAATAAAATAAAAATTGTGCTAATGAAAACTTATCATTTTAAATAATTCTTATTAGTTATTACTTAAAGTAATATTTAAGTGCTAATATGTTATACTTGTTTTGTTTAGGTTTGTTGTGTTGTTGTGAAGAAATAATTGAAAATAATTTGACATACCAAACACGTAAAAATGGTTTTGATAAATCTCAACATGCTGTTTACAAACAGGGTTCTGATATTGATTTGGATTTCAAAATACCATCGTGGGTATGCACATTTAACAACATGTTTTATCAGCTTTGCCAAAAGTTTATTAACAAGAAAATAGAAAAACTTATTTTGAAAAGACGTCAAAGAAGTGTTACTTCTCCAGTAACACCATCACAAAGCATTTCAAATAGCAAGTCAACATCAGCTGTTCAAAAGATTCAAAGTTACAATTCATCTTCAACTGAAAAAATTACTGTATCAGAAACCTATAGTTACCTACCTACTTTGTCTACAACACTGCCTAACCTAAACCATTCAAATTTGGCATCAACAAATATTCTAACAACAAATGTAACATCCAAGTATGAGACAACTACTTTTTCAATGATATTACCAATCAAAATAAATCAAACTGACCAGAACTGTACTCTTCAAAATAATTATTACCATGTTATTGATAAAATGGCTGATGAAAAGTCTTCCACTTTGCCAGAAAAAAGTAAATAATTATGTGTTTATTTGTTGGGGTTAGCTGAATTATTAGTTACAAGCTATTTAAAATTATATACTGTTCTTTTATTTAAGATTTATAGTTATGTACTTTTAAGGGGACTGCAAATGGATAAATTTTAAGGAGTAATTAGGCCCCTAGAGGTTTTATAGGCAATATTTGAAGCTTGTTGGTGAGATCCAAGAGAGTACAATAATAATTTTAAGTGATAAGTGCATGTAAAATCTCCCCAAAACCTCTGATCTCAATAATTATCCCCTTGAACAAAATGTTATAGCACTCCAGCGTAAATTCTCTGCCAAGCTCTTCTAAAATTCACATTAAGTGAGTTGAAAACTTGCTTATTTTTCATGTGTTTGGACCAATATGTAAAAGAAAATTAAGCATACTATTTCATGGTCCAATTTTAATTCTAAAAATATGTATGAATTCATTATCTTCTGGACTATGTCTGTTAGGAAGCACTTTTTCAATTAAAATTTGATTTATTGACAATAAACAAATTATGTCACTGTTTTATAAATTTTAAAATCTTACTTCAAAGACTTTTTATTTTAAAATTAAAAAATCAACTTCCTAAATTACCTAGAAAAGAAATTTGACAAGTTTATTAATTCTTTCAGAGTTAAAATTAACCTTAAAATGTATGATAAATTATTTTCCGCTTATTGGTCTGAATCATAGATATTATGATATCTGTGGTCTGAATATACAAAAAATACACATGTTTGCAGGCTCTTAAAACACTTATAACAGATCAAGATAAATTACAAGTACTATAAGTACTAGAGTTTTGCATGTGACTTGTCAGATCAAAATCAATCTGGACCATTACTGATGCATTATTATTTTAAAGAAATTATTAGAAATCCCTAAATATATTTTTCTTCTTTTTTTTTTCAGAGAAAATGTGTATTCAATATTTATTTAAAAACAGAAAAATTAAATTTTAAAAAAAATATATGATTTTATTACAATTTACATGTATAACATTTTAAGTGAGTGTTAGGTTGGGTCTAAACAAAGGTTGGGCGTGCTAAATTTGTGCCAATACATAAACAACCTTTGGTAGTGAGCTTTAAGCCTGTGCAGAACTCTAGTTACATGTAACTCTAGTTACTCTGTAATACAATCCTATTAGTTATCACTATGACAAGCCTACTAAATTAATTTGGTTTTAGATTATTTCTGTAACTTTTTTTAACTTTTATTCACTGTTCCTATTTTTTCTTTCAGCCAAATCTATGATAATCTATTTAGTGTTGGCGATTATAATAATGATTTTTGGTAAGTTTTCTATTTATTTAATTATGTATAAAATGTTTTTTTATTTTCTTTTATAATTCACCTGGGTAAATAATGTAGGTATCAAATGTTTAATGATTAATGATTAATTTAATTAAATATGGACTATCTAGCATCAAACATATTTAAATATGATTGTTTTCACAAACTAGTCCAATGTGTTAATACATAATTAACTAAAGTTAATTAGATAAAGGATAGATATTTTTTAATTAAAAATGTTGACAATAGATTAATCAAGTGTGCACTTAAAATAATTTCAAAATATTTTGAGAGTATTGAAGTGTGAAATTAGAGATCAGAGTACCTATATATTTGAAAATGTACAAGGAAAATTATTATTTCCTATATAATAATTGATACTTTTAATTGGCTTTAACTAAAATTGATAATTATGATTATATAAATTTTACAGTCACTTTATTTTTGTTTCTGAATAAACAAAGATTAAAAATGTATAGATATACCAAAATTAACAAAATAAATTGTTAAATCTTCAGTTTTAGGCTGCTTCATCTATAAACAACTGTTTGCCAGAAGTCATCATGAGCGGTATCAATTGAGAGAGATGTCTCGCATTTACGGTGAAGCTACTGAATCAAAAGTTTGAAATAATTTTTGTCAATAATGCTAAAAATTGTTGGTCATTTTTTTTAAATTTTACATACTTACCTACCTATTTCTTAAACATTCATCATATTCATTATACTTGTAACATTTTAGGATTGAAATATTGTTATTTAAACAATAATTAATTAAAAGTAAAGTAAATAAAATAATTAATGTAACTGTACAAGTATTTGAACAATTCACTTAATAAAGATTAATAATACAAAAATAAAATTGTGTTTTTCTCTTGATTTCAATTGTATGGTTTAAGGAATAAGTGATGGTAAAAAAATACCCACATAGAAAAAAAAATGTTTTGACCTTTTGACTAAAAGAATAAAATATGTATAAATTCGCAATGAATATTAAGTACATATAACCATTCATTATAAATACTTATTTATAATCAACGGTATTACCACAGAATAGATAATTTTATCTATTCTGTGGTATAACTATTGGTTATACATTTATCAACATTTATATAACAAATTATCTTTAATTGTGTATGCTATTTGTCTTAAACCGTATAGAGGCAGAGGTGGTTCCTAAATGATTAAATCAAACATTAATTTTCACAGTTTAATGTTGAAATAAAAGAGTATAGAATACTATTTATTCTGGTTGTAAGTGGTGTACTTGTAGTATGTATAAAAAAAATTTCTAGTTAAAAATATGCTTTTAGTTAATTCTATATGATTAATATGTTTTAGTCTATTGAAAATTTTCAAAAAAAAAAATTACAATTTAAATTTTTAATATTTCATAGATAAATCCGTGGTTTTAAATAAAACTTATTATCTGTGTTTCAAAAATACAAAAAAGTTCTTTCAGGAGTATTTTAAATTATAAAACCTTGAACAGGCCAAATAAATTAGATGTAAACACTTAGCTTTTAAGTAGGTAATTAAACTATAAAATATAAATTTTTAATACTTATTTATGTACCTAATTGTAATAATTATTAACTTATATTTCTAGATAGGTGTATAGTTTTTGATATAAAAAAAAAATTGAACTATAGTAAATTAACGAGTCATTATATATGCAGTAAAGAAGTAGCATTGAATTGCCTAACTTGACCGTTTAAATTAATGGTTTTTAATAAAAATCTGTAGGAAGTCTTTTTACGACCCTAAGAAACCTTTGTACCAAATTTGTTGCCGCTTTATAATAATATTAATATTATTTGTTTATTTAGTTACTTCTAGGCTCAAGAAATGAGAGCGGCACGGGTTGTTTGTTATAAAAACTATTTTAATTTATAATTAGTCATAAAACTCTTTACATAATATTCAAATGTGGTTTTTGGTAGAATAATCGTAGAAAATAAATCACACATAAAAGACAGTAACTTGCTTAAAAGTACTACTTCATAAATTATTATTTAGGTTGTTTGTAAAAGAGTAAATATATTATTTTTTGTACTGTATGCTAATTTTAAGTTATAAAAAAACCAATGATTAGGTACATAATGTAATCATTGCTCAAACTAAACAAGTAATAGTATTTTGGATGTCTTTAGTTATGCCCCCTTCTTTTTTCAAAAAGTCCACTGGGCAGGTGGTCAATTTTATGTGTTGTTGCCACTAATAATAAAGAAATGATACTTTTTATTTATTGTTTTTTTTTAACATGCATATTTTGATGTACAGAGAAAAAGTATTATGGTAGCATACCTGTTGACTGTTGTACTGACGTCATGTTTAAAAAAACCTACTAACTTGTTCTTTAGACTTCTGATATTATAATATAAAGTTTATGTTGATTGTAGATGCGTGTGAGTTGTGAAGTAGCTGTTTACTGAATCATCTGAATTCTAAACATTTAGTCACCCATAATATTAAACGGTTGTTCCCAATGTAGGTAGGTACAATTGTACAAACAACGTATGACTACAGTCTTTAAAGCAATTGAACGATATATAATTGTAGTTTGTTAACATTTGTCATTAATACCATTGTGGAAGGGACAACGTGTTAACGTGCATAAGCCCAATATTACCTGTGCAGAAAGCTCTTCATCTGATCATTGAACCTATGTAGGTACTTTAATAATTTTTATTTAGTAATTAGTAATTACTAATTACATTTAAAATGGTAAAAATAATAAAAACAAAAATAAATTTACAAACAATGAATTAAACATCATACTAATTTGAAGTTAAAACTTAAAATAATAGTAAGAGAATTGAACCCGTAACCACAGAATAGATGAAATTTCATATATTCTGTGCCGTAACTACAAGATTATTATAACATTGTGACACCTTATATCAAAATAATTCCGTTTCAACAATACTTACTACTTGTAAGAATTTGGAAACTATTGGTCGGATTTTGATGAAAATTGTTGCTGGTGATAGAAAATTCTGTTTTACAAAACTTACTAAATTTTTAAGTTTTAAAAAATAAAATTGAGTTGGTAACAAAATTTTCTTTAAAAATCACATTATTGACCAATTTTTGGGGATTTTCCAACTTGAAACAAAAAAAAAAAAATATCATGCGATTTTCAAAATATTTTAGTCAAATATTTAACTACGTACTTTCAACCTTGTGTTAAAATTTCAAAGCTTTAACTTTAAAATTAAACTTTTTATTAAAAAAAAACTACAAAAAATTTGGAAATTTTCGAAAATTTCAAACTTTAATATTTAGCTCAAAAATGATTTAAATAATATGAAATTGGTATCAAACTTGTATATTATCCATATTAACATTTTGTAAACGTTCCAGGTCTTAGAAATAATTATTACGGAAGTTATGACAGAAAAACGAAATCAATTTTATCAAAACCGCGTTCGCCGTACTATTTACCGGTTTTTCGAAGTTTTGTTTTTGTTTTTTATGTATAACTTTTTTGGAATTTAAAATTCTGGTAAAACATTAAACACAATGCACCAATGATATAAGTTGAGCTTTCAGAAAATGTATCGATTGTTGAGATCGGAGCAATACCCAAGGCGCTATCGTTCAGAATCTTTAAGGTATGGAAAATGATTTATTGGGTGGGCCTGTTTATAGAATAACTTCCCGGGCCGAATTTTTCAGCCAATCTGCCGTTATTTAAGAGTACAAATAATATTGAATTATCCCCAAAGTGTCATTAAGTACGGTTAGCAACATTTCAATCTACACTTTCGCTTAAGAATTAATATGAAAAAATAACAAAATATATGACTTGAACGTACGTAGGCATGAAACAATAAATAGCCGGTCGGTACCGACTGAAAAATATAATACAGACACAAAACTGTTTATTTTATAGTTTGTTTTTGTAATATTCATAATGCACATGAACTTACTACTTAGAGCATATGGGTTAATAGGATAATAAAAAAAAAAAAAAAAAAAAACGTGGGATTGGCTCTTCTTGGCGTTATATGCAATCTGCAATGATAAACTAGGTATTTTATAAGGTCATTTTGACTGTTTAGCCATGGGATCTAAAGCCAAAACAACTAGTTAAATTTTTATTATAAATTAACAAAATGTATACATTTTTTTTATGCCTACATCTTTGTTGACATAACTACCTATTATTTCTATTTTCTTTCATAGCCTTATATTTTAGAGCATTTTTAAATCTGGTGTTTAATATACATTTTGCCATAAAAAAAAATTGTAAGTTGTATTGCACATGAACACGATAAAAAGGCTCAACATTTTTAAAATGTGTATTTCAGTATACAAATAATTATTAATTTATCATACTTTGACTGGGTGTTGATAAATTTTGGTAACAGAACAAGAATATACAGAACGATAACGATCCATCTCGAGAGTCGTGGGCGTATGACGTGTCTATTACACATAATAGTTATGATGAATTATATATGAGTTGTAACTACATACGTCATACATAGGTACCTTGTTATTACATATAATAAAACTGTTACTGGATAATCGCTAATGTGATGAATTGGCTATATAGTAGTTGTTTTAACGACTGTTAGATCTCTGGTTAAATTATAAATATCTGCGTAGTATTTATTATTTTAACTATAGTTATTTTATATTTTGCATAATATTCAACTCAAATAAATATTATGTTAAATTAGGTAAAATATTTGTTTTGAAACGTAATAATTATCCCTTATTCCCTACTAGATTCCCGTCCTGTAAATCGTACAACACGCCAAACCTATCCAGCTAAACACTTAGCTCTAGAAAAAAAATATTTTACGAACGATGTTTTAGGTCTGTCGCTTGTAAAATATTTATGCGCGTATCCGGTGATATTTTCACAAAATATATGAAAATATTTCTGCTATTCTGTGGTATCGTGTTAATTTTTGTTTGAAAACGTAAAAATTCGAACTCAACCTTTCACGCGTTTAGTAAAATAATATGTTTTTTTTTCTTTTTTTTTTTTAGCAATGTCGTAAGACGTATCGGAGGCGACCGCGATGGAGGGGAACAGGTGGGCGCGCAACGCGCGTACACGTGCGCAGGGGAGTGGGTGATCCCCTCCGCGAAGAGCTTTTATGTCGATTTTTATTCGATACGCCTACGCGAAAGGATTACAACAATAATATTCCATCGTTCGTTTGTTGTTGTTCAATATTTCCGTTTTTATTTAGGTACACTTAACTAGTTGAGGTCTACAAACAAATTTTCTTTTCTTCATGATTTTATTTTTTTTTTTGGTTTATCTTTCAAAATTACAAAAAAATTACGACTAAAATCGAGATCGTTCAAACGTCTCTGCGAAAGACACAAAATAAAAAATTTACCAAATCGGGTCGTTTTCAATCATAATAATATATAGCTGGTTTAAATTGTGACAACACACGAAACGAATGTTTTTTTTGAGACGAAAAATTCACCGTTTGCGCGAATCGAGTTTAAACAGTGCAGTGATAATTTTTTATAAACCTACCCAATTGATAACGTCATGCGGCTGTGTCACAGGCAACTATACAAGTAAACAAGTAGTATATTATTAATTTTTAATTTTTATAAAATTTCTATCGAGACAAAATCGAGACTGGGTAAAAATATATTATTTAAAAAAAGCCAAAATTATTCTAGGTCGCAGTTTAATGCAGTGGGTCACTATTTTGGAATTGTGTATGTAATATTATAATTGTAAGCAAATTGCTTACGAAAATAACGATTCAGACTGAGCTCAGATTACCTACCTATAAAAATTCTGTGGACTGTGACAATTTATTATCAGTGTTACTAGTTAGTATCAGGCGCCAGAATTAAAAGTAGAGAAATTATTATTACTCTGAGGAGAAAACAGTTTAAATTAGTCATAAATCATAAATGTTTAGAATCTTAATTTCATCATCATGAGAAAATAATTTTAAAACTAATACCAAAATAACCCAATTGAAAAATATCAAACCTAACCACGAAATAATTGATTGTATACTTAGAATTTTTCCATGAAAATTGTCTAAATTTTCCGAAAGTTGTACTCACGTAAAAAAAACATTAATTTAAATAACGTTTGAAAATGTCAAACCAATAAATTGGTCATTGGACAACTATTTGAGGAGTTTTTTCGATTTAAGTATCAATTGCAAAACAGCGCATAATTGTATTGTTATAATCAAAATAATACCGTTTTATCAACGATATTTTTTTTATACGCTTTCAGAAACTACTGGCCAAATTTTTTTGATTCAGAGAGCAAATTTAGTTTTATATAACATATTTAATTTTCAAATTTGTGTGAGCTACGAATTTTTTCCAAAAATAAGTCATAGATATGACCATTTTTCAAATTTAAACAACAAAAAATAATAATTGTGACTACGGATTTTCGAAATTTCTTAGTAGCATATGTATTTACATGTTGGCAACGTTAAATTAAAGTTTCAAAACTTTTTGTGGAAAATAAAATTTTTTTATCGAACAAAAATGACAAAAAAATTAAAATTTTTGAAACCTTTTGAAATTGTTATCGGACCAGTATCTTGCCAATTTTTATATTATGTGAAAGTTTCCGACTATTATTGTGGAAGTTATGGCCAAAAATCTAAATAGATTATGTCAAAAACATGTTAGCCGTAATTTTTGATGTTTTTTCCTTAATTTTTTATTGTAACTTCTTAAAATTTTTACACTCTATGACCCCTCAAAGTACCATCTGTGTCCATAAACCAATCAGAAAAGGTACTGACTTTAAAAACCGGATCATTATTGAAGAAGTAATCGTAATTACATTACATTACAAATTGTAATGTAATGTAATGTAAGTGTAGCGAAAAATGTATTGTAAATTACAATACATTTTTCGCTACACTCCTCAGAAATCAGAATCTAAAATGTAAAATTGTAATATGCAATAATGCGTTGCTAAATGCTGATAATAGTTATCAGTTGTGTCCGTTAAGACCTTAGACATATAAGCCTTTATACTTTCGACCAACCATGGCTAAATAACTTTTTATTTAACTATTTAGCCATGCGACCAACTAACAAAAACAACTAAGTTTCTATTTATATTAACTATCAGTTTATATGTCTATGTTAAGATACGTATTTTGCTATGGTATATATACGACCTATACAGTATTTTATACTTTATAGTTTATAGGGGATCATAATTCCCTAATTCCGTCTCCGACAGACTTGAATTTATAAAAAAATATATCATTTTGAAATCGAGCAATTTGTTTTGATTTTTGGTGGGTAAACTTCAATTTAGATTCGCGCCTCTCGAAGATTGCTTCTCAAGTTTGTCTCTACGGGCTGTAGCCTGCAAAAAAGCTTACAATAAGAATAAAAAAATAAATAAATAAAAATTACACACTGAATTGTCCGCGATTCAATGTATAATACTGAATCGCGGGCTTACTGAAAGGGGGTAATCAATCTCGAGGAAGTTTTAAATTTAAAGTTTTTAACTTCCAATACACGGTTAGTAATATTAATTAATTTTTTGAAATATTTCTTAAGTTTAAAATATTTTAAGACCATGCCCTGAGATGTAAGAATGTACTACGTCTTGCTAAAACAGAGATTCTGATTACATATTTTGGCAACATTGAAAACCTTGAATACCTTGATTGCTGTTTGTCTCCAGTTTTATCAACTACTATCTTTGTTGATTCTAGTTTGTAATCAGTTCAGATTTAACTTTTTCACTGTTCATGTTATAGCTGTTCACAAATGAGAAATTTTTCCTAAATTTAAAATCTTAAATTCTAGTAAATTTATTGATTGTTCGAATGTGAACTTTGTAGTTTATACAAATATCATTATTGCAAATTAGTTTACGGTTTTCTCTTATTTTTTGTTTTTTTATAGTTTGAGGCTAAATGTCACGGGAGATGATTGAGTGTGTTCACGAAAGAAAAATCAACATGTTTGGCTCCGGCAGTAAGCTGAATATTGATTCTACCGGTACCATGTGTATTTTATAAATGTTTACGCGTTATGACTATTTCCATGATATTAGACGTACATTTTTCACTTCTTAATTGCAGGTAGTTTGGCCCACAGCTCTAGCGTCAACAGTGATATGTCAAATCGTACCAAATTGGACATTGTTTGTGTGCTAGATACGGCCCAAACTAGTAATTTGTCACACCGAAAAAGAGCTTCAGAAGAAGTGAAGCAAGTGTGTACGATGGTTAACGCTAATTTGGTTACTGTTTCGGTAATGTATTCTTATATTATACAATACAGTAAAATTTGACGGCGTTGTTATTACTAATAATTATTATAGTTTACCTATTGCGTTTGTTGTGATTTAATGGTGTGTTTGACGTATATTTTAGTTTGAAAAATTAGATTTTGGAGAAACCGTTGAACTTGATACATTTTACAACGCAGATGTAGCCATTGTTGATTTGTCCATACAGTCTCAACAAAGTTCGTTGTTCTATCACTTGGGTTTGCGTGAAAGTTTTGGAATGAAACAAAATATATTGTTGTACAATGATCTTGATACTGACGCTACATTTCGGCTTCAGGTGTGTATGATATGTAATAACAAATCATAATATTGTAATTTTATTAGTGTGTATTTGAATGTAATTTTCAAATAATAGGTACCAGTGGTATACCCAGGGGAATAAGGAAGTCCTAACTCCTACTGAAATGCAAAACAAATTCTACAATCTTATCTGTAACTGGGTAATATATATCCTAAATTACTTCCCCACCATTCAGACTTTATTATAACCGTCCCTTCCCCAAAAAAAAAAAAAAATCTGGGTGCGCCATTGATAAGTTTTTAGTTAATTCATTGTACTTATAGGTAATTATAAATATATATATTTTTTTTTTTTAGTCGTCTTGTGGCTCTTATACATTTCTTTCATATAGACTATCTGATTGTGGTTCTTGCCTCACTACAAACACTTCGTTTCAAAATGAGAGTGGTACTTCTGTATTTGAGCCTAGAGTGCCAATTACTGTAAGATTAAAAAAGTTACTAAAAGACGTTGAAATTCAAACTAAGTAAGTATGAACACATTTTATTTTTATAGTAAAAGTAATGATAGAACCTACACTATTTCCATTAAAAATAAATGACAGTTGACAAGATGTTTTAAATGCTAGTTATATTAACATTTAACTTATAAAAGTTTTTTTCCCTTTAGAGTTCATATTAAAGAAAAATTTTTATCAGACTTAAGAAAAGCAAGAGAGCAATATTCTGGTGATGAGTTACGAAAAAAATTGCTTATAATGAGAAAACGACTTGATGATCCTAGTGTCCTATCTGGCGATGTAGTTCTCAACATATTGATATCATTTAGAGATCTTCAGGTGATGTAACTTATAAGTACTAAGTACTATTTACATTGCTCACTGACTAGTTTCCTAACTTGCGGTATTATGGGCTACTGCACTGTCACACCATCACCGTACCTATTGTTATATGTCTGCCATATTTTTATCATCTATTGATATTGCCTACCACACAGTTAAAAACAAAGCCATTGAGCAATTTCTATTATTTATTGATAATGTTAAAACTAATGTATTTCAATACCTATTTTGGAACCTATTAGGACTATGATGCTATGGTACAACTTGTGGAGGACATCCAAAAGATTCCAAATAAAAAAAATTACATTCAAACACCAGCATTACAATTTTTATATCCTTTTGCTTTGAACAGGTACACTTTGATTTTGACAATATTTTGTTTATGAGTTTTTTTAATTTATGTTCAATTTTTTGTTAAAATGTGATTTATGTTTAGACGTAATCAACCTGGCGACCGAGAAAAAGCATTACAGGTCATTGAACTTGCATTGAAAAATAAAGAAAATCATATACCTGATATGGTTTGTTTATGTGGTCGTATTTATAAAGACAAATTTGTTGAGTCATCATATGTAGACAAATCTGCCCTTCAAAATGCCATTCACTGGTATCGGAAAGGGTTTGAAGTGCAACCCAATGAATATGCCGGAATCAATTTAGCCACATTATTAGTAATTGATGGGAATGAATTTTCCAAGTCTGAAGAACTTCAACACATAGGTATGCAATGAGTTAATTATTAATGTATAACACTTAAATTTAGAACTGATTATGTCAAGTTAAAATTTACCCCTGATGTATTGTAGTATTTTAAAAAGAAAAATAATATAAAATATAAATTTTACAAGATCATATTTTTATTTGAAATTTCTTGTTCTTGTGAAACTTATGAAGGCAAGTCATAACAGTATTAATAATTTTTTGTAGTTATTATTTATTATTTTAGAAAGTTTGTAGAAAAAAACTTTTTTGGGATGACTATATTTTATTTTTTTTCCTGAATAAAATGCACTAAAAGTACAAAGTAAACATTTTACATTTAAATTTTTGGTTTGGTTGGAAAGTATTGTTTACCCATAAAGTGCATATTGCACTGATCTGAACTCTAATAAATATTTTTATTGATACGTTTATACTTTATACCTTATAGGAATGGTTTTGAACAATTTAATTGGGAAAAAAGGAAGCTTGTCATCTCTTAAAGAGTATTGGACTGTAGCAACATTTTTTGAAATAAGTGTTTTGGCTGAAAACTATCTCAAAGCAATCCAAGCTGCTGATTGTATGTTTAAACTAAAACCTCCTATATGGTAAGTTTACGCTTGCATAATTTAAGGTTATATGTAAAATAGATTCTTACTGTATACCATACATCCATATTTTTCTTTTAGGTACTTAAATTCTACTATAGGAAATATAAAATTAATCAGTAAGTTCCGTAAAAAAAACGAAGAAATTGAACCAACTGCTGAAGAACAAATATTTAATTTTTGGACAGATTATTTTGTAGAGGCTACTAAAACACAAATTGATGATAGCATCCGTTTTCCTGTAATTAGTTTACACTGAGTGCTTTTTATTTTTGTTAACATGATGAAGTTTATTATTTTGATTTTAAATACCAATGTTTTTCAGATATTAATTTTAGAGCCTTCAAAATGTTTTATGCCTAGCTATGTGAACGTAAATCTCGGTGCTGAAGAAAAGTCTATTCGTGTGTGGAACCTATGTATGGAAAGCTTGAAAAAAATATGTAAACAGGCACATGAGTGGCTATTTGTTGCTAGTATGATTAGGGGTGTGAGGTATGTAACATTCATAATTTTTATAATTATTTAACCATGTTTTTGTTGTATTATTTATTTATTTATAGTTTGTACAAAAGAGATGAACGATGTTTATTTTTATATGTTCATGAAAATTCTGATGACTTTCAAATGTATTTCCCATCATCATTATATCGTCAAAGATTTTATGATCTTGTTATTAATATGACTGAGGGTGAAGAGGGGATGATGACTAACCTAGATGAAAATTCAATAGGGGATCAAATCAATGTATTTTTCTTTTTTATCATCTTACATTTTTGTAAATTATCATTAACTATTCAAATTCCATTTTTACATAGTTTGAATATGAGCTTGATGTTTTACATAAAAAAGTAGTTCTTGGTAAAGGAACATATGGTATTGTATATGCAGCTCGAGATTTAGACACACAAGTGAGAATTGCAGTTAAGGAAATTCCAGAAAAAAATTTAGGGTAATAATAAATGTATTTTTATTTTTTGAAAGGTGTTGTATATATTATAGTTTGGTTTAAACTTAAAAAATTATATTATTCAAGGTATGTTCAACCATTGCATGAAGAAATAAAACTACATTCTAAACTAAATCATCAAAATATTGTACGGTATTTAGGATCAATATCTGAAGATGGTTTTTTTAAAATATTTATGGAACAAGTACCCGGAGGTTTGTTAACAATTAATTTTTTTTTTTTTTTATTAAAAATTGTTTTATGTTTTTAGGAAGTCTCTCCGCATTATTGAGATCTATATGGGGGCCTTTAAAAGGAAACGAATCAACCATTTCTTTTTATACTAGACAGATCTTGGAAGGATTAAAATATTTACATAATCAAAAAATAGTACATCGTGATATTAAAGGTGATAATGTCTTGGTCAATACGTACAGTGGTGTTGTAAAAATATCTGATTTTGGAACGTCTAAACGTCTTGCTGGATTGTGCCCTAGTACTGGAACTTTTACAGGCACATTACAATATATGGCTCCTGAAGTTATAGACAAAGGACAAAGAGAATACGGTGCCCCAGTATGATCATATTATAATGATTTATTAGTAATTGTTGTATTTGTATAGAAATAACAATTATATTGGTTATGTTTAGGCAGACATATGGTCATTAGGGTGTACAGTTGTGGAAATGGCGACTGGCGAACCACCGTTCATAGAACTTGGTTCGCCAGAAGCAGCTGTTTTTAAAGTTGGATTTTATAAAATTCATCCAGTAATTCCTGCTGAACTCAGTGAACGAGCCAAAAACTTTATTCTTCGGTGTTTTGCTGTTGATCCTGATAATCGAGCAACAGCTACTGATTTATTAGAAGATGTATTCATGATAGAGTATGTTTCTTGTTTTTCTTATAAATGACCAATATTATTAATTATTAATAATTTTAGTACTTACTAGACCATAACTTAATAAATATATTTGAGTTGTAATTTGTTATTAATGATTCTGTAGAAAGAAATCTTCTAGAGCATTAACTGCACCTCTTGAATTCAATCGTAGTGTATCTGTGCCTATTGAAAAAGGTTTCAAAGCTAATCAAAGTTCTGTGGATCAAGAAAACGTCAATGAAAATTCTAACAAGCAACGAGCATTAAAAGAAGATAGGTAAATAAGTTATATATTAGTGTTATTACATATTATTTATTTTTATCTAATGCTCCATATAATCTAGTTGTATATTAATTTTATACCTAACTATAATTAATACGACTCTAAGTATATCTCAAAGGTTGGGTTTAGCATGTGTTTTTTATAATTTCTTAATTGTTTGTGTTGTAACCAATTTGTAATAATCATTTATTCTTTGATGTGAACCATTGATTAAAAAAAGTAAATTTTAGACATTAATTATTTTTTATTGGGTAAAACTTATCAATATTGAAAGAATTTAGGAAAAAATTTCAAAAATTTTTTGTTTAACTATAATTGGAATATATTATATAATCTGAAAGAATTTTTTTACAATAAGCATTTTAGAAAAAACTAGTAAATATATGAACATGAATGATAAAGTAGTCGTCCTGCGTCATGCAGTATGTTTGATTATTTTAAGTTATAACTCTAGTTTCTTTTTAAGCGTCTAGGTAATTTACCAAAAATAGATCTGAAGTTAAGAACAAGAATTAGAGTGATTAGATATAGTGGCTTATAAGACTGGTAGGAAATAGTTTGTAGGACAATTTATTGTTTTTGGATTGTTTGAATTATGAAGTATTGCTGCCGTGTGCTATGATTCTATTTCAAAGTATTGTAAAAATACTAAAAAATTAGATTTATTTATTGGTTAGGTACTTGGAAAGTGTCTGCATGTTATAGTATTTAATCGTTTAGTTTTCAGCCTAAAACAATCCCCATAATTTCTATTAGACTAAGTTAAAATTACTAATAAGTATGTCAGATTGTGAAACTAAGAACTTATAATATTAATTACTAAATGTATACATGTTTTAGAATTATTTTAATCCTAAAGAATGTGTTTGTTTTTTAGGCAGTGTGTGAATATTTTTTAATTTTGGTTAATGGGATTGGTAAATTTGTTGAATCTGTGTCTAGAAAAAGTATTTCATAGCAAGCTTTCAATTTAATATGTAGATAATACATTGAAAATACTTATACATTTAACAATTTCAGAATAATATTTTATTATAATAAATAGTAGTAAACTACTATCAAAAATATACAATTTTTAAAATAATACTTTACTAAAGTAAACTAAGGAATCAAAGGAGAAAAAGAATTGCCCCTACGTTCTATGAGAAAATTTTTTTATTATTACATTTTTAGTCTTCTGATAAATATCCAAAACTCAATTTGTATATTTACTTTTATTTAATGATTATATTTTCTATGTCAAGCTTGTCTATTTAATGTTTATTTTAAAGTAAAATTTTAAATGCCTTAAAATCTTACAATTTCACATTTTTTGCCATTGCACCAGTTGTAATCCAGTTATTTATAGCATATTTAATATTTTAATCCTCACTGACCAACATAAAAACGTCACAAGTAACATGTTTATTAAAGTTTGCATTATATAACGTTGCTAACGACAAATGCAAAATAAAATGCTTCAGATTTATGCTACTAATGTGTTACTTAGTGAGGGCGCTTACATTGGAGTGTGTTTGTATACAGCTGGTTAAAAAAATCCCCAACTGAAAAGATCAAACAAAACCAGTTTCTTTCTTCCACCAGTTTACCAAACATGACCAACACTTGTAACAGGTACATTTTTTTTTATCTTTAGAATGACTAAATATCACCATTTATGAAAAATTAAATTTTTACAGTTAATTCTTATACTTACAGTAACTTAACGAATTGTAAAATTGTTACTTATAAGTCAGTATGACAATCTATGACTTTTGTTGCATTACATTTACTTCTGTTTGTTCGTGTTAGTGCAGTTTTTAGAATTCAAAGTTTCATTTTTTACTACAAATTTACTTTTATTTTATTTTGTTCATTAATTCATAATTAAAATTTTATAGCTATTGAACACACATTTATTTTAGTATCTCATTTATATTCACACAAATTTGGAATGAATTTTTTAATAACTTAAACATTTTTTTTATTTTAATTATTTGACAATTTATGAAAAAAATTTGTTTTATTAAAAGTATAAATTGAGTCTGTTCATTGAAAACATTTAATGTAAATGCTTAAATTTAGATATATTTATTGTTATTCAGATTGGTTTTTTTAATAAAAAAAAAAAAAAAAAATGGGAGAGTTTACAGTATACACAATAGTGTTAGTACTTATAGTTGAATTGAGTTAAATGAATTAAACATTTTTTTTTTTCAGTGTTATTAAAATTTTTTTATGTTTTGCTCTTAGAACTATTTTATCAATGTTTTTTTATTTGTGTTTTTGTTAATATATTTAAGTTGTATTCTTTTCTTATAAATTATACTCTTATCATAAAATTATTATTGTTATTGTTATTATTTTTTTTAAGAGTATCAGAAAATAATTTCAAACTACCATACTTATATTTTTTATGAATATGCTTATTTTAAAACATATAACGGACATTTAGTGAAATGGAATTAAAACCTTAAACCAATAATCAAAATTCTATACAAATTGCAACCTAAGTTATAGTAACAATTTTATTATTAATTAACATTCATTTGGTTTAGGACAACTAACAATAATGCATATTTTTATGTTGGAAAATTGCTGTGTTTAATTTTTGACTCCCAAATTTAGCTTTGATAGATCAGAAGAACATAGGCGACAATCATCAGGGACATTGGTATCACCTGAGATAGATATGGGTACAACTGGCAGTTCCACGGAAGCGGAGCATGATGGTTTTTACATGCTGAAAAAAGATTCTCAGCGTAGAACTACGTTGGCCCGGGTGTTAGCCAATGACCATTTAACACTGTGCAAGATCTGGCTATCATTCATACATCGAGAGTTTGCTCAGCCTATGTTCACCAATGAGCATTTAGAAGTCTTAATGAAGGGTCTTCGTGAATACATAACAGATATAAACAGGACTGTTCTTGAACAAACAATATCCGGTCTTAAAGTACAGCTGGATTTTGACTCAAACACTGTGCACCAGCTGCATTTTTCGCTATATTTATTCCAGGATGCTGTAAGAATGATTGATTTTGTAGTTTTTTGGCATGGTTTTTGTCTAGTTTTTCCAATTTTTAATTTCCATACAATGTGGGAGTAGTATATTATACATTATCATTTGTCATATCAAAATAAAAACTAGTTTTATACATTGTTTATAAAAACATTCATTTTCCATGATTGTTATACTGAAATAGATTTTCACAATATTCTAACACTTTAGATTCTGTGTGTAATAAACATTGGTTACAGTAAAAAATCTATAGAAAAACTTAGGAAAATAATAATTAAAACAACTTGCAATTTTTGTACAATGTTTGCAACATAGCTAAGATCTGATACAAATTTAAAAATGTATCAAAAATTTTACTAAATATATATGCAATTTTTAAAAACTTCCATTTTTTTGTTTTTTCACATAAAAAAGTAAAAACTGGAACAGATTCTGTTTAGTGAATACTTTAAATTTCAAACTTTAAGACTTCAAACATACAAATATGACAAAGTATTTTTATACATTGGATTTAAAATATATGATTACCAGACCTCACAATTTTGTTAATAGACGTTTAAAATTTGTCAAAATTTTGATCAATGATTAATGAAAATAAATGTAGGTATAATATTAAGTACAATTTACATTTTAAAGATTTGAAAATTACCTATGTAATTTAGACTAAAATTCTCTATTGGCACAATGTATTTTGGCGGAAATCAAACAAGATATTACAGAGTGCTAACATAAAAACTCCGATAAAAACTAAATCCTCCAAACTAGTAATTCACCCAAAGCAGTGGCCAACTGCAAAGTTGTAGTTGATTCTCTATTGAACTTCTCATCCAACTCCAAAATTCTCAGTTTTTAGTTTATTTATGTTATATTGATTGTTGTTTCAGGTTAAGGCTGTATTGCGGTTGCACAATATCAAACCCCACTGGATGTTTGCCCTTGACAACTTGGTATTCAATGCTGTTAAAGCAGCCATATCTGTTTTAAAACCTGGTAAATAATCATTCAGTTTTTGATAAATGTTTAATTGATTATATCTATAAATCTCAGTTTGAAATATACAATAGATTTTTCTGGTATTTTGTATTTTTATATCCATAAAAAATAATTTTTATGATCCTTCAATATATTGACTTAAATTCCCTACTTTATAACCAACAAATAATGTTCAAAATATTTTTAAAGATTTTTTTTGATTTATAGAACTTGAGGATAATTTTGTCACCCAAGAGGCCAAACCAGGAGGTGGTAGTATATTTTCTGGTACAACAGATGACACAAAGAACAGTTCACCATCGTTCAACTCTTCAGTTACAACACAAAAAACTGATGACAGTTGTTTGTCAGAGATGAGCCCGTCGATGAAGAGTAAACACGAATTACACAGGCGTGCGCTGATATTGCAAGCTGAAAATCGCAGGTACAATATTGGCTGTCTAATGTGTATAATATCAAATATGTTGTTATATTTGTGCTATAAGTTATAACTATGAATAATTACTAACTATTATAATGTTGAGAATAATGTTTATGTTTTGTTTACCGTAGCTTGCATATGGTATTATTAAAGGTTTGTATAAGTTTATAGTAATGTACTAGTTTGATCAAAACACTTAACAGGAATGCAATAAAACGTTAACTGTAAAAGTTATTAAATCATACTATAATGGTACAATCATGTTTCGATCTTTTTTTTTGGATAAATAATTCAGTAGTTTTTTTTAATAAAATGAAAATACTAACAAATTTTAAATGTGTTTCTTGTTTTTTTTTAAGTGGAAAATAATGTCTAATAATAATAATAATATACTATATAATACCATGCACAATTCTGTTTAAAAAGATAAATTATCTTATTATAATTTAAAGTTTGAACAAAGAAACAAATGGAAGTTGGAATGCAGTCTAAATCTTGTGGTGAAGAAGACATAACAAAAATCTTAACCCTTAGTTACCTATGCGGGTTAGAAATTAACCTACTCCAGATAAATTTAAATAAAAAATCATATAAAATAAATTTAGTGGCGTAACTATAACTTTCAGTACCATCTGATAAACTTACCAAAGTTTTTAATTTCATAAAAAAAAAAAAATTATAAATTTTGCTAATTATTAATTACCACGTGATTTTAATGCTAAGTTTATGTCGGAGTTCATTTTTACCTCTTACTAGTGAACATTGCAGTAAAATACTACAAGAGTAGTGTAATGGGTTAAATACATTCATCGTTATGACTTATACATTTTAGATAAGTTTTAAAAACTGACCAAATATGTCTTCTTAAAATAATGCATTTATAAACATTTTGAACTCCAAAAAGAAAAACTACTAGAAAGATTACACAAAAATGTTTCTGAACCTCATTTCAATTTTTTAAATAAAATATACTCTTCTAGAAATTACTAACTTTAGCTTATAAGTTTTCTAATAATACTGTGCTATACTTTTTAGTATTTATTTTATGTACTTTAAGCACATAAAAATAAATCAACATATCATTATAAACACAGCTGTATTGTGTGTCCATCTTAACCATATTGAGTTAAGTGTTTCTGTGTTAAAAAATATAAGGAAAATTATGTTTTAGACTCCATTATTTTTTAGTTATTTACTATTGAAAAACAGATGTGTTGTCATGTTTGATAGTCTTAAGGTGATGCAGCAGTTCTAGTAGAAATATTTATAACTATAATTACATAATGCAAACAAAATAAATCAGTTCAAAGAAGTTTTTAATTTATTATCTAAAGTCTTTTTTTTTCTTTTTCAAATTGTGTTCAGTCATTGAAAACAATACAAATACTGAACAATAATAGGTACTAGGTAGATCTGAAATGTGCCAAAATAAATTGATTCACAAATATAATTTAGTACCTTACCTAGATAACAATGACGTATACTCCTACAACTTACTAACTTATGTTACAACTGTTATACTTAACAGTTATAAAAAAAGTATGAAAAAAAAATTGTAATAACTAATTATTTATTGTCAAAACTCAAGTAAAAAGTGCAAGTTTATTTTTATTTTTATATCAAACAAATGATTTGTCTAAAGTCCGTTTTTAAATATCAAAACTTATATTAATGTGTGCATAATAATAAAAATCATTTGAAAAATTAAAAAACACATTTTGTTTAAACTTTTTGTTAAATTAATAAAATGTGTGAAAGATTCAGAAATCATAAATCAAATTGTATGATTGTATAATATATGTTTTTGTCTGTATAATGTCTAGTTTACTATACATTTAAATTTTGGTTTTAGATTGCTGGAAGAAGTGTTGGACTGTCAAAGATCATATAATTGTTTGCTTAGAAAAACGTTGGAAGATCAAAAAGACCAGGCGTCTATGCTCAAAACAATGATTGAACAAAATTTTTCTATTCACGGAGATTACTTTAATGAATACAAAACATTTAATTATGAAAACTGTGTAGACAGCAAAGATCTCATTCAATGGCTTCAAACAATCAACATAGATGATGCATCAATTAAAAAAGTAAGTTTATAGTTTATATTCTAAATATTTGTATGCATAAATACATTATGCACCATAAGTACACACATAAAGTGTTCAAAATTAGATGTTACAGCCGTTAGTTCAGAAATTGTGTAACATAAATCATGGTTTGAAATCAAAGAATGTTTTATCAACATTTTAAATTGAAACATTTAATTTTGTATTTACCCTTTAGGTATTTATGTCATATGTATGTATGTATGTATATGTGTATCAGTATATGTAAGAGAGAAACAACTTTTATTTAATACATAGCGAGCTGCCCACTATGCGAGTCGCCAGATGACACAGTATACTATTCAATATATAAATACAGAGGACAATTTCAATTCTACAATACAAATAATCAATCCATAGGATTTGGACAAGTCTTCATTACATAAGAGGCCCTAAACTTAAAAAAAAATACTTCATAAAAACCTGAAGAATTCCGATTAATGAATAGTTGTATAGTGATGAACTTTACCCCAAATTGTGATCCAATGCTAATAGTCACAAATGAAGAGTGAGAGTAAACTTTCAAATCATAAAACATACAAAATAACCAAATAAATATTTAAAAATTCCTAATGGGTGATTCCTTTGTTCAAAAGTGTGAACCTCAAAAAAATTATACATTTTCATGTATTGTATATCCTCAATTAAAACATGGTTTTTATTAAGATTTTTGTTCTTTGCTAAGAATCAATTTTTGAATACTTGTTTTTATTTAACATACAAAAATATACAGTTTCCTAAATAATATTACATTTTTGGGACTTTTCAATGAATTGTGTTGTAACTTTGAAATGTTTGAGATCTTATTTCAAAAAATCTTATAGACGGTATCTTTGTGAAAACCCTCTTTGCTTCTTTATGCCTTTGCATATATCCACATTTTTCTACTAGATTGCACAAGCATTAATCTTATTATTTTCTTTTTCACGCAGATAGTGTATGAACAGATTGGACTGGACCAAATCTTACAAGATGTCACCAGAGAAGACTTAAGATGTCTTGGTCTAAAGTGAGTATTTTTTATTGAGACAATTATTAAGCAGCGCTTTTAAGTGTTACTTTATAATTGTAGTCCAACCGTACGTACTCTACAGTCGGTCTTAAAAATACCCTAATTGCGTTAATATTTTAATTGTTAAATCGAACATTGGAAAGTGACCATTCAACACATAATGACGTTAAAATTAGAGCAAGTTCTCCTTTTATTTTATGTTTTATTTACTTTTCTATTATTATTCTACCAAAAACCACACTTGAATCACTAAATGGGATTTTTGACTAATGAAAAATCAAAATTGTTTTTATAATGGGCAACACGGGCTCTTTTTTCTTGCAGCAATTAAATAAACAAATATTATTATTATTAAGCGGCTACAAATTTTGACTTTTGTACAAAGCAGTGGCATATTCAGGATTTGTTTTAAGATGGGCTGAATAGTAAAAATACCATGATTCACCCATTTATAGAATTAAAAAAAAAGAAGACTAGTTTTTAAAATGAAGAAATATTTTCCCCCAAAAAAATTTTAAATTTACTGTTGGTGTCAGCTATTCTCAGGTCTTGATATACAATGATGGAAAAACAATATAAACATTAATATACCTGGTAGAAATGGAATTTAGATTTTAGATTTCATTAGAATACTCTCTTTCTATTTTAAAGTCTGTTAAAAATGTTCTATAAAGTCAATGAATTTGTTACCATAGATAATGTAATATGAATATAGATAAGAAATTATATTTTTAATAGTCGTACTTACCTACTTTTAAACAAATAATTTAATCTCAGATACATTACTGTAAAACTAATAGTGTACTAAAATGCTTTATAATTGTTTTTATCCAAAACAGGTTTCTCAGGGTCGTAGGAAGACCTCTATAGATTTTCAGCAAAAACCGTTAATTTTTCTAATTGTCAGTTTAAGCTATTTGGATCTACTTCTTTACTGCATCTACATTGCTCTAGTAACTAGGGCCTAGTTTATTAGGGTTTTGTTGTTAAATAGATTTTTGTTTGGCGTTTCTTATAGGTGTGGTGTAGAACTGCGACTATGGAAAGAAATTGAACTGCATAGATCATCAAGCAGCTCAACAAATTTCTCTCGAATCACACCGTCACAGTCTATCAATTCCTCTGAAGGTCCTCTATCACGACGTATGAGCTTTGTCAACAACATAAATCACATAAACAACAATTGCGTTTAGAATAAAAGAAGTAGATAAGTACTTACTGCCAATTTTGTAAACTTTTTTATACACATAAAATGTGCAATTTTCTCATTTATTATATTAATAAACTATGTACATTATTTGTTTTTACATTTAGTCTATGATTTGTAATTAATAATGTATAATAAACATTGAACATGTTTTGAAACTAAATTTTTGAGTATGTTCCTGTCGTGGCCTCAAATGATGTGGTACACAAACACTGGTATACATGATTGAGATTTTAAAATTTCATCTAAATAATAAATAAAATATTTTTTATTTCATTTATTATAATTGTACTCTGAACAAAAATAAAATTCCTAACAACAGTGAGGCTTTTAATATACAATACAGAGCTCATTTTGAACAACATTTTGCATAAATGGGAAAGTTAGATTTGTATTTAAATTTCATTATCATGTAGTTTTTTTTTTTTTAGGTTATCTCAAATATCCACAGCAATTATAGAATGATTAAAAATAACATAACAAGTAACAACAAAATCTAAACTGATACACTTAGCTAGTTAATAATAAAAAAAAAAGAAAATAAAGTGGAGGAATCAAACAATTTTTGGTTGCAAGATTTTATTAATTACAACTTTTTTAGAGGGTATATTTGGTGGTAGGGAGTTTGGGTTCACCACCAATCAACCACTGTGCGTAGTTGAAAACTACTTAAAAAAACCCTTATAGAATACAATCTGATTGTCATGCGTCTTGTATTAATTTGAGAAAACTTTTTAATTTTAAAAATCCACCCCTTGGCAATAGCCAGTCTTAACCAAATACAATTAAAAAATATAAATTATTTTTTTATAACTTATCTAATTACATTTTTACTTATCAGTATCTATTGAACTTTATCTTAAGTTAGAATTGTATTTTGAATAGTTATACACTATTTGCTAACAAAAATTTAAGTAAAATATTCTTATACAATTAATTGGATAATTTTACTAGGTGTATGATGTTTGCTGGTGATATAATTTTGACTGGAAAAAGTCTGGAAGAAGTTAATTATAGGTTGGAAGAGTGGAGATTAGCTTTTGAAGGGAAGGAATTGAAAATGAGTAGAAGTAAAACATAATAAATCAGCAGTGACGTAATAGAAGAAGCAGAAAACTTTAAGTATCTAGGATCCTTTGTAACAAGGGTTTAATGAGAGATGTGAAACATAGGATTAAGTGTGGTTGGATTAAACGGAGAGAAGCTTCAAGTGTTTTATGTGATAAAAGAATTTCAATAAGGTTAAAAGGCAAGTTCTACAGGACTGTGGTGAGACCAACCATGTTTTATAGTTCGGAGTGTTGGGCGGTTGACAAGAAAATAGAACAGAATATGAGCGTAGCGGAAATGAGAATGCTTAGATGGATGAGTAGAGTAACAAGAGAAGATAAAATAAGCAACAAATATGTAAGAGGCAGTATTGGTGTTGCATCAATAGTAGATAAAATAGACTGAGATGATTTGGGCATGTGATGAGAAGAAAGGAAACTGAAGCAGTTAGTGGTTACGAAAATGAACGTTGGTGGAAATAGAAGTAAACCTAAGAAAAGATGGATGGAAACAATTGTAAGTGATAAAAGGGTTGTTGAGTTGGTTGTTGGGGTTGTTAAGGATTGTGACTAATGGAGATATAAGAAAAGGGTGGCCAACCCCAAATAGTTGGGAGCAGGGCAATAGTAAAAAAGATGTATTAATGAATATTCAAAGAACATAGTGGGAAATAAAAATCAATGTTTTTAAAAGTGTAATATGTAGAATTTAAATTTGTTTCAGAAATTAATTTTTTTTGTTTGAGAAATAATTGATGGTCTTAATGATCAACTTATAGAACTTGGGAAAACAAATATTATTTTCAAGAATTTTGAGTAGAAATTTGTTTAAGTACTCTTAATGTATTCGGATTTTATAATACAGTGTTTGCAACCAATAAATACAAAAAAAAGTATTAATTATTTATTTGGTGATCTAAATTAGTGCCACTTAATAAGTTATGGGACAGAGGCCATACTACCTTGATATTCTTCTACTTATCAACATTTTGGAAAAAGGTTTTTTGAAGGTTGAAAAATAAAAACACAGACAAATTGAAAACATTTTTTTTTTTAATCTGATAAATAGAACTAATTTTTATTTACACATGGATTTAATTTTTTAACTATCATTTTTATATTTATTTATTGGCTTACAATACAAACAAAAGCTTTGAACAAAAAATTTTTAATTAGCTTCAAATTTGATATTGTGGTGCAAAAAAAATATAAATTTATTTTTCAAGTTTACAAACAACAACTTAATAATTCATACTCTGTGTCACGAGAAAGCTCATACCGCAGGGCACCGTCAGTCCACTTTACAAAACTGTATCCGAAGAAATAAAAGTAGTGTGCTCTGGCACTACTCACACTACCGCAGGCTTGATGGGGAATATTTGGCCTCAGAATATTGAAGAACAATCTTTTATATGTACAAGCCGTTCTCTCGTGACACAAAGTATAGTAAAATAATAAAAATATACATAGTATTTTTATTCCATACAGCATAGTATAATACATCAATAATTGAAAATTGGAATCAAGTAATAATATACAAAATAATAGTAATATAATTAAAACGGATACTCTAAAAATATAATTTAACTTAGACACAACTATATTTTTATAAATACTTAACATTTATAAATTATCTATACAACAGATTCAAGAAAGTTAAATAAGATTTTTTTTAAAATCCTTAACATTCAAAGATTTAAAAATGTAAAAATAATAGTTCACAAAAAAATAAAACTATGAGTGCAATAGAGCTAGATTAATTTCTTTTATCATTTTAACTCTATTCAGCATTTTTTCAAGCGGTTCTTTATTTAATGGACCAGTTGAATACCATACAGGACTGTCTGGTACACAAGATCTTTCGGGTGTTAAATAAAACAAATCGTTTCTCGTCTTCACACTTTCCGGACTATAAATAAAATGATTAATTTATTATTGAATATAACAAGCATTTATAAAATCAAATTCTGATTAAATAACAACCATTTTGATATGTAGAATTCGTACAGCTTTACAGGACATCTTAACGGATCTTCTTCATTTTCGTGCTGCTCGTATACTTTTTTTTTGCGAGAATTTGGAGAGTCTAATGAAATAACAGATATAATTAGAATGTTATTTTGTTGGAAATGTTTAACATTTCACTACAATCCAATCACATTAAAATCATACCAAGAGCTGCTTGTGGAGGATAAAATCGCAACAACACATTTCTATAAGTTCCTGGTGCTTTGGCTCCAGATGTTGATGGCTGGTTAGGATTTCTCTTCCAGTGTTTCATGATATGGGAAAATGACAACTGCATATGTTCTTCAACAGTCTGAATAATGTTTAAAATAATAATTAAAATTTAATACAAAAATGATAATGGAAATAAGAAACAATCTTACTGTTAGATTAAAATGTTTGGTATTGAAAAATATCAATGTGCAGAGTAATACATAGGGAGAATGTGCCCCAAGTTGTTTACTCTCCCAAAGATACTCTTCTTCAACACGAGTAACAACAAATTCTGTAAAAAATACAATAAATGTTAATATCCAAAAATCATAATTTATAAATTAAAAATAATTACTATTTTCAATAGAAATTTTAGTGAATTGTATGGCTATTTCGTTCAGAGTGTTGGTAAATTTATCAAACGCTACATCAGTAAATATGTTATCAATTCGTCCGTTTTGAAATAGATATTGCTGAATACCCAAACAGAAATAATAAATTGTGTCTGGTGCGTATTCGGACCCGTTTGGTTTACGTGATTCTTTCACAAACATATCAAGGCAATAATTCAGTTCACTGGCTGTTAATTGTAGAAGGTCTAATTTGAATATGTTGGTTTTTTTAACAGGCAAAACACTACTGGACAGAGTTTTTTCAAATTCTATGCTTTTTGCAGAAGCCCACTGCCGCCAGGCAATAACTCCATATGTATATTTAAGGCGCAAGTTTTGATCAGGTTTTGCTCCAGACATTGAAAAAGAGTAAAGGGGATTCTGCACAACTTGTTGTTGTGATTGCTGCAAAAGTCCTGCAGGCGTTTGGACACATTGACTTTGAGGGTATTCATTTTTACGACTCCGTTTACAATTTGAACCACGCTGCGACTGCGAGCGAGGTGCTCGCTTTCTTGGAGGACGACGAAGTATTTCTTGTGGAGAAGATATCATATTTTCTTGAGTAATATCTATAAAAACATCAATATTAAAATGTTAATTCAAAAACATCGTCGTAGTAGCTTCTAGACTTACTCTCTGTTGGATCAGGTGTTTGAGGCATAATTGTAGAGGTCACCAAATTTGCTTCAACATCATCAATAATTTGATTTTCTTGATTGCTTGAAGTCATGGTAGGTATATCATCAGAACCTTCAATACTTTCTGCATCTGCTCCAGCCATATTAAAAGCCATTGCAAGCACATCATCCCCAAATGAATTGTGATTATGAGCGCTCGATGAAACAACTTTTGAATCATCATTAAAATCTAAAGAAAATACACCATTGGTAATACACATCATTGGTAATATGGAAATAGCGTATTTCATAAAACAACAATATTTTTACCACCATTACTTGAGCTATCCAGTTCACTATCTGATGACGAAGTGTTTTCATTTTTTTTGACATCGGCAACCATTCCTGCCATCAACAAAAGTTCGGCTTCAAATGGATCAGCTGGTGTTTCATCTTTAATTTTCTATAAAATAAAAGCATAACAATGAATGTATTCAAACAGTTTCAAATGCTTCCAAGTTACCTGTATGTCCTTTAAAATTGATTTAGTTGTATTTTTGGTGGTAGGTATAAAAATAGGAATTGGTAATGGTATAGGGAATGGCACTGGTACTGGATACGGCCTAACAAACATATGCATAGGCATTGGAATATAAACCGGTACAGGAACTGGTATTATCACAGATTTATTGCCCGTTAGATCTAAAAGAAATCAAAAATATAATAAAATAATAAACATAACACAGTCACTAGTGATGTGGGCCAGTCAATAAAGTATTGTGAAATTTTATTAAGGTTGTTGCAGGAGACGCTGCTACGCATTGGAATGATGATACATAACCATTGGGATTCTGCAAACTGATAGTCAGTTTCCAATACTTTCTTATTTAGCTGGGTGACTGTGTGCACAGTTCGTACTTAAAAATATGAACGCAAGCTTAGGGCCCGTGTCAAACCCTCCATTAAAATTTAGTATAATTTACCTGTCTGCACTTCTTTATCAACTTTTGGTATCACATTGGAATTTCTGTTATTCATTTTTTTACTAACATTATATTTTCTTTTAGATTTTTGTGGGAAACTATGTGCTGCTTTATCACTCTAAAAGAAGAGAAATGTTATTATACCTAGGTTATTAACTGTATTTAACATAAAAATCAATAAATTTTAATTACATCAGATGAGATATTTTCCTCTTTGCGAACATTGCGGCGAGTAGACGCTCGAGAAGAAGACTGTTTTTCTACTTAAAAAACACACAACACATTATTTATGATAATTAAACACACATACATAGGTATACGACATTAAATATTTAAAATAGTGAATTTTTGTATGCCAACCATATTTATACGTGGATTTTCGTTTTTTGGGAGACTGAAATGAATTAGAACAGTTCTGGCTACAAAAATTATAGGAGGATTCATTATGAACTGTTTTGTGACGTGCTAGAGATGGCAAACCACATCTATCACACGGAGCTCTAGAAAACACACAATTAGACAAAGCAATTTTTTTTTAATAATAATTAATAAAAAAAATTATTACTTTTTTGATTTTGGTATGTCGTATTGTTTTTGAACACAGTTCAAAGAACAAATATATGTTGGACTTGTAGTAGAAGCATTTTTAGTAGAAATCATATCAAAACTGAATTTTTTTATCTATAAAAACAAAAATAATAAATAGTTTTGCTAAACATTAAAAATGGTATTTGTATTTTTCACAAAATTCAACAAAACACATTTCAATAAACTCACTTTGCACACACAACAAGAAACAGTTCTTTTTTTTGATACAAGATACTTGTTTAAACACTCATTTGAACAAAACTTACACAAAGTATTTGTGTTATTAAAAATTTGAATCTGGTTTAAGGACAAAGAATTCAATTTACAGAAGCAAATGTTGCATTTATCTGAAATAAAAGAAAAATGTACTTAAAACAAAAGTTATAGGATTGTAGGTATAGTCAAGTAATAAATAGTAGATACATTCTGCAGAAAGATTTCAAATTTACAAATAAAAATATTTATAGCAAACTTACCAACTGTTGTTTTGTTTGAACCATCAACAGAACTCACAGGTTCAATATGCTTCTTTCTTGCTTTATAATCTTTAGTTTGACAATATGAAGAACAAAATTCCTTTAAAATAATTCAAAATGCAAATGAAATGTTTTATAATTATTTTTAGGCGTGTTTAAATCATTACTTTGTAATCACTATCATAAAACTCCTTTTGACAAAAACTGCACAAGCTTAATTTATTTTCATAACTTTCTGAGCAAATATATCCACAAAACTGTAAGATTTTTCCACAAATGTACCGGCAATATTTTCCAAAATCAGCATTTGATTTTATAACTTTATGACAATTTGTACAATTTGAATCAAAAATCAAACTTTGATAGTTGCCTATAGTGAATATCATTATTAAAATAAAAAAAAATTATAAACACGTACATTTTATAAAATGATTGAAAAAATAATTACTCACTCAAACAGTCAATTGAACAAAAATGTTTAACTTGCCAGCAGTAACTTCTATCAGAGTTTTCCGAAATTACAGTCAAACACTGTTCACATTTTCTTTCTGGGTTCCACAGACCACTTTTCCACCGATAATTTGTAACACATTCTTCTTGACATAGATACATAGCTTTATTGCCTTTCACAGTAAACTTACACAAGCGAAACTATAAACATTAATAGAGTCAATAAAACATTTCAACAGCACTATAGAAATTGAACGACAAAAACTAATCAAAAAATAAATACCCTATTGCACTGACAGCAAACTTTTTTTAACGGAGAAGATAATGCTTCGACTGTATCTATAACTACAATCTTTTCATCCATATTGTCAATAGGTTTGGTTATTTCCTTGGCTATTTCCTGTAACCCAAACAATAAATGGGTATAAAAATTTAGTCTTTAGTTATACAAGATACTGGATACTATAACTTAATGGTTTAAATTGATTTACTCTGATTTGACTTTCTGCTTTTTTTGCAGCTTGACGCTGCGGTCTAGAATTTGTTTTAGTTTCACTCGAACTACTTGGCCCTGGCAATTCTTTGTACATTTCAATATTTAACACCACACTATTTCGATTATTACCCCCCTCTTTTGTAGAACGGACATCTGACGCAGTCTTATCTTGGTGAAAACTTGATTTGTCTAAAACCAGTTTTATGTTGTTGAGCTCGCTTGCTCCATTACTGCAGCTTGGCTTCAACAATTCGATCGCATATGAATCTATATCTATAATGGCAACAAAAAATCGTAATTGAAATACAGTCCTCATTAATATCAACAACAAAAAACTAAAAAGGAATGATCATATACAATTTGTTTCTAGGATCTGGAACTAGGTTATGAACAGTGCTAAGCTGTTGTTAACATCATATTATCTATAGAGTACTGAGATTTTCGAGTACACCGAGTAGTACCTATAACTTAAATGTGGATTTTAACGCAAAAGCACAAATTATTTTTGATTTATTCAAAATTACACAAACAGTAAAATTGAATTAACTCAAGTATCTACCTAGGTACTTATATTGTTTTGCATACTAAGTATAAATTCAGATTTTTTTTGACAGGAGAATACCTTGACTAACAATAGCCTTTGACATATAAATATATCACAGTATTTAATTTAAGAAACATACAGTTCCAAGTCAAATAGTCCGGAACAATTAATATTAAAGGAACACTAGACTAGCCCAACTAGTTTGTAGGAATGCATTTACCCGAGCCTAGGTGTTTGACGGAGTCCGCCGTCGAGTCAACGAGAATTGATGAGTCGTTGACGGCCTCGTCGGTTTCCACAACTTCTTCCAGCGGAACGTCGTCGTCGTCGGTGGCGTGCTCGTTACAGTCCGACGTCAGTTGTCCGATAGCACCGTTTTCCACCACTGTATGATTGACATCCTCGCGCGGTCCATTGGACACTTTTTCCTCCGGCTTTTCGTAGCCGCCGTCCTCCGGTTTGTCATTTTCGCCGTCTTCAAAATTGTTTTCGTCGGCTTCGACGTAGTTTTCGCCGGCCTCCGCTACATTTTCACCGGCCTCCGCTACATTTTCACCGGCCTCCGCTACATTTTCGTCAGCCTCCGCTACATTTTCGTCGGCTTCCGCTACGTTTTCGCCGGTTACCGTTTCACTTTCATCTGCTTCCGCTAAGATTTCGTCGGCATCTGCTTCATTTTCGTCGGCTTCCATTTCATTGAGGCCACCTTCCACTTCATTTTGGCAATCTTCGGACGCGGGCCCGTCGTCGTCTGCGGGGGGGCTCGGCCGTCATCGGATCGTCAAAGACTGCCGCTGCTGTCAACCCGGACGGTTCGTCGCCGTCCAAAGGCGCCGTTCCGTCGTCGTCACGTGGATTCCCGGACATTAGACCCGCGCGAGTCGTGTCCCTCGCGTCCGGCGACGACAATTCGACCACGTTCAGCGCGAAACGGACACCGCGGCCGTTGTCGTAACGCGTCCGTCGTCGCTACTCTGCATGCTGGTGTGACCGGCGCTCCCAAACCGTCGTTACGTTTCCCCGTCGGAATGTTTGTCGGTTTGTAGCGCAAATAATAAAATTGTACCGCATTAGTACACACAATCCAGGAAAAAAAAACAAAACATTTATAGCAAACACAAATAATATCTTATCTGCGTGCGTGCAATTATTATGTCTCTTAAACGATTTATTGTTTTTATTTTGCAAAAGATAACGCGGGTCCTTTTGTTCTTCCATGAAACGGAAGAGTCTATGCAATCATGCATGGTATCACAGTATTAATTGGTATCACGGTTGATGGACACGTTAAAATGAGATTTCATCTTTGCCGTGTCTATAATTTAAAAATTAGGATTTTAAATGTATTGAGGTCATTTTCAATCAAAAAGTAGAAACATAATTTGGGAATTTTTATTAATAAATATTTAGTTATTTTTTGGCTCCCCCGCCAATAAGAAGGTCCCCACGCAAGCAGACTGGGAAAGAACGAAAATAACATTAGATCCACGACATCCTATGTACGGTATAACCCCACAACTCCCTCGTCTCAAGTCCAGGAAGAGTTTTATGAACCATACAAAAGCCATCTCGTCAACACACCCTGAAACAGAAAGGACGACCAGATGGAGAAATGAGATAAGCAGTACCTCCAGCTCGGTGCCGAACGAGTCTCCCATCTGATCACAATGAAACATGGCCGGTTTGGCGAACATTAAACTGACTGGGACAGGAATAGGACGAACGAAAGATAATCTAATAAAATGGGGACTGCTAGATAGCGCAGACACTTTGAGCACATGCACAGCCAGCTCCCCCCTAACCTGCACCCCAGAAGACATAAAAAATTGCCTAATTTATTATTATTATTATTATTATGTAATGTTTGTTTTGATGCTAGTTTTATTTGTTTATTTTATGTTATACTACTATTATCATTATTATTATTACTGTTATACTATGCGCCTGACACAAATAAAAAAAAATGTTATTATTTTTTTTTTTTTTATTATCAAGTCAACTTTTCTCACATTTGTAAGTATAATTTCTGGTAGCAGCCCTTTGTTGGTCATGTCTGGGCAGTCCGGGATGAAATAATTTTTTAACTGTTTTTCTCTTTAAAAATAACGTAATAAATTTCGTGTTGAACATAAATGTTACACCTCCCAAGTCGTTGCATACCTGCCCGCTTATATAAATTGTGTAAAATGTATATAAAACTTCACGATCACACCCATCCAAAAACAGTGGCTCTATTCCACATAATATACACCTAAACATGTTTACACCGTACTATTCTATTTACAATTAGCTAAGAGACAAGTCTAGGATGATTTTGATTTTATTTGTTATCTATATTATACAAACTGTTGTTAGAGTTGTTTAACAGTTAACAATGATTCTTTGAACAACTTTCTCGGAACAATCATACTACCTCCTGCTGTTGTGTCAGCGTGATGAAGTAAAAAAAAAATCAAAATAATTACCAACTGAAATATGAAATGATGACAGACATCTAAGACCATACAGTAAAATACATTTTGTACTAACTAATTTTTGTTCGTAATAAAATAATGTTCATAATATGTACAGGTACTTTATTTTAATTTACTTCTATGTTGAATACAAATGTATCCAATACATTTTTTTCTTATACTTAAAATGTATTCAAGTTAAATAACATTTCTTAGTTTATTATTATAAAGTAGGTACTATTATATATACAACTATAATTCATAAGATTAAAACATTAATTTTTTGGTATCCCTTATCCAAAATTTTCTTTATAACATATTTTCAATGTTTGATATCTTTTAATCATAGTAAAATGTTTAACAATAATTCATATGTACAGATTTGGAATTTAAGAAATTAATTTTATTTGGATGGTTATCAACAAATTTAAATTTAAAATGGACTAAAATCAGAATTCAAACAATTTTGGAAACAGTAAGAATTAATTCATAGATAGTATAGTCTTCGGTTGTAAGTGCTAATTTGTTTAGAGGTTGCACCAGATTTTTTAATACATCATAATCCTTTGGTTCTGCGCTTGATAGTTGCTGTGCAATATGCTGAGCAATGTCACTGGAAATTACGGATTTAATCATTCTGAAACAAATAATTAGATTATTATAAAATAATGTAAAACATTTTTTAACCAAACTATCCGGAATTTTTATTTTTTTTTCTAATATACAATTAGAAAAATTATCATAAGAATAAAATAGCTGAAGAGTTATTACATTAATTTATTATACATTCACAATTCAAACTGCAGTCTGTCAACTAATCAAACTATCAAATTATATTAATTTTTATTTCAGTGATTCATTGGTTTAGTGGAAAATGTATAACCTATAAAGTCAATGAAAAATATATGCAGAAAATTAATTTTACTACTGTAAAATATTACCCTTATTTTACGCTAACAAATTTACCTTAATAGGCAAAATATTATTTGAAAATTAATATAATTCAAAAAATTTTGAAATAAAATATTTTTAACTCAAATGTCTGAACCCAATTTGAAAATTTAATATTCTTAACATAACAAAAATAAAAAATAATTTAATATTTACCTTTCATTAACAATATTTTCAGGTAAACAAGTTACTCGTTCACACAGAGATACAATATACTCAAATGAATTTTCAGTTGACATTTTACTTAATTTTTCACTTAATGCTAAATATTCCAAGATGGTCAAGCTGTCTTGCATTGTTGATGGTACTGAACCGTCCACTGTGGATCCTTCAATCATCCAACTCAACAAGTGTTTTAAAGTATTTTTACTATCTAATATTAAAATAAAATACATTAAAAGTGAGTTAATTAAAAAAAAAATATTGTAAAAACTAATACCGTTTTGAAGAATCAAAGTTGCAAGTAAATGGACAGACAGTATATTGTGAGCATCTAGCCATTGTTTTGCTTTTAAATAACAAACTGTTGCTTCTAAATATCTAAACAATTACAGGTTAGCATCTTGTTCAACAACAAACATAACATAAAACATTGATATAGTTTAAAACATACTTTTTATGGGTGACGGCCAAAATAGCCTTTGCATTATATATTATTGCTTCTTCAATGAGTAATTTCTCAACTAAAAATTGTTCTTTTTCAGAGAGACAAATGCTGTCAATGTCAACGCCTACGGGAAGATCAACATTTCTTCCAACAATCTCTTCAACTGAGCTTTCTCTCCTAGAACAACAATACACAGTTAGCACCAAAATTACCTGATAACACGGTTAAAAAAAATTTGATTAATTACAGTTGATCATCTTTGATGTGCAGAAGTACAAATACAGCCCAATGCCACAACCCGTGTGATACCAGTTGTGAGGCAAAGTTTAAGTGTAAATGGTTAGCATTTGTTTCGGACATTTGAGTATAACCCAACGATTGCAATGTGTCGTACAAAAGCCAACTAAAATTATAATCCAATGGATCTCGAGTGTGAGTAAGTGGATTTACTAGATTGAACATCTCATAAGCAGAGTTGGTATAGAGTTTCAAAAGGTGGTAACAAACATCATACGTAACAAATTGATTGTCAACATCTATCTTGTTATCATCAAAACTTATGTATGGTTTACGAGAATAAGAATCTTCACCTTCAAATGAATTCTGAAAGGCATTTAACATATCTCCAATCGTACCAGATGGTGGTTGAAAGTACCTAAAATATTGTATCCAAACATAATAAAATATGTATCCAGCATCAGTTAAGAAAATTCACAAAAATGTAATTTGCAAGAACATACCATAAATGCAGAGCAAGAGCTCTGGTCCAATCTAAATTTTCACACACATTTATGATTCCTTGGTTGGAATCAAACAAAGGTTGACCCGATATCACAGTATACAATTTAAGATGGTCAATATCTATAAACAAATCGGCTTTACTACTAAACCATTGCCAAAGCTGTCGTTGAATACAACATCTCACAGACATTTCACTTCCTAACTGAGATAATAACATTGCTAAGTTGAATTCATCTAAAACAATAATACATACTGCATTAACATAACAGCCTTTTTAGCATTATTAAAATGTACACAAAATTACTCACTGTTTGAAATTGCCAATTTACAAGCTTCTGTTATTTTATGAGCTGAGATCAGATTAAATATTTGTTGAGAAACTTTATGGTCAGAAACTTTAAAGTCTAAAGTCTTAGCTAGTAGAGTTTCCAGCCAGTCGGATAGCGCCTGACGCCTGACCATATTGTACAAGTGCTTATCAGGACAATCTTTTGTGTAAAGATTTTCTGGATCGCCCCACAATGCTTTCATTAAGTCCCATACATGTGCATAATGTTCTTCTTCAGGCACTTCAGGAAAGTTAGACAAAAGATTACAGTGAGATTGCAATGCGTCAACCCCAAATTTTGGATGAAAAAATGGAATTTTACGATTGTTAATATCACGATTACTATTCATCATACAAATTTGCAAATGTTCCATTAATAGTTCCTAAGATAAATGATAATTAACTTTTCAGATTGTTTTAAAAAAATAAACATTCAATAAAATATGACTTACAGTGAAAGTATCGGTTTGAATGGGAGTCATTATTTGTATCTTCTGTACAACTGTTGAAGAACAGTCTTCATTTTCACATCCAGACAATTTAGTCCCTAAATGACTGACATCCATACCTTTCAAGGGTAAGTTACCTTTGGATTTTGAATTGAGTGCTAAAAATTTTAAGCCATTTGACCAAGGAACTTTCATTGACAACATATTTAATAGTTCCAGTCTACTAAGTTTGCAAGTATTGTCTAATGGCACTTCAAATGGTAAACGAACACTAGAGTTGTACTTCAAGCTGAATCTTTGAACTTGAAGCTGTAATAAAATTTCAATTTAATTAAATTTTATCATTTCATTTGTATGGATTGCTTGTTGCAATAGCAAATTTGCTACAGAGTAGGTCAAAACTTTGGAAAGACATTAGATTTGAAATTGTAGTTTGATGTAAATACTAAATTTGTAAGCATTTAACAATAGATTGTTTATAAAAATACAATTATAATCAAGCACAGTGAGAAAAACAGAGACAAGTAATACATTTTAAGTTTCAAATTTGAATGAATTTTTTTTAAACTTTATAGGTAAGAGTTCAAATTTATTATTTATATTAATATAATTAGAATTATTTTATTAATGGGTGAACATTTCAATTAATTTGATGGATTTTAGGAAAAACAAAATAATAATGCAAGAGAAAAAAAAAAGATTAAATAAAACATACATAATTATGAAAATAAGTTTCATAATAAGCTAAAAAATGACATTTTTAACACATTTAAACTTCAACAACCATTCCAATAAAATTATGTATAAAAATATCAGCAAATTAAAACAATTTGTGGAGGAGTAATGGCCAAAAAACAAATGACAATAAAAACATCTTTAAACCAAAATTGAATATTGAATAAACCAATTTTTGAAAATTTACAATCACATAGTAAATACTAAATATTATGTTGTTTAGATTGTATTCAAATTTTATAATTTTAAAACAGTGGATAAATTGTACAGAGATAATACCTAAATGATTTGGGCATTTAACAAAGAGAATAATTGAAAATAGTAAGAGCAATTATAAAAATCAATGTTGAAGGAACAGGATGACCAGAAGGGATTTGAAGTTGTAATTTTATGTAAGTACTAAATTTGTAAGCATTTAAAAATAGATTGTTTTAGAAATTATTGAAAATATAAGAATTTTTGGCATTGGGGTGAGGGGTTTATGGAAGATTAAGACAAGTCTAGGCAAGGTCTAGGACAAGATGGCCTATACAAAATAGCTGGAAGACAGCCAAAGGAAAAGATTTCATGTTATAAGCTATTAGTCTAAAATATAATTTATGCATAATACTTACTGGAGCAGGCAAAACTGTTGTTAAAACTTCAGGTGCTGGAACAACTTTTTTTTCTAAAACCCATTAGAACACAATTATTACTAATAACTAATAAAAATAAAATTTAATTCATACATATTTTTTTAAAGCAACATTATTATTACACTGAATGTATAATTAAATAATTTAAATAATACAAATATTTAACACTTATAAGCTGATTAAAATTGTTTACTTTGTTTGGAAATGAAACATTTTGGTGAAGCTTGACTATTTATCGGAGTTATAACAGACTTTGACTTAGATAAACTATCTTGAATTTTTGGACCGACTGTATATTCAGGAATGGTTTCCAAAATCTTTTCTAACTTGTCTTCAAATTTATCCTTTGGTTCTACATCTGTAGACATACACATATTTTACAGTTGAGTTAAATTAGATAAATTAGTATAGGTATATTAATTATACCATAAATATCAATATCCTGATCCATTGGCTCTATTTCGTTGTAAAAAATGTCATCAAATGAAGCTTTCATACATTGAATCTTATGCGCTTGTACATTCATATTATGTGATAGTTGTGCTGTGACATTAATGCTGTTTTCTTTGTTGTTATCTGTAAAAATAATTTATTTCTATAAATTATCATTGTTAACTAAATGTAGATTGATAAAATTTCAAAATTGTAAGTACCATAGTAATGTATAATTTGAGAGTTGTCGGACAGCGTATTAATGACAGAAATTTGAAAGTTGGATTTTGTTAAGTACTGATGTGGAGACTGAGTCCTGTCAAGACCAACCGAAAGATCCAGCAGCGGTTTCATTACCTATATAATTGTGTAAAATTTATTACATTAAAAGTTGATTACAAAAAATTAGTAAAAAATTGATATTATAGTACAGTAATAAGTTATTAGTTATTACTAACAATTTGTTTTGGGCTGATATTTTCTGTTGGCACTATCACTTTAGATTTTGGGGAAATTGTTTTAAGTTGAGTTTTTGTAGCTAATGTGTTATCAACTGATTTCCCTACATCGTTTTCGTCATCTGAATCTACAAGAGCATATTTAGAAAAATGCTCAACATTGAACACCCACGATCCTGTATCTGGACGATAATCAAGAAATTTTGTGCCTAATTTGGCACAAGATCTTTCAAGCTTAGCAACAAAGTTTAATGCTGCAATGCGATCAGGGTTAGTAATTGGTTGTTTGGTTGTTTTATCAATTGGCCATACTCGATCCAAAGTTACAGTGGCTTTTCTGTTTAAGCCCTCACCTAATGGTGGTTTTATTTCATCATCTTGATAAATCATTATCTCTTTATGTCTTATGTGAACTAAAAAATAAAATAACAATTAATTATTTGTAAAACATTATTTTATTAATTTAAAAATTACCACCAACAATGCTATTTTACCTATAGAATCTAAGTCCAGTCCTGCAACATTAAAGCGATCAGGAAAAAAGACATTTCCATAATCATAGCGACCTATAGTGAACCCATCTACATGACACAATCCGTTTTCGTCTACCAACTCGGCTAATTCATCCATAGGCGGGATTGTGTAATACCCGGCACGTTTTAACTTAATACCTGCAGGATGATCTTGTTGAGGAATTGAAGATTCTTGATTATCATTAGTCAAATTAACTACATCTATAAGGATATAATTTTATTAAAAATTTTAAATAATAATTTATAAATACATGGAATTTTAGAATTGCACTAGAAATTTTAGATTATTTATATTAAGGATATTAGATTTTGAAAAAGAAAATTAAAATTGAAAAAATAAATTTCAAAGTATCAAAGATTCACTTTTTTTTTTTCTAATATATCAAAAATATTTTAGTTGTATTAAGTCTTATATTAATGATTATCCCTCAAAAATAATTGCTGTTTAATTATTTACAATACTGTTGTATTAAACATGTTTTTTTTAACATTTAATTAAAAATTTAAAAATATATTTAACTGGGTAAAAGATACTTTCAGAACATTTAAGATTCCAAATAATAAAAAAAAAAACCATATGTTATGTTAACTTAAAAACATAAAAAAAATAATAGGTTTTTTTTGAAAGGTAAATTTAAAAGAGTACTAACTTTTAAATTTCCTTTACATATAATATTTTTCAGAAGCAAATAAAGTAAAAATTGGTATATGTTTTACTACTTATTAAAGAACAAAGAAAACAAAATGTTTTATACAATAATATACTTACTAGAATCAATATTCTGAAAAGAGTCGTTAGCTTCTGTTCCTTTTGAAGTATTCAAACTACTCTGTTTATTGCTTTGTAGTTGAGTAAAAGTGTTATTATCATCATTTAGAGATAAATCAACTTTATTAGACATATCATTAGTAGAAGCTTGTTTATTAGAAAAATAGGACTCTAATCTAAAATATAATGAAATTATTTTGATAAATTAAATGTATTAAAAATTAAATTAATTTTTATATTACTTTGCAAGAGGTTTAGTATGCATAACTATACTATTGCCATTAGCTAATTTACTTCCATCATTAGAATTTTTTTTTAAATTCAGTTTTTTACATCCTGATCTTGGAGACAAAACATTGGATAATAATGAACTATCCCCTATTTTATCTCGACTTTTAAACAAGGGTGGAGATTCTTCAAGTCCATCAAATAAAGATTTTCGATTAAATTGTTGAATATGTCTACGAACTTGTGGTGTACTTTTTGGAGTTGGGATTGGAGAAACTTTGTAACTTCCAAACTTTTCAAGCGATATATTTTGTGATCTTACAAGAGACGAATCATCTACTTTGCATACATCCTAAATATTACCACACAAACAAATAATTCAAAATTTAATTAAAAACACACATCATTAAACCACCATTACATTAATGTTTGCAAATGTACAAAAATTAGTTTTAAGTTAACATACCTTATAAAATCGTTTGAACAAAGGTGAATCACCATATGGCATTGCTTTTAAAGCATCCAATTGTAATTGCATTTGATTACTTTGTGAAGCTTGATTTGTAGAAAGCTGAACATTATTGGTACTAAAAACAAAATTGAAATTTAGTTTTATTTTACATTTATTTAATCATTACTATTTCCATAAAATCTTAATTACTTTCCAAAGAGTCCAATTCCACTAGATTGTGGGTTGCTACCAAAAAATGATGTTCCACCAGTACCAAAACCAGTAGTGTTAGATGATCCAAAGATACCAGTTCCTTGAGTTCCTTGTCCAAATAACCCTCCTGGTTTTGCTGCGTTATTAAACATGCCTAAAATAAAATTACACTATTAATAATTGAAACTAGAATGGTTTGAACAAAAAAAAAAATAATGTACAAACCTGTTTGTTGATTGGCCGGTTGGCTAAACAATGATGTAGTTGGTGCTTTATTAAAAGCATTAGAGCCAAATAAGCTGCCAGAGGCTGGCTGAGCCGTTGATGTAGCACCAAATGTATTATTTGTACCAAATGCAGGAGTATTAATTTGGAATCCCGTATTAGCAGGTTTACTTCCAAAAAGGCCATTAGCACTAGTAGAAGTATTAGTTCCAAAACCAAACCCAGTAGTTGTCTGTGTGGACCCAAGACCAAAGGCTGGTTTGTTTTGCGCAAATAAATTGTTCTTTAATAATCCATCATAATAAAATATTTGTTAGTGTCTTACTTAGAACAATAATAATAAATTATTTTATACTAAAACAATTAAGTTTAATAATAACCTGGTTGGGTTGTCCAAATCCAGTCTGACCAAATCCTGTAGTTTGAGTACCAAATGTGGAAGGTGTGCTCCCAAATAAATTAGTTTGAGGAGCAGCAACTAAAAAAACACAAACATGTACAAATGGCTAGTTTTACACATACAAACACATAAACAAACTTGCAACATTTTTTCTATATTAGAAAAAAATTTCGAGTCAAAAATGAAAAGTTAACCTTTAAGTTCAAAAAGTTAACAATGAACATTGAATTGTTTCTAAATATTGAATTAAATAAGGTAATTTGTGATTTAATAATAAAGAACAACTTTTTGGCATCACTACTTAACATATGGTGGGTTGTAAAACAATGTCCAATCATACATTTATCTGTATAAAAATCTTTCTGAATTTTGGAATTCAGAAATTGTGGTTTCAAGGCGTTTAACACCCTATATATTGAAATAGACGTATGTCTAAATAGTGATGATATAAATTTATCAGTACCTACTATACATAACAACTTAAATTATTATGACACAACTTTTTTAAGGCACATGTGTTTCATGGTTTAATATAAATTAACCATGCATTTCAGCCATCCATGTGTGACTCAAATGAAGATAAAATATTTTAAAATTACCTCCAAATGGCTTTGAAGTTTGAGCAGTATTTGATCCAAAAATACTTGGTTGGGTAGTATTCATACCAAATGATTGGGATGTTTGAGCGCCAAATGCGGATGTTGGTTTTCCAAATATACTGCTACTCTGAGTACCAAACACATTTGAAGTACCAGTAGTTCCAAATCCTATTTATATAATACAAAATAATAATAATATAAATATTATTAATATTAAATACAGTAGACAGTACAATTGAGTTATAGATTGCTTTAATTGAGTCATACTAAGAGTTTTAAATTTTGAATAGTAAAATTCAATTTCAAAAGTTATTTTTTAATTGTTCAATATTATTAACATTTTTATTCATTCAATTTCAACTACGTAATTACTTATTATTAATAAAAGTAAAAATGAAATGTTTACAACAAGTTTCTAATGAACAGTCAAACTTACCTCCAAGTGTAGGTGTGGTAGTAGTTGCACCAAATAAAGTTTTATTTTCATTTGCACCAAATAAACTTGTGTTTGTAGTTGCTGCTGAGTTAAATAAAGTTTTAGGAGAACCAAATAATCCACCACCACTTACAGCCCCCTAAAAAAAAATTTACTAAATTAAAACTAGTTAAATTAAATGTTAATAAATGTTAAACACATATTACAAGTAAAAATAAATACAAAAAATGGTGTAGAAAACCAATCAAACCACTATTTAATGTTTAGGAAAGTAAAATTTGATACTTTACATTAAATTAGAAAGCAATTTATCATTGTTTACAAAAATAGTTATTGATCTGAAGCCTAATGAGTCAAATGCTCAACAACCAGATAATTTCAAAGTTTTATACTTTACTTAGATCTAAATTAATTACCTGTTGTCCAAATTTACGGTTAGCACTATAATCTTCAAATCTGAGTTCTTCAAAAATTTTTGTTTCATATTCTTTCATTACAGTTATTGACTGGTGTCTGGTATTTATGGTTTGATTCACACCATTTTTTACCATTGTATCAGTTCCAGTCACAGGGTTGAATTTTATAGTTGTACCACCAGCCGAAGTTGCTCCAAATCCCGATGTAGCACCACCAAAGGCACCTGTAATACATTTGATATGTATCAGTCAGTTACCAATATAAGCAAAAATAGGCATTTTGAAGGGAATATCCAATAGAATTACTATTGAATTCCACCAGAGCACGTTTTATAATGTATTTCTATAGCAGTAAGCAATCTTAGTTCCTTAAAAAATGAACTAATAATTAACAAATTTTTGTTTTAAAAAATGATTACAATTTAGAATATTAATACCTGTATAATATTGACATAGACTTGTTTTTGGTATTTTGATTATTAAATAAAAATTCATGAAATTTAATTTCAACAATTTAAAAAAAAAATTATTTTTAAAAATTGGCCAGTATATCAAGCAATATGTATAGATTGTACATTTATAATACAACTTTAAAATACAAAACTTAAACTAGTGTGAAAGAACCTAAAATGTAAAATTTCAATTTTTAAACTGTTGTAACTAACTAAAAAATGAAAAAATTTAGGGTCATCCTAGTATTAACTATAAAATATACTAAACCAAACCTTTGAGCAAAACAAAAATTATGGAATTTTTTGCCTTAATTGGAATAAACCAAACCAAGGGATGAAATACTAATCTAAGTATAGTGGATACAGACACATAATGTTTAAGTAAACTTAATCATTAGTATTTATTATTATTTTGATAGATAATAAACACTAATCTGAGTAAGGTTATAGTAATATTCTGGGTTTTGTGAAACAGGTACATGACTAGGTTTAGACTTTTAGAGCATGTGGAGTATTTTTTTAAATTTTAATACTAAATATTCTATTAAAATTATTTCAAAAATTAAAAAATAATTTTGTTAAGGCTTTCAAAAAATGTTTTAAACAGCCTTACATTAGTGTGCTTGGTGCTCACACTTAATACTGCCCAACATGCTAATTATAACTGTATAGTACCTTATCATGAAATATTTTTAAAATAATGGATACTCCTGTTCAATTATTTTGAGGATGCAGCCAATAATAATCTTCCAGGACAGTTGTACTCGTCACATTTCTAATAGCGGTTAATAATTAAATAGTACACGTAAAAAAAAACATAAATACCAGTGTTAGAAGATCCAAAAATTCCGGTGGCTGCAGTGCTGGTTTGAGGGGCCCCAAATATACTGCTTGTCGGCTGTGCTGCAGACGCTCCAAAAGAGAATCCCGTGCCGACTGGTTTAGGCTGGCCAAAAGTGTTAGAGTTCGACGAGCCAAACAGTCCGCCGGTTCCGGTGTTTCCTCCTAGAGAGGAAGTCTGCTGTCCAAACAGACCACCGGTGGGTGCGGATGTAGCGGCCTGGGTCCCAAAAAGCGTTGAACCTCCAGCGCTAAAACCTGTAGATATTTTTGGTAAAAACAAAACATCTTTGAAGAGTCCGCAACAGTTATTATGAGATGAAAATCAGCACTTGACTTAGAAAACAGTTAATATTAAAATGAAGCGGTTAGATAATAAGTTAATTATGAATTTAAGTTCTTAAAACCTATATCTACTGGAACAGGGGCGTACACAAGCGGATTGCTAAGGGAATTTAGCTCCCTTTCCACCATTGACTGTGTCAACTGTTCATGAATGTTTTTTTGGATTAAAAATAAATTGTTTCTGTTTTTTTTGTGTTTGCTATAATATATAGTAGCTTTGGTATCTAAAATTTGGTATGTTGTATGTGTGTTTTCCATTTTTACCGCTTTTAACCCCTTAGGGGCTGCATTCATCAAAATAAGATTATTAATGTTTCAATTTTTTTATTTTAATTGGCTTAACTAGAAAATTTGTCTTAAGGGTTCTTTGCTTGGTTCTTCTAAAATTAATTTAATGATTATTTGTAAAGTTTAAAGGAAACTAATAAAAAAATTGTAATTCTTTTAATATCATACTTATAACATATCTTTAATTTTATCTTAGATAATAAAAGAATGGATAGCATTATAATTTTACAAGGGAAATATTATTATGATAAGACCCCGTGATAAAGTGAGAGGCATTCTCTCTTTCCCATCCCAGTCTACAACTCCTTATGTTGTTAATATAGCCCATCCATTCTTATATTATCTATAAAATGTATCTGCACTAATGATAAAAAAATTTAATTAATTGACCTTAAAATTACAAATACTAATCAAAATCATACATAGCTCAAATATTCAAAATTAAAATGTTCAAAAAAAATCTTAGATGTGACTCGTACCTTTGTTATTACTTAGAAAGAAATAATACTAATTTATTAACTGTAAAAGAAAGAAGCATATCCCACTCGCAGACTACTGTTTAACAGCGCCTCTTTGTTACAAAATCTTACGCACGTTACGGCTTAGGCATTGAAGGCATAAAATTAGGAGGGGAACAATAAAAAATTTTGTAAAAAGAGGCGTCCCTTTCCAAGTCAAGTACTGGGTAACGCTTTGTTCTGTAACCTCCAAATGATGTTTGAGCAGTGGGTGTCTGTCCAAAAGCCGGCGTGGCCGCCGCCGCTCCAAATAGCCCGGTGCTGGGCTGAGTGGTCTGGTTGAACAGGGAAGTGTTTTGCTGTCCAAAAACCGTGGGCGCCGACGGTTTGCCAAACGCGGACTGTCCAAACCCGGACGTGTTGCCAGCACCGCCGGAAAACGCACCAGACCCGGAACCTAGCAGGAAAAAAGAACAACAACAATTTTTAATTTGAGACGTTTTTTAAATTTTTTTAATTCGACGTTAACACGCATCTTGCCAGTGTCAAGACTTCACAGACAAAATTAATTAATAGTGGGCAGCCAATTCCTAATTAAGAGGGGGGGACTTAATTTTTAAAACCACCCATACACCTAATATTTAAAATTTTTTATGTATTTGAAGTATAATTTTGGCCCCCTTAAGTTTGCGCCACTGAATGAAATCACGAAAGGAACGTGTCGTGACTAAAATCTCGTCAACTTACCAAACATGACGATCGTTGTTGACAGCCAAAATCTGCTAAAATATCATACTAGACAGCAATGTTCGGAATGGTAGTTAGGTGAGCTGTCCTCTGTTGCAATAAAAACAACAATCGCAGTTGTGGTCAATCCGCGGTACCGTCTGAACTCGAACAAACAACCTACGAAATACTATCAAACACTGTTACGTGTGTAGGTATCTATAGTAATATCGTAAAACAAATAACAAATCAACAAAGTACAAAAGTTACGTGAAATAGGACGGGAACGAAATCGAAAATAACTGAAAAATTATGGATCCAATTATTTCTACAATAACCTGCAGTCAGTGAAGGTGTCGCAACTCACAGAATAGGATAGTGTGGTGACTGGAGCCGTTTAAAAGAATTGATAAAAACGTGATACGAACCGTATGGAGCGTTGGAACACACAAACACGGAATACCAACTTAAACTCTGTGGTATTTATTTTATAAATTACTAGCTGTCCCGCCGACCCGGCGTTGCCCGGGATTTAGTTAGTCAAAGCTCATTAATTCCAAATTGAATTTAAAAAATTTATTTATTTCATTAGCTGCCAAATAATTATAATAACTAGAAGACGTCTCGTCGGGCAAATGCCCGGTTATTTAGAAATTTGTTTGGTTTTAATTTTTAATAAATAGGTATATTTGAAAAAAAAAAAACTTAAGTCATCATTTGCATAGTTTTACCACAGAATATATTCTGTGCCCTGTGGTTTTACTACTCTAAAATTTACATCAATCGCTTATGATGATAAGGTCGAGAATAAAAATATAGATTCATCGTGTTGAATCGAGATAAAACTACGTTTCGCGCACTTTTCGTCAGAGAAAGAAAGCATTTGTCGGGCAAATACCTGATTGTTTAGAATTGTTTAAGTTTTTAATGATCAAACAAAAAAAAAAAATTTAGGAATTACTTACACAATGAATTTTCGCGCACTTTTTGTCACGGAAAAGACGCGTGTAACTCGAGATTTAACAGCAGGTGCCATTATCTATGGGCGCTAGGCATACTACATAGGACAAACAACCTTTTAGAAAAAATATTTATTTTGTTTATTAATATCATGAAGACTATAATAGGGGCAATAGGGCTGAGAATGAATTAATTCATGGGGCTGAGCAAGGTCTAGTGTTATCTATAGACCTTGTAGTTGTAGCTGATCCACGGTCTTAGATTATTGAGCTGATCTATAATTTAGTCTTCATGATTATTGACTAATGTAATAGATTACAATCCGTATTTTTCTAAAAAATTTTAAACTACTAGTGAAGAAAATGACACCAATAAAATTTTATATTCCGTAAAACTTTTTAATTTAAATTTTGTTACTTTAAGACAAGCTAAATTACATGTCCTCCTATGCATCGTTAAACAATTTTGAAAATCAATTCTCATAATTTTTGTTGTTATGTTTAAAAACTGCCAATTATAAGTCAAATTCTGTTAACTTTATCCTTGTTTTTTTTCTCACAATATAACTCCTCTAAAAGCAGCCTTATTTAAATTTGTACACATTATTTTTTAGAATGGGTGAAGTTTGTACACAACAATCTCAAAAAATATTTATAACTTTTGATTTGAAATTACTTTTTTTTAAGTGTGTGATCCATTGAGCTTGTGTTTTTTAATTTAATGTGACTAAACTGTACCATCCAGTATAGTGTAGTATAGTACAGTATAGTAAACATATTTTACGCTACTGTTTATTTTTTTTTTCAGGTAGTAATCTAAATACTTAGTCAGCCGTGTATAAAATCAAAGTTTCATCTTTGATTCTGACAAATATTTAAAAAAAAAAAACCCATTTTAAAAGTATTAGGTCAACATAAGTTGAACTAATTTTTTTTTAAACACTAAAATGGGAACTACAAAATAATTGTTTTTCAAAGTAGAAAGTGTGTCTGTCTCAGCATTGGGGTTGTGTGACGGTTGTGTAGTATTGACATAGTATAAAGTAATCAGTATCATTTTAGATACAAATGAGACAAGAAAAAGTCTGTTGAATTAAAAATGATGAAATACTGCAGTTTTAATAATGTTTAGTTATCATAACAAGAAACTGGACTACCAACATTAGGTTACAGTTCAAATGGGTGAACTGTTTTTACATCACATTCTCCAAAAAATATCTATGAGAAAATGATTACATGGTATTTACATATTACATCAGTAGTTTATTTATATTTTATTTTATTTTAAACAAATAATAAATGAAATGCATATTTTTACATTCATCACAAGATACAAACCAATCAACAATAAGTGCCTACTAAACAAACATAATATAGTAAAATAGCACCTTTAAGTTACAAAAACAAAAGTTATTTTGTAAAATTAGGTAATTATAAATTACGATGTAGTATTAAAAATAAATGATGTTTATAAAATGTATTGTTGCATTTTATTTCAATCATCTAACATTATTTTAATATTAATTGCTTAATTGCTGCTATTTTAATTTGTATGAGCTCCTAATTTCAAGTCTTTTTTCACTGTACAAAATATTAAAAGTAAATTCAAAAAACAATTATCTCATTTTTAAATTTTAATGGAACTTAAGAGTAATAGTAGTTAAAAGTATTTGTACTTGTACACATTACAGAACCACAGTAATAGATTTCCTATGATCGTGCATATCATCAAATTACTTTGAGATGGTAAAATACAAAGTCTACTTCACAATAAAAAAGAAAATAGTGGAAATACAGCACCATTTAAGTTAATCAATGTAATTTAATATTTTTTTTTTTTTTACAACCTGATAATATAACATATATTAAACTGATAATACACATTCTATCATTATTTCTAATTATTTGATAATATGACCTGATGTGGCGTGTTGTACAGTGTCCTACTTCAATTTTTTCTTATTATGTCTGTACATATATGCTGTATATAGCATTTATCATACAAAAAATAAAATATTTTGAAGTTTTTTTTTTAGAAAATTTAATACAATAAAATCCAGTTATAACCTTCAAATTCATGCTTATTTTATGCATCTTTGGGAGTTTAAATAATTTTTGGATTTAATCATAGTAACAAAAAATAAAATAAAAAAATAAAAACCTATTCAATTTATAAAATTATTATATTTATAAAAACTGTATTCAATAAGATGTTTGACACAAAAAAACAGGTTTCTTTCTTAATCTTCTAAGAAGAAGTATTGTCCGGCTCGTTTTTGTTCCACGTCCTAAAAAATAAAATAAATTTCATAAACACGACTAATAGTAAAAGAAAAACAATTTTTTTTTAATCAAATATCAGGTTACAATAACACTTAATTTGGTCTTTTTTTTAATTAATTCAATTTATTTACCTTGACAGAATTGGTTTTGTTGATTCGAGGTCGGAAATTATTAGGATCTCTTCTGAACGTAATTCCTAACAGCTCCAAAAATCTATTCATTCCAGCCAATAGCCCTTGTGGAGTATCTGCTGTGGATGTTACCGAAGGTTGGCCTTCCAACACAATGACTCTGTCTGCTAAATACGTGGCCATAATAAAATCGTGCTCTACAACAAATCCCGTTTTCTTGGCATGCAAAATAAAACGTTTAATGACTTTGGCGGCAACTAAACGTTGTTCCGAATCCAAATAAGCAGATGGTTCGTCAATTAAATATATGTCTGCTGGTTTTCCTAAACACAGTGCAATAGCGACTCGTTGCAGTTCTCCACCAGATAAGTTTTGAACTTCTTGGTCCATTATGTCGTCAATTTTTAATGGTTTCATGACCTCTGTGACAAACTGGGGATGAATGTAAGCGTCTCGGATCTTTTCGTGTAATAGTACGCGTACTAAACACTGACTTCTGGGACTTATTTTCTGAGGCTTATAGCTAACATTTAGTCTCGGTAATTCAGCTATAAGATACATTACATTAGAGATTAATTAAAAAGATTGTTTGTGTTATGAATACAGTATTTTGGCACACAGAATATACAGTACCTACGGCGCCATCAGGTGGCATAATACCAGCTAAAAGCTTGATGAAAGTGGTCTTTCCAGTTCCATTTTCTCCTAATAAGACTAAGATTTCAGAATCAGTAAATTGTCCTGATCGAACCTTTAAGGAAAAATTGCCTAAAGTCTTTGTCATTTCTGGGTATTCATAATGCGTCATGCGCTTCACTTCTTCTTCAGTAGCACTTTCTGCTACTTTGAATACAAGACTTTCTTCTCTAAAACGAAGATTCTCAGTTGGCACAAAACCGTCCAAAAATATATTTATACCTGTAACATATTTACAAAAAATACATATTATTATTATTATTTATAGTTCAAAATGTTATAAAAATCAACTGTAAAAGTATTCCTTACCTTCACGTACAGAGAAAGGCATAGTGACCACACCATAAGCTCCAGGTACTCCATAAAGACAGCATATATAATCGGATAAATAATCCAATACTGATAAGTCATGCTCTACTACAATAATGTATCTATAATAATTATTTGAAAACATTTTACTATGGTTTTTAAAAACAATGTTTTAATTTATTACATACTTATCAGGAGCAATTAAGGACCGGATGGTAAGGGCAGCTTTTAAACGTTGTTTGACATCGAGGTAACTAGAAGGCTCGTCAAACATAAATATATCTCCATTTTGTATACACACCATAGCACAAGCAAAACGCTGCAACTCTCCACCAGAGAGTTGATCAATTGATCTATCTCGAATTTTATCCAACTCTGAAATACATATACAACAAAGTTCAATCAAACGTGTATTAATATAAAACTAGTACATATCTAATCTAAGACAGAAATCTGAGAATTTTTCTAAATTAGTCAAATCTTTGTAAAAATAAACTAATAAATCTTTTACATTAATCATACAAAAGTCAGTATTGGTGAATCCAAATCTTATCGACCTATAAGTGCATCACAGATGTGCAATATTTTCAGCAATTGTTTTAAGTTTTAATAAAAATGTGTAAATATTATACTAACATACCGAGAAAATCACATATCTCTTCAATGTTATTCCGTTCATTCTTCTTGTCTAACAATTGCTGTACAGTTCCCTTCACGGCTTTGGGGATCTGATCCACATACTGGGGTTTTATCAAGGCCTTTAAATCGTCCTCTAGAATTTTGGTAAAATAGTTCTGCAATTCTGATCCTCTAAAATGATTCAGTATTTCCGACCAGTCTGGTGGTTCCTGCATTTGGGATAGAAAAACCAAAACAAAATGTTATTTTACTCGTGTCCACTAGTCACTACCAGGGTAATATTAGGAATAAAAGTAACCGTCAAAAAGTATTGGTATAATAGGTACCAGATGGAAAAATAGTACCTACCAGAAAAAAAAGTTAGAATATTTGAGATAAAACTATGTACAACTTTACAAGACATTAAAAAAATTTAATACCTTTATTATTTAAAAATTGCACTGTAATTGGAGGGCTATTATACTATAGCGGGTATTTGGTTTAATTATATGTACTTTACCAACCTCAGAATAGTGAAATAGTATAAGCATTGATTATAAATGCTAGTATTTATAATCAATGGTATAAGGTAATAATTGTATTAATTGCTTAAGACATTTTGTAAACAAACACAATTTTAAGAAATACTTCACCAAAAGTAGTTAACATCCGTGTCTGTTTAAAATTTTTGGCATCCATCCAGTCTTAGGTAGCCCAAGTATAATTTAGAGTAAAAAAAAAAAAAATCAAAATCATTACAAAACAAAATTCACTACCTATTTGCTATTGCTCAGAACCAAACACAGAATCATATACTACCGACCTAGGTATACGGTACTAATGTTTTCTAACTACTCGTGTTCAGTGATATAAATAAATTAAATCAAATTTAGTAAGACTACTTACCTAGTAAAAGTTATTGAACCACAAACAAGTTTGATATATGTTTTGTAATAAAAATTTATGTATTCACGTACCTACTTTTCAAATCAATACTTTTTGTCCAGTTACCACCTAGGCAGGTAGGTACAGCAGACAAGGGCAACCTAATAGTTACGTACCAGTGGCATCTTTGGTGGGGGTACATTGCTCTAGAGCCCTTCAACTGTGTTTAATAAAAGGGGCCAAAACCAGCAAATATTTGTAACTAGGTAAATGTTTTCAAACAAAATATCATTTTTGATTTATGGCATTGTCTTTTCAAACCGATTCATAAAAAAGTTTGCAAAATTACCAACTATTGGAAATAGAAAAAATTATCCATCTCAAATTTCAAATTTAGGACATCTACTATATACATAGTAAGGCACATACTTGGAAAATATGTAGGTGTAACTCTTTTGTCACATTCATGTGTCACACGTTTAGTTTTGCAAAAAATTTCTGCAGGTCATTTTTAATTGAAATTTAACTTAAATTTTGTTTTAGGTTTAAAAGCATAGCTATGTTTATGGGCCCCATAAAATCAGATGCACTCCTGCCCTTAGATACAACACTGTTATAGACTCACGGAAAAACGTCCAAGGTTTGGTTTCTGCTTGCCCGCTAGTATCTTCAACGCGGTTGACTTGCCGATACCGTTGGTGCCGACCAGTCCCAGCACCTCACCCTGCCTCGGAGTCGGCAGTCGGTGCAGTTTGAACGAGTTCTTCGAGTACCGATGCGTGGTGTCCTTTTCCAGGTTGCTGGGCAGGTTGATGATGGTGATGGCCTCAAACGGGCATTTTTTCACGCAAATGCCGCAGCCAATGCACAGCTCCTCGGATATCGACGCTATTTTGTCGTTTGGCGCCACCTCTATACACAGTTTGCCCATTCGCACGACCGGGCACGATTTCTTGCATTCCTGGCGGCATCGCTTCGGCTTGCATTTGTCGTTGTTCACGATGGCGATACGGATCTGTTTGTCTGTCTCCTCAACGGCCTTGTTGCGCGGCATCCCGGACGCTGAGAGCAAGGGGAAAAAAAATTTTGTAGGCAACAAAAAAAAAAAAAGTAAAACTTACGATTTAAAGAAAACGTAGGAGCGCTAAGATAAATTGTTATTTTTAAAAAAACCTCCAAAAAAATAGGTAGAGAAGCGTAGGACGAAAACTTAAATTTAACTAAAGTAAATTTAAAACTCAAAAGATTACGAATCGAGATTTCGTAAGAATCTTCCCTCCTATCGGAAGGAGGTAAGATGTTGCGAGAAGAACGTTTTTTGTAATCTTTTCCAAAACAACCAAATACCTACTAAAAAAAAAAAAAAAAAAAAACACGTTGACGTCGGTAACCTACAAGTACAAAATCGGCTTTTTTTCCAAAGAGAATATAGTCCTACTCACTCCTACTAGCGTGGAGCTAAAAAAGTAACTTTTCCATAGATAATAATAATAAAGGTTTAAAATCGTTTTCGCTCGTGATAATAAAAAACGATAACGCGAATCGAGATACTCTGAGAAGCACGGCTATAGATAATAGCCGTGCTGAGAAGTTAGTGTGATCGAGATATAATTATAAAATAAACTAATTATAAAAATTTCAATTTCACAATTTACACCTAATTATTATTTATTAACTAATAGGGTATAGTATTTTAATAACTTGCTCTTTTCCATTCTTGTCCAAACGGATTAAAATTTGTTGTATAGACGTTCAGTTTGTCGTCAGTTTTTTTTATTTAAACTCAACCTTTTGGTACTTTTCAAAATGACGGAAAATAAAGAAACAAAACTCAAAGGTAATTTTCAACGTTTCTAAAAACAAATAGACGGACGTGATGCTTGAGTTACCTCAATATAACATTATAAATAACGTTTCAGAATTAGTGTCCTACAGCGAACCGGCCCTTCGCAACAACGCTTCAGTCGTCGAATACTGCCGGACTTCCATGTCTGCCTTGTCTGGGTGCACAGCTGGCATTCTCGGTTTCACCGGGTTGTCCGGATTCGTGTTTTACATATTTTCTGTGTTGGCACTATGGGTAATGTGCAGAATAATATTATCAGATATTTATTAATTATTACATCAAAAAGTGTTGCCAAGAATATATTTAGAAACTGTTTGAGTGGGTAAAAATACTCGACTACTTTTTTTTTAATCATTCGAAAGGATTTTAAAACTTTATTTGACTGTTTTTAAATACTGTTATTGAGAAATGTAATAAGATGGTACAGATATAAAAACTTATTTTTTTTTATTACCTATTTGAATACCTAATAGGTTTAAACAACATTAATGTGTGGTAACTGGTATTGCATATTTTATTTTTAGTGCATTTAAAAAATTATTGATTTCTCAAAAAAGTATTTGAATATTTTTTCTCCAATACTAACTTTAGTACTTTTCGACACTGGCAGTGAACGGCTGTTAAATTTTTATCTTTGTACAGATATCATCCAAGGAGTTGTAACACAACCAACTGTTTTAAGACTGCAGTTAAAATAGTTGTGCTTAATCTCTTAAATATGCACAAAAAGTACAACAAAAACGGTATACAATCCTAGTTGAAGTTTACTTTGAATAAGTATTAGTTTTAATATTATCCGATTGCTACAATTATAATTAAAACATAATGATTGATAAATAACAATTATAACTTTTATAATTATTTTTATTTTATTTATTCAATTATTAACTTTAATTATAATTTTTCATTTTCAGGGTTTGTTGTTGTTCAAAACTGGAAGCTGTTGGCAAAAATATTTTCTTAACAGACACAGTCTGTTAACAGGAGGTTTTTTCAGTGGACTTTTCGTATCCTTTTACCACATTTATCATATATATATATATATACTTTTAAAAATACGTTTTGCTTATTTGATCAAAAATCAACAGCAAGAAACCAAGAGTTTATAACTTACAAATGTTTTATCACTATGTTACTTTTTCAATGGTGTATTCCTTAACTAATTATTATCAGACCTATGTATTGTTTTGGACGTATCCTTTTTAGACTGGTATTATATTTTACCATTCATGGTTATCGCTAGCATGAATGAATGATATTAGTTTGATCTCACTATTGTAGTTGTATTAACTATTGTACTTTTGACAGGCAAGAAATCTAAGAAAAAGTTGTGCAACTAATGAGGTTTATTCCATTAAATAAATATTTACAAGCAACTAGCGTGATAAATGATGTTAAAATTGAAGCAAGAATCTGGATAGTGATATTTTTTTTTTTTTTAGCAAACTTCACATTTTAAGTACCAAATATAAAATTAGTTTAAAAAACAATTTATTTAGGTACCTACCTCAATATTTTTTTTTAATTCACAGATTTCATAAAAAACTACTTAGTAACCTATGTAATATTGATATTGAGCTGTGTGTAGAATGCAGAAAACTGCCGTTTTTTGTGGTAACTATTGTACACAATTTTGAAAAATATTTTGGATTGAAACCATTGATAACTCATGGTACTATTTTGTGAATTTTGCTTTCTTCTTCAGCGTGTCGGTCTTGGTAAATATCTGAAATTTAACACTAGCCAATCTCTGACTAGATTCAATTATATAAATTCAAAAAAGATCATTAACATTTTAATACTAGGATATATATCTTCTAAGTATTTTTAAGTTTTTAACTAAACAATAATCATAAATTGTTCTTAACTAGTGTTAACACAGATTTTTATATGGTATGGTACACGTTTATTGAAAGTTTCAAATACTTTTGAGTGTATTATTTTGCAAATGTATTTACTTTTGTTTTTTTTTTCAAAATCTGATTTGTATTATATAGAAGTATTAATGTGTATCTCAGATGTGTTTTGCTTTAAAAAAAAATTAAATAAACGATAAAAACATATTATTGCTTTAATATAATATTATAATAATCATGTTTAATTTTATTGTATTAATAAATATAATATAATTAATAATAGTAATATAATAATAAATTATCACTAATTTAACAACATGAAGATTATTTACACCACAAATGGTGATAAACGTTGGGTTAGGTAATATGATGAATATAATTTAAAAGAAATATTATAAACAATAAAATGGAAAACAGTCAATAAATACTTCTTAAATCTACTCTACATCAGTATACCAGCCTTTTTAAAAAAAAAAAAAAAAAAAAGATATATTCAATACTTAAAAATATTGTTGAAACCAACCTAAACTATAAAATTGAATGGAACAGTATTATTTAAGGTCATATAATTCACTGGGTTCGGCGTATGTACCGTCCGCTTGATGGCCGTCGTTATTGTTTTTGATGATCTCATAGTCTTGCAGTTCCGCCTCCAGCTCATTTTCCCAGTGTTCCTCTACAAACCGGGACCGAAAATTTTTAATAAACACACGGGGACAGGAAAAATAATCGTATAGACTCTTTTTGTAGATGTATAAGTTAAATATTGCTCATTGAGGACATTCGGGAAAAGCGAATAGAAGAAAAAATACGCTTTTTGGGGGAATGGTATCGAAGCGCTTAAAGAAACTCGTCTTGAGGTTGCAATTTGTTGACATCGTTTCAAGCTGTTAACACAATACACAACACACACACGTTTGTTTAGAAAATACAATAAATCTACACGCGCATAAATGAACTTTGTGTATATTCCTCCAAAACATAAGCGTGTTTGCATACCTAAGATGAAAATTATAGATCAATCGTGGCCTCTAGAGATCCAGTTATGCGCACTGGAGATAGGAGAGCAAATAATGATTGTAAAAAACAAAAATATAAGGCCCTTCGTACAGTAGACTAAGCCCGTTTCCAGCTTTTAAACCTCAAATATTTGAAATTTTTGTATTAAATGAAGGTCATTTTCAATGCGTATTATAATAGCAACATGATTAATTTGTAACGCGATTGAATGAATTTCACACTCCCTGTGTAAAATGTAATAATGTTCTTAGAATTGTCTACAAATCAAGGAAACTATAAGACCTAAAGTATAAAACTATTAAATTATTTTTATAAAGATGACTGTACATAACGGTGGGTAATGTTTTAGGGAATTTAAAATTTTTTTGAAAATAAAATGTATTTTTAAATTTTACTTTTATTATACTGATACTGTACTATTATTTTAATTATTTTCAGGCTTTTACTGACCAAACTGTAACACTGCATTTAAATATTTCATCTTGAGAAAAGCCTGATATAATTCAAAATCAAAAATTGTAATCAGATCTCTAAAATATTGTTGCCCAGGCACACTCAGCACGCCTATGGTTTGAAAATAATCATGGAATATTAATTACATTAAGTCTAAACACAAAGAATTTATCTTTAAGAGGCATCCATGTTGACTAATGTTGCTAACTCATTTTACTTACCGATTCCACGTATAATTTAAATACAGAGAGAAATTTTTTATTGGCAATAACAAAGTGCTGTGCTGTACAAAATATTGTGCGTTTTAGATAGAAAATGTTTTAACCAGATTTAATTTGAATAAAAACTTAAACTTAAGTAATAATATTAAAAATAAATAAATAAAATATGATACAGTGTGCAGTCATCAAACTATCAGAAATAAAAATCAATGCAAACTTTCTTTGGTTTTTTCAATGATAAATAAAGAATTACATACAAATGGATGTACAATCAGTTACACATAGTGTTCATAGATATTTATTTTTAATCTCAAAATTGTTTATTGAAAATATATCCCTTAAATAATTTAAATATCATTAAGTGGACTAAAAATCAAAAGAACACACATTTAAAAAAAACCTATGAAGTTTTTGGTAAAAAATATTGGTATTTAATATGGAGGTATAGTTCACTCCTTTAAGGCCTAGAATAAAAAAAATAATAGAAATTGATTATGTAATAAAAACTAAACAGTGTTCATAATATTGATACATTTTTATATTGTCAAACTGTATTTGAACAGAGTCTAAGTGTGACGAGAAAGTTTTCAAAAAACTATGGTTTATTTGCTAAAATATCATTAATTTCAAATAAGGTTTAACACATTATACACAAATTTGGCTGTAAAAAAGTCAAAATTATACTTCTCTATCCATGCACATTAATATAAAAATGTATTACCTAACATATTTTATGAGTAAGAATAAAGTTCATGCAATAGTAAAAATATAAAATAAATAATGTAGTGTCAAGGTGTGTTACCTACATAAGATATTAAAATCACATTGCATTTGTCGTCTTGATTTGACACACTGAACATAGAAATTTATTTATACACAAAGAGCCATTAATAGAAAAGTTTATTTTTATAATTGATGTAATAAAGTAAATAAAGAAATAAAGTAAAAAATGTAAATTCTTAAAGTTATCTATAAATGTATTCATTTTTTAGATGAATACTACTAATGCATTAATGTTTCAGAATTGTTTTGACTTTAATTTTAAGGTTTTCAGTGAGTAATTGAATTTATGTTTTATTGTTAAATTATAATACAAAAAAACTTGATGTTCTAACGTTCTAATCTGCAAATGTGAGTAAGTGATATTATGAAGTTTACCACAGTATAAAATAGTAAAAAACTAATTTGCATTACTTGCTTTTGCAATGTTAACATAGTATGGCAAGTTTGACACAAAATGTTATAAATTCAATACCTTACTAAAGTCAAGCGGTTGTTAATTTATATATTCTTTAAGGGTTTACTTGCAGATAATATTTATTAAACACTTATTAACTCTGTATATTTAAGTATATATTTTATTTTAAGTAATCTAAAATTATTTACATATTTTTTTTTTTTTTTTTGGTTAACGCATGATTTAACGATGACAAACATATTAATTTGTTTAATATTATAGATAGAGTCTGAAGAAGCAATTTTTTATCTGAACTATTTTAACAATAAAATTAAAATTTTGAAAAAATGGTGGATACATTAATATATATATTAATATTTTTCTATAAACAAAAAAAGCAATTTTTAGTGATTATTGATTAAAGATGCAACATGGTTTATAAATACAAATTGAATAAATTTGATTTGCACATCATGTGTTACATTTTTAGTAGCACCATTGGTAGTGTAGTAATCAGTAATAACTTTAAACAGTCTTAAATCTTAAAAATAGTTTTATACTTATATTTTATTATCTAACATTGATTCTATAGATAGATTTAATAGATGTATTGATTTTGATTGTGTAAATATGTTAATTTTATCTCTTTCATTATTACTATGGTATTTGTTCAACTTGATATTTATTAGGAATTTGAAGGTAAAATAATTAAATTAGAATTAAGGTGGGACTAAATTATAAACATTATAAACATTAAATTATGTATAATATAAAATATAAATTTGGGAATGAAAATGCTTAAGATATGTACGTTATTCTAGAACTTAACTTACCATTTTCTGGAGACACAACACCCAAACTTTCTTTTAAGCTTTTCTTTAATTCATTGATTTCATCAGTGTCGTGTTCAGCAAATGTGTCCGATACAAACTCTATTTCTTTCACATAATTGTAAGTGTCACTGTTCGAAGTGTCTATTATTACAATAATAATTGGTTTTTTTTAAGCAAAATAATAGGTACTCAACTAAAATAAAATAAATAGTGCAATATCTCATTTAGTGCTACCAGTAAATACTAAGAGAAAAATATAATAGCATGCAAATAACTAACTACCTATTGTGTAATATTAAAACTAAAAAGATTATGTTAAGTACAATTTCATATTCATACTTATATATAAGTATTCATACTCATGTATATTTTTTTGAATATTTTTATTTACTAGACCAGTGTTGAGAAATTTTAAACATATTCACCCATTAATTGTACTTAACAACTAAAATGTACTATAATTGTATTACCTGTCAAATCAGAATTGACATTTGATGAGGCTGTATTGTAATTAGCAGATTCTAGAGTTTCCAAATTGCTTGCATTGCAAATTAAATTCACTCTGTAGAAATAGTTTTGCCAGAAACTTTCTTCATTTATTCTACATAATACAATATCAAATATGTATAAAATATGAATTGGTAAGTATTAATAATAATAATTAATTAATAACAATACATCTTGACTATATATAAATTAAATTTAACAAAATAGTGCACTTAATTATAAAATTACTTACATTTTGGGGACAAGATCAAATCGCATTTTTTCTAAGTTTGGATCTTCAGCTAAAATAGCCATAGCCACAGGATAGGACGATTCGTAATTGAAGCTGAAATCTACACCAACTGGAGGACTGCGTACAAAATTACGCCTATCCTACAAATAGAAAAATTAATAATAAATAATAAAAACAATTTAAAATACTTTATTGTACATACACATTAAAGAAATACTAATAATAATAATAATTCATTAACAAATTATAACTAGCACTAAAAAGTTTTGTTATATTTTGTTTTCAATACTACAAAATTTTCAACATCAGTTGTAACATATTCAGTCTGTTCTAGTAAAGTTTTCTCTAAAAAATCTCTTATAAGTCTTTGTTTGATAAAATAAATTATGTTTCATTTGGTGTGCCTACAAATATACCATTTTCTAAACTTTTTTTTTTTAAATGTTTTCTTTAACACATTACTTGGAATGCACAAAATATAAATTAATGGTTATTTTGTTTATAATTAGATGTTCTATCAAATTGTTTTATTGAATAAGTAATAATTAAAATATGTTTGGTTAGATTTGATAGTATTAATACTTATAGAATAATTGATATTTTACTATTCATACTAACTGTTGACAGAGCAAGACATTCAGCTTTAACAGCTTCTTCGTTAGGGTGACCAACCCAAGGTGGAACGGCAGCAATCTCACTTCCTTTTTTATCCTTTAAAAATGATTCTTGTTCTTTATTTAACTCACCAAGTATACTCTGGAAAATAATTTAACCACACATATTATAATACAAATAATGATACATAGGTATTATACATTTTTATGTGTCATGAACAAAGTTAGAAACTTTTAAATAAAATTTCCTGGTTTAAAAAAAAAAAATATATTATGTTTATTAGATCAGCAGTTTAATTAGTATGGTAGATAGTATTTAAATTTTAAAACAAAAGGTAGCCTTAACAAAACATTTATTTTTAGGAATTATGTATTATTAAAATTGCCATAGGTCCTAGTGCCAGACTTTATTTTACTCCAAAACAATTGATTAAAAGTAATTTTATTTATAACGACAGGTAAAAGGAATACATTTGTAAAAAAAAAAATTTGTTTGTATTTAGATAGTAAGTTAAATTTAAATTTGTAATGCTTCATTAAGTATTATAATTGATAGTTTTTCAAAATTTAAAATAACTGATACAATAACTACTAGATTTAATAAAAAATGTAATACTAATATTTTATAATTAATTTATTATTAATTTGAATAATTAATAAACAATGTACATATAGAAATATTCAATTTATTGATTGCTTGAATTTTGTCAATTGCAAGCTAAAAATTAAAAGTAGATGGTTTATAAAAACAAAAATAATATATATTTGTTGTCCGCATAATTTATAAAATCTAAATGGACATTATATTAAAATATATTCTGAATGTTAAGGATATTTATTGATTAATAAATAATAATGCAAGTCTATAGTCTAATATCGTTTAACACCATATTAGAAGTTGTCATTAGAAATCATTATTTATTATACTCATATACAATAACCCAAATAAATGATTTTTTTTTTATATTATTAAACAAATATCAAATAATATAATCAATACTAATGCTATTTTTATACTGATTAATATTATTAATGTGCAGTTAATCAAAGTATTTACTATACAACTAAATTGTTTATTGTTTTCATATTTTAGGTCAAGGTTGGGAGAAGTCGTTTAAAGCCGTACAATGAATAGGGTCGGGGAATGCAAGGGGGATAGGATGGATCAATAACTGCTCCTGCTATTAAACAGCATCCCTTCCCTTTAAAAGTTTCCTTTAACAACTATGCTATACTAAAAGAAGGTGGAAAAATGAGCAAAATAATAAATTTAAGTTCACAATTCAAGCGTGCTTAAAAATTAGCTGATGTAATTTTTAACTTAAATTACAATATGACCATTTTGCCTACCTACTTTTCTTTTTATTCTATACAAAAAAGTTATTATCAGATTAGTGATTAAGGGTAATAGGGTAATTAAAAATGAACAAAACAAATTATCGTTTTATACATTTTACCAAAATATTGATTAACAAAATTGTGTTTGTGACTAAACTTTATAGTTAAACTAAGTAAATCAACCTGCCACAAAAAATTTAACTTTGTGCCCTAATAATTTAGTTGTGTATTAAACTGTACTTTAATTTATTTTAATAATTGAATAATGAAAAAGCTAAGAGTATTTAAAAGAGAAAAATATAATAAAATAATTTATTTAAATTGTAAATGAATAATAATAACAACAAAGAGCTCATAATTAACTCAGGTGCACAGATAGTATTTAAATCTACTTACAATTTATAAATGTTTCAACAATTAAACATTCACAGTTAAACAAATACTACCTACCAACGCAGTAAATAAATAAATACATTTAAAATGTTCGGCATGTGTAAAAAAGTTAAATACTGTCGGTATAATTACAATCACAAACACAAATCTACTTTGAATTTGATGGGGCACCAACAAAAATATATGAATCAGACTCGTTAAACTAGTGCTACCCAAACTGTGCGCCGTAGAGAAATGATTGGAGAGTTATGAAATGTTTAAGATTTTGTACACAGTTTAGGTTAATTTTCGGAAAAAAATTAAAGTGATACAAAATATTTTTGATATGATTACAACAAGGTTTACAATCTATTTCTGTGCACCAATCAATAGTGGGTCTGTGTACATTTAACAAATGTTAAATTTTATCAAAGTACATTTTTTCAAATAATAAGAATTTTGTGTTCTGTATTTTGTAGGCCTTCTTCAGTATAAACAATTTTGTTAAGGAGGCTTCACAACAAAAAATATGAAAAGTACTTCTCTAGAGTGAGTCTAGACCATAGAAACACAAATCATACAAAGAGTTAAGAATCATTTCTTATTTAACTATGATAAAAAAGACTAAGGGTACTAGAATTTTATTTAGGGCTACCCCTACGAATTTATTTTAAAGTTAAAGAGTTGCACAACTCAATTATTTTTGTGGGTTGTAGTATTTATATTAATTATTATTGAAAAATCTTACTTTGGATTAGGTAAATCATTATGTATGTATGATGGTTAAGTACTTGAATATTAAGAACCAATATTTAATACGCTAAATTAAACAATATATATACAATTTGGAAATTATATAGTATCTAACTGAAATGAAAACTAAAATACACACATTATATAACATTCAGTAGTATTAAAATATTAACTAATAAGTAAAATCATCCCCTCATAAATTTTAGTTTCTTAATGAAACATTAAATTTTTATGAAAATATATAAATTGTAAGTATTGTAATATTAACTAAAGATATACAAAGTTGGAAATTACATATTAACTAGACTAAGTTTGAGTGTTTGCACACAGGACAATCAGGTTAAATCAAAATTGAGAACAAGCGTTTTCATCTATACATACTTAATTGTTCAGCTTGCCAACTCATTTGATGTTAGTGGCGTATTTATGGAAAGTGATCAGGGTGATATAACACGCTCAATTTTTTTTCTAGATTCTGAGTTTGGCAAAGAATAGGTATATTGAACTTATTAAGATTTCTTTTATATTGTAATCAAAGGACAGAAACAGTGATTCAATTTGCTCAAAAATTAAATCAAAAGATTGACAATGATATTACTACTTAATATCACAATTTGTTTCATATCTCTATTATTTTTAGTGTATTATAACCCAAAAACTGTTAATACATTTTTAAATACAATAACATAAATGTAATTTTAATTGTTGTTTTTTGCAATAACTTTGCCAAATGAATCATTTTTGGCAAGAAAGAAGCACTCTAAATTTTAATGAAGAATTACACTAATTGTATAAGAGAGGAACAGAGGGCGCCAAATATTATTGATCATCTACTCACATAAATAAATTGTATACACACATTTAAGAACATAAATAAATAGTTAGTTATTTTTAAACCGTAGTTATCGCCTCTTTTTTAAAATATTATAATTTTGGTGAAATATGCATCAGTAAAAACTAAAAGTTATTGAAATTTATTTAATTATAAAATTGGCTTTTATAAATATTCAGTGTAAACTGGTAATATTAGTTGTATATGATAAAATTATACATAATAATATGTTTTTATTAAGACAACTCTAATCCATTCAGTTTATCTTTGATATTACGTCATTATTTATGTTATGAGAATTTGGTAATTACTAATTACTATTGCTTATCACATACAAGAAATGTATAGTTACTTATAAACTTTTGGTTCTATGTCAACAAAATGTGTTTTGTACTTTGTTAAATGCAATGTTTTGAACAAATAAAAGAATGGAAACACTTATAAAACCTTTTTTTAGCAACAAATAGTTTGGGACAATTTTTAGTGAAATATTATGATTTTGAACATGTTTACTCTTGCAGTTAGTATGGAAGAAATCAGTGGCATATATAAAAACTATTTTCCCAAAAGGTCAACTTCACCCCAATACCCAAAATTTAAAGTTCTAAAGAGGCTTTTGGGGATTTCACTTAATATTTTAGATTATGTATCTAAATTCTAACTAAAATTATTGTGTAAAAAATGTATTTGAAGGCCTATAATTTTTCTTAAACATTTCATTATGAGCCATAGCCTAGATGACTCCTGCTCTATACACGCCACTGGAACGGACTTAAATAACTATAGTCGGAAGCACGAAAAATGATCGCTGCTAGTCATGCGCCAAGCAGATGTTTTTCTAAAGAGGTTATCAAATCATCGTGCCCGTGAATTTAATTTAATCCGTTCTGTGTACGATACGTAATGGCACCGTGACGGTACAAAGTTGAGAACCAATGGTTACAACAGTGGGTACAAACGACGAGTCGAGGGGGCCAACGCTCATTTTTTGTGCTCCCGACTATAGCTCACAGCCTAATGTTCAGAGCACTATTAATAGTTAGTTTTCTAAATTGTGTTAAACAGAATGGTAGCTAGTGTTGTCACATTAGCCAAAATTAATTGGACGGCTTTTGTGTTTACATTATTGTATTTTTTTATTTTGTAAAACTGTCATTGATGTCAATGACTTACATAGTATACAAATATATTGTTAATATGAATAAATAATTAACTATAGTAACTTACATTTTCTCCAACAGTTTTTTTAATCTTAGCTCCTGCTTCACTGACAGTTTTCCCCGCTTTATTTACAGCACTGTATAAGAAGCTACCAAATGTCTTGGCCCCTTGGAGAGCTTTTGTCGATACTGAAAATACAAAATGCATTAAAGTTAATTGTATAAGTGTTTAAAATAATTGATATTGCAATTCGCAATAATAAAAATGTATCAACATTGAGTAAAATACAGAAAAATAGAAACCACATACAAAATAGATAGGGTAGGACATGTCAAAAAGTAAATAAAACGTGATGGTGGCTAATATTAAGACAATAATAACATAAAAAAATATCAATTTGGTAAGACATTTAAAACCACAAATAGATATATACATATATAACGCTGCACATAACAACAATTGTTAAAACAGATAAATAATATCAAATTATTGTCGTTATATAGGTATGTAAACATGTTTAAAACAAAAATACACAAAAAAATATGTAGGTACTAACCGTTTTCTCCTTGAGGATTCCCCAGATCGTCATCTCCATCCGAAATCGGCGTATCTGGATCTCCAGTAGCACTGTTATTTGGCAAAACAGATAGGTAGGGTAATTACCCGAATTAAATTATCTTCCAAAAAAAAAAAAAAATGTAAATTTCAACTCCCACCTAGAGTTGTCATCTTCTTTCTCTTTAAAACTCTCTTTGGCGTTGGCATCTTGTAAAAGTTCTGCTGGAGGGTCTGGTACCACTTCGCTGTCGCTTTTTCGCAAGCCGGGTATGCCACTTCCTAACCAACTGGACATTTGATTTTTCACGTTGCCCAACAACTCCAGCTTGCTGGTCGGTTTTGTGGGACTACGGGCCAAACAATAAACATATCGTGAAAACAGTAATAAACAACAGTGGATGCTTGACTTGGTTGTAACCCTTCTAATATGGTACCTACATTTAACGATACGCATATTAATGCGAAGTTAATTTTTTATTTAACTGCGTCCCCCTTCTATTCTTGTTTCCCCAAGTCAAGCAAGACAAATCATTGTTCGGACGGAATCACCTCTGATCAATCGTTTTTTCGCCAAGATCCTGTTCGGGCTGTTCGGTCTTTGGCGACGGTACGGTTTCTTCAACGTCCTCTTGCTTCTTGGCAATCCAACTGCTCACCTGATTGGTGATTCCGTTAAACATTTTAACCGTATTTTTTTGGCACACGAACAAAAGCCAATTATTATTAGGTAGGTGTGGGACAACACCCTGGAAATCGCAAAACGACAGAACTACGGTTCGGCGCTGGGTAGCTGCAGGAACCGACGGGCGACGATGATCAAGAGACGACCGCCGTCGGTTGGGAAGAAAATGGTGGCGCAAAGTGCGAAACAACGATCTCACATTTGTACGCAAACGGTAACGACAACAGTATTGCAAGAAAGCGACGTTTTCGATGATAAGAAGAAAAAAAACCCCGTAAAATTCGAGTGCGAACACCACCGCGAGTACAAGACACACACACAGCGAACAGCCGGGATCGACTGACGAGTGACGACTGGCAAGTGGCGAGCGCGGACTTCAACACATTACGGCGTAACCACGTACGCGCCGCCGGGGCAGTCAGTGGTGGTCGTCGAACAATGGACCGCGGTGGTATACAGACAATCGATTGGCAGAAAAGATATTTGGGCGCGAACGTGCGGTAACCGCCGTCCGCCGTCCGCGACGCGAACGGAAAAATCGAACAAATTACTCGATCGAAGGGGGTGGGCCTCACTCAGGCGGTGGTGAGGTGAATATTTGTTTTCGATAATTTTTACTTCTAGTAAAATATTATAATTTAATTTTCCGCACAACAGTAAAAAATCATGATAACAGAAAAAGGAGCAATTAATTCTATGTAATAGGTCGGGCGGGAGGCTCGTGGGAGTAGGTTACAGCTTTGGGTGGGTTTAGACTTTGGATGTCCGCCGCATAGTCTGACACGTTTGTTTTATTCCTTTGGGGGGTACGAATTACGATTTCGAGCGAGCTCGGCGAGTCAAATACTCAACAAGTTGTACATTTTTAAGTCCCATATGTATTGTTATTATAGTTTTATTTGTATCAAACCCGTTTGAAAATTTGATCACGTTTTAATCAAATAACCGAATAATTCCAATAACGAGTAAACATTTCAATTGGTTCGACATATAATTTTTGAATAAACGTCAACAGAAAAGATAATAACGAGATAATAAATTAAGTTTGTGTAAAAGTTTTGAGTCTTAAATCTATAAAAACTACGTTACATGAAATAAATTACAAAACCTGCAGAATTACCAATAATGAAACTTTAATGTTTTATATTTAGCTAAAAAAAATAAAAAAAAATAGAACTGTTTGCAAGTGTAATGCCATTACTTTGTCCGTTCTAATGTGCGTGCAAAACATTTAAATTAATTTGAAAAGTTTTGCCTGAAAACGCACAACAATACAAAAACGTTTATAAAACCAAAATCATACATCAAAGTCGAATCTTTTCGACAACACCTATATTAATATGTTGTTTATAGGTCGTATATTAAAGTTTTAAACTGAAAATTATGAAAAGGTTTTGTCAAACAATAACTGCGAAAATATACAACTTACAAATTTTTATAGCTCTGTTTAATTTGTCAAAACATTTTTGATAATGGGTTCTGATGACTGATTGCACTGTTAAATTCGTTTAACTCTTCTTCATATGATATAATGATGTGTGGAAATTTCTAAGTCATTCCGACCAAATTCGAACATTTTGACTTATTCATTTTTGGATCATAGCTCAAAAAATAATCATAATTTCTAAAAGCTTCAACCATACAAGATTACGTCTAGGCTCCAGGATCGAGTAACCAATCTTTTTGTGCAAATTTTACTTGTTGAGATCGGAGCATTCCTTCTACCCGAAAAAGTAAGTACAGAAAGTACAAATATTATAACTTAACCTAATCTCATATTTCAGTTAAATCGCACAAATTTCCCATTTTTCGGAAAAATTAGTACGTCAAATAAAAAATTGTATTTATTTTAACCAGTGTGTTTTTATTAATTTAAACTTGGCTGCAACTATTGAAAAGAATGAATTTCAACTCTTTGAAATTTCAAGTTTTTAACATAAAAAACGTTGCATTTTTTTTTACCTCCAGACAAAATACTCATCTACTTATTAATGTCAATAAACATCATAGGAAAAGCAATATATACATAGATTTCTCGCTATAAAAAAAACTACGCTCATCAAGGAGAAACGAACCGCGAGTGGTGTAGATCACAGTTTTGGGTGGGTTACTGCAGTTTCGGAAAATAACGATTTTGAGCGAGCTCGGAAAAACACAAAATAAAATAAATCAAACGGAAAAATCTTGCGCACAGCGAAAATAATTGAAAAGTCACCGGCTTGAGGCTTCTATTTATTACATAGGTAGGTACTATTGCTATCGACATAGATAGAAATTTTTGGAATTGTTCAATCACGTGTTTGAAACTTGCGATTCTATAATAGCGTGTAAAAATGTCAATTGATTTGAACAAGTTTGTGGGAGCGTGAAAAAAATAAAATAAAATTAATGAAAACAAAGATGTTTGGGCGCCAATGCGGCGCATCGGAACATCGTAAATAATAATATTTTTACTCGGATATATTTGGAAATTGATATTTTGAAATATACATTTTATCGTTTATAGTAATAATGTTTAACATACGTCGTTGGGTTACCACTTGCGACGCGATTTCGTTTGACGTTCTTTCGCGCGCGTACAAAATCAATAATCCGACGTCGAGACACGCGTTTGCGTACACCTATCCCTAGGGCGCCTACGGGGGCGGTCCGCAGGGTAGTGACACGGGCGCGGAGAGTGTAAAGCTATTTTCATTTAATTTTTCTCCGCCATCGCTGCGCAGAGATAGTATATAATAGGTATATTATATTGTCTTTAGACTACACATTTATAAAATATAATACAATACATGAAATCACTATAAACAAAAATGCTCCGAATATTGTAACATTATAAATCATATCCAAGTCTCCGGAGTCTGAACTGACAACTGAGACATTGAACATGGGTGTGTCTGCACCAATTTTTTTTTTAGCAAGGGTTCGAATGTATACATTATTATAATATACTCCTAGCATTTGCTCCCCTCAAATTTCACGCAGAAATATACGACCGTGACTTTTTGTGATACACATGGGAATCGGTATTTCTTAAATTATTGTTATACATAAAAAAAAAAAAAAAAAAAAAAAAAAAAGAGAAAAATTTGGGATAAAATGGTACCTAAATAAGTTATACGGGGCAGACTCGTTTTTCCCAAAATCGATTTGGTTACGATTGAAAAAATCTAAAATGCTCACACACTGTACGAGTGAGAATGATACAGGTCTGTTTCAAATTTTAAAATGTCTCGAGATTTTTTTAGCCGAGTACACCTACCTACCTGTATAGAACATTGAAATTTTCCATTTTTTTTATTGTTATTATTATAAACCGGTAAAATGTTATAATAGAAAGAACACAAAACAAACATTTTATCATATTTTAGATAAGGTATAACATGTCATCAGAAAAGTACAGAAATTTCTCTGGTGTAAAATACCTAATTTTTAGATTTCACCGTTAAAAAAAGTTCCGATTTTATGTCCAACTATTACTTTTACCAAACTAAATATGTATTATATGACTATATAGGAAAATTTTTATATAATAATGGAAACGTGTTGATAAGAAAATAGCGGTGAACGGAAGGGTCAATTTTGGTGGGAAAAGGTATCGATTTCTGACTAAGCATCTTCGGAAATCTTGATTTTTTTTGTTCTTTGAGCGATACTTAAAAAACAAATAAGAACGATTACAGAAAAAAAAACACAAATTTATAAAAATGTTATGCTTAAATACTCGAGAATCCGTCTGTTTCATAAACTAATCGATAACTGCATTAAAAATACGCAAAGAAAAAAGAAAAGTTAATAAAAAACTCTCTACTATAATACCTGTCTAAAAAAAAAAAAAAAACAACTGTTAAATACCAGGATTAAAACTATAATCTGTACGAGGAATAGTGGAAAGCTACTGCAAGCCCGGATTATCATACGTAAACAGTATGGTTGAGAGGAGACTTACACAAAGAATTTCTCCCGCAAGCTTTTTGCTGTTTTATAACATATTTAGGTAGGGAAGTACCTTCGTTCGGATTTCACAGCGATAAAACGCGAATCGTTTTCAAAAAAGTCAATGAAAAATAAAAAAAAATAATTATTTTTATTCGAGCATTTGTACAGTGTTGTAAGCATAGACCTGTAAACTTAGTTTACAGGTCTATGGTTGTAAGACGTCACAAGTATGATTTTCGGTACGTAACATACATTCTAGAAATCTGAATACATAACTTTGTAAGCGTTACCAGACTTGGATATAGACACAGGTGTTCTTAGTAGTTCACTAAGTAGGTATCTACTTGAAAAAAATGTTTTTGTTAACATTTTGCAAGGCAACGTCTTTTTAAAAATTATTTTTCAATGGAAATTTAGTAACTGGTATTATAGGAGTGTACACAGATTTATGAGATCAATGTTAAAATTATAGGTACCTACATAAAATAATAGTTAATGTGCTTACAGTATTGAACCAATTTTACCAATACGTTGAGTAAAGAAAAAATCAATAAATTCACTCATCAAAAATGCAAGAAAGACATTTGATTTTAAACTTGTTTTAAAGGTCAAAATATATTTTAAGTATGATTTCCTAATGATCAATATCCAAATTTTAAACAATAGCTGGTCTGTTACTTGTTTTTGGTAATTGATTTTAATGTCAAAAAAATACAAATAATAAAGTAAATTAAACTGCAGTAAATACAAAGTAGGTACCCATGAATTTCATTTTAGACATTTATTATCATGTGAACTTTTATAGAACACTTTTGCGTTCAAGTAGGTATAAGTATGGGTTCGAAAATACTCACCCTATGTTTACATTAGGTACCTAGTATCAATGTTTTTATGCTTAATAAATTGTAAATTATCTATAACAATGTCAGCAGTGCCATGTTAACAATTTTCTGCCTAGAGGTGGATTTTAAAATGCTGCTTTTTTTAAGTTCTTGTACCAATCATAGAAAAATAAATTATATTAAGAACAAAGTTGCAATTTTTTAATTATTACACACGTAATTTATGTTTATATCAACAACAAAAATTTGACGTTTTCAATGAGAGAGGTTCTGTGCCAGTTTTCTCTACTGCACGTACATTGAAACTATTAGCAAAAATTATTAATCAACACAGGTGTTCACAACAATAGGGCAACTTCAGTCTTAATAATATAAAAAATTTATAAAATAATAATTATTAATTACTGCAGCAACAGACTCTGTAAGTTTAAAGAACCAGTTTACACTAAGGCAACACACAATACACATACATAAAATTAGATATCGCAATTGCAAAATTACTAATTACACATGAAAAATTTTATTACTAAAAACCAGATCAAGTATATTTATTTTGTTACATAAAAATTACAAAAATACCATATCATTTTAATGATCTTAATACTACAAACAATACCCTGAAAATTGTAGGTTATTTTTCGAACTGTAGATAATTTAATAGTATCAGCAGCAAGAAAGATGTGTTAGAAGTGAAAAAACAAAAATGAATTTTAAACCAGAGCCCTATTATCACCTTAGTTAGAATATTAACAATATCCAGACATACAGAGTATATAAAAAATGTGTTGTTGAAAAATAAACTATGTATATAAACACATAAAGAATAAAAATATAAAGAACAAACAATTCATATGTAAATCAATATTTTTAAGAATATTGATTTATTATTATTTATTTCATCAAGTATACATATAACTTGTAGTTTGAAATAAAATTCAAAAATCATTTTAATTATTAATTGTAATACGCTTTAGAAACATACCTAATTTTTAGTTTACAAATGGGGCATTTTCCAGATTTTAACCATATTTTTTTGCTGCAGGTATAGCAAGAATACACATGTGAAGTTTTATCGTGACAAAACAAGCCGTTTTTTGGTTTCAACAAACACACGTTACACAACGTTTCAGTGACATTAAACGGATTAGTTTGACTTTCTTGAGACAAGTATAAACCGGACATGCCAAATGAACCGGATTCTTGAGATGCAAATGCCTCTAGGGAATCTTTTAGAGGATCTGAACGTTTGAACCTAGAAATTATTTTTTTTGGTTTTGGATCAGGTTTACTGTCAAACCATTGCTTCCGAAACTAAAAATAGAAAACAGAATAAATTAGGTACAACAAAACAAAGAATTACTTTTTCTAGAATTTTAGATTTAAATGTTTTGTATTAAAATAATTGTTATAAATAAACTGTAATAAACTGTTGTTAAAGATGGCTGAGAACTGTAATTCACCATGTCAAACCAGTTGATTTAATAAACCTTAGGCACCTTTAATGTTCCAACACTTTTGTCTACATATAATTAATCACCAAAATAAAAAAATAACTTGATGGAGTTAATTTGTTTCTTTAACTTTGGATGATTAGATATTAGTAAGTATTTGAAAAATAACCACATTTAAAAAGCCGAAATCACTCAAGTGATAGGCGTGTAGGTTTGATGCTGTGGGTAACTATTTTAGGTTTAATTAGACATTGTATATTATTATAATTGTAACTTGTAAGCAATTGTAAATTTCCCATAATATATTATATTTAATATCCAAATCTTAAATAACAAATTTGTGAGTTAAGAATTTTTTCCAAAAATAAGTGACAGTATGACCAATTTTCAAAATTTTTAAGTAACAAATGAATTTAAATGTTTGTAACATTGTATTAAAATTTTAAAACTTGTTCTGTAAAATTAAATTTGTATTGAACCAAAATAGCAAAAAAATTGAAAAACTCATAGTTCTATATTTAGCTGAAAATGTTCAAAATGTTTTAAAAATGTTAAAATACCTATGTTTGTATCTGACATACATTCATATTGTGTAAAAACTTCAGCACATTTTTAACATTAATTTAGACGTTATGACCAAAAAATTAAATCAATTATAAAAACAAAATATTGACCATAATTTTTAATGTTTTTTCCTTAGTTTTTGTATTGTAACTTTTTTAATTTTGAACTTTAATCTATAATCCCTATAAGTACTGTGCAATAAAGTAGAGCAACCAGAAACCGGATATGAGTGTAAAGATCAAAGCATTAATGAAAAAGTTATTGTGGTTACAGAATGAAAAAAAAAAAAACATGTGAAAACCAAAAAATTCTTCATAACACTCAGAATATAAAATAAGTGACAAACCCATGAAATCTAATAAGAGTAAAATATAACATTATTACATACATATTTTGATCATAACAAGTTTGTTTAAAAATATTTTGCCAGTATATAATTTGTTTACTTCCTAGGTAAATTGTGATTGCGAAATTGCAAAAAGCATTGGGAAGAAATTAAAAGCTCCATGTACCCATACAAAATCATTTATTAGGGTACATTGGTTTTATAATATAGTAAATATGTACATAAACCAGATAGACAACTTACATATAAGTGCAAGATACTAAAATTGTGTACCAGTAAAAAAAAGATGCAATTAATTCTAATTAAATAAAATATTTATGCAACTTATTAAAAGAAATGTTTATATTGAAGATTCTTCTAAGAAAAAATGTTTTAATTAATAACATAAATACATAATCAATTTGAAATAGATAATAAGGCCATTTTCTTATTTGAACATAAGATATACATACTTATGGTTCATAACAATACAATATCATATTTATTAAAATTGTGTAATGCAAATAGATTATAGTTTGAAAAAGAGCATATTTTAGGCGAAAACCACTTATAATAGCTCAATATATATTTAAAAAAATTAAGACATAAAATATTCATTGTAATATATGTGCATATTATTATGGGATTCATTAATGTATTCCATTTTTTTTTTTTAGTAATTTAACATAAGTCATAAATCATAATGTTTACTTTGCTCTTTACGCTTCATATCATGATTTAGATTTACAAGTCTTTTTTGTCTAAAAAATAGTGTTATAAGTGAAAGTAATGCACCTTAGAAATAGTATTATTGCTAATGGTTTTAATTAATAATTAAATAAATGGTATTGCAGTACAAATTAATTTAAGCTTAATAGAATTTAAAAATCTTAAATTATTTTTATCTTAACTAATCATTTAATTTTTAGGTTATAATTTATAACATTTACTTACAGTAAAACATGGTTTGCAATATTGGAAATGAGGATTGGGGTTTTCTTTTGTACACTGTACGCATGTTTTAAAAAATGGTCGGGTCTGTAAAGTTTTCTCGGGAGTTTCTTGGTTGGGTTTTACCTCAAGATCTGTATCAACAGAGTATCCATCATTACTACCAAATAATGATTCACATTTTGCTACCTACAAAATACAAAAAAGTTAGATTATTAAATAAAACTAGGAGCACACAAAACAGACAACTAATTTATAAGATATAATACCGCTTGAAATGCCATGATTGATAATAGACAATGGTTATAATAAAATTATTAACATAGGTCAGCGGTTCCCAAACTTTTTCAGCCATGGAGCCTTTTTTTAAAGAGTAATTTCTCGTGGAGCCCCAAAAAATATTTAATGTTGTTTTATATACCTATATTCTATGAATCCTATTAAATACGAATCGTTTGGTGTAACGAACGGAGCCCTCGAAAAAACATCGCGGAGCACCAAGGGCTCCGCGGAGCACAGTTTGGGAACCGCTGACATAGGTGATAATAAATTTTTCTGCTAATTTCACATTCAATAACCAACAAATTGGTATATTAAATTTGGGAATTATAATACAAAATAATTCATCCAAGTAAAAGAATTTAAAATTTTTTTTTTTTTTTTAACCTCTGTACATTTTTTGTTTTACTAGTATTTAAATTTTTATACAAAGCACAGTAGATTCTGGGAGATTTTCTTAATAATTTTGATTGTAAGGTAAACTTCATTATATTGTGGCATCAATCTTATACGGAATTTTCAGAACAAATATGAGAATCATAGTTTTTCTAAATGAATGTAAGCATGAGCACTTTTTTTTTTATAGATTTTAGCATGGGCAAAAATAAAATACTAAACAAAATATTACGTTTGCAATCTTTCTTCCCTGTGGATACATAAAATATGTCTAATGCTACCATTTCTTATCAAAAACTGCTGCCACACACTGCTAACAAAGAGTATACTACGCCGTGCTATTCATTGAGTCAGACATGCCTAGGAAACAATAGCTTTATTCGTAGTAAAAAAGTTTTAAGATAAAATTTAATTCAATTAAGGCTTAAATTCAAACCTAAACAATATGTTATCAAAATACAATTTTTTTATAATATTTGCACAATAAACATTTTTAAAGTGTGAGATAAAGTAAGAGTTTTAGAACTTTTTGTTATAGAGCAAATAATGATATTTGTGAACTCCTATTGCACATAGAATAAAAAACTAAACGGCACACATTAATAATTTTTCTTATTTTTTTTAATAAGCTTAACTAATTACCTCAAGGTCTGAGTTATCCAATTGACTAGAGTCCTGACTGTAAGAGTCATCACATTTGTTGCTATTACTGTCAGAAGTAGATTCGAGTACAGAGTTAAGTTCATCTTCAATTTCAACTAAAAAAAATATGGATAAATTAAAATGTTCATTGATCTAATTAAAAATGTATTGAAATCCGTGTTTGTTTTGATGTGCTCTAACAAAGGGCCATGTCTATTGATGATGGATCTGGATGAATGGTCAGGTATTATTTTAACCAACGAGTTATCTTCTTTTCCAGTAAAAACTATACTCAATAAGACGGGTTTAAATTAAACAAAAATATTTATAAAGCAATTAATTTAAAAAATTATAAAATAAAAAGGATACCAATAATTATTATTACTATAATTTTTCTAGATAGCTAAATCATTTTCTCATTTTATTATTTAAAAATTAAAATTAATTTGTGGTTAAGTATGTACATTGTAAATATTACATAGATATATAAATTTATTTTAAGAGATTAAGACATACAATAAAATGAGAAAAATTTGTAATAGAGTCAAGTAATCAATTTCATAATTTTTTGTTTACATAATTCAGTAATCACTGTAAGTACTTTGTATATGATATTTAAGAGGTCACGATAGGTATGTGGATGACACTATCAAAAATATTTATTTTTAGCAAAATTTAGTTATTTGATTAAAACTTTTCGTCAAGATTGAAGCAACAATTTTCATTTTAAATGAAAAAACTATAAATGTACTAGCAAAAATAATGTTTGTTGCGATAGGTGCTAAATTTACGTTGATTGTAATTAATTTTAAAATTATAGTAATAATAATATCAACATTATTAACAGAAACAATATAATTAAAGAAATATATTAATTATTTTAAAGCAATGTTGTTTTCAGCTCATTGTTCATGTGTGTAGCCAATAAAATATCCTCATAAATAATGTATAAAACATACATTTACAAACATATATATATATATATATAGATATTATAGGAACATGCATGCAATGTATATTTAGTTTTAAGATGGAGTTTTGACATATTATACCATCAGAAACTTCTAAAACTTAATTTTTTTTAGTATTAATAAATAACCTAATGCTTCACCAAATTTTACAACTATTTTGAAAATATTTTAGTATACACTAATAATATATTAATACAAATTGTATAAAACAATGTAGATAAACTTATAAGTAGGTTAAGATTTACTTAGGTTGTAGATTATAACCATAGACAAATAAAATAAATAGATAGCTAACTGTCGATTGGAGTAGTGGCTATTAACTAATGAGACAATGTTTACCGTGACCCATGTTATCAGCTATTCTGGCCATCATTGCCCTGTTAGCATATGGCCGCTTGGCTTCAACCTGCATCATAATGCTTTGTAATATGTAATCAGCTATCTAGTTGTTTTATATGTCTATGAATACAACTAAATTCAAATGCTAATGATGTTATTCCTATAATAAGGTATATTATAGTACTTAGTATTTGTATACTAGCCATATAATATTTACACACATATATATTTTATATCTTATTTAATTGTTTTAACTTAAAAATATTTTATCTATAGACAATGACGTTAGCATTACAATAATATTGTAAGTGATACTACCAAAAAGTCAACATTCAAAAATTTAAAATCTAATTTTAAAACGTAAACAGAGAAAAAAAATACACAATTTTACTAACACCTTGGTACTATAATATTGTAAAGTAAAAAAAGTACAATAATACAAACTTAGTAATTTTGTTATATACTGTTTTCATATGTATATTATTATATTTTGAATGTTAAAATGCATAGGTACAAGATGACTGTTTGAACACAAATCAATCAATACACCAAACCATATACCTAATTAATGATTTCTTTATGGGAAATTTTAAAATAAATAAATAATAAAATTCTTTATTCCCCGTTTTATTTAAATAATAAAATTAACCAACTTTTGAATTGAATTCTTACAACTAAAAATTAAATTGTATTAACTAAATATAAGGTTATATAATTTAGAGAGAAAAAAAAAAATGATAACTTATAATAATTACCAATTATAAATAGAACCATTATATTTCATATTAAAAATCTTTTGTAATTATTATTTGCCTCAGATTTACCACGTACCAACTTCTTAGTTGTAATTTATTTTGATAGGTATTCACACGCATTAAATACCATTGTGAAAACACTAAGGGACTTAGACAACAACATACATCCACATGTCTTATCTTATTTTCACCACCCTATTAAATTCAGACATAATCACTATCATTTATATGAATTTAAAGTTCAGAAATACTAAAATTTAGTTAAATACAGTTGGATTAATTTTTTTAAACATAATATAGTATTTAACCAGTACCTAACAAAATAGACGAACTTGAATAATAGGTATATTGTATCAAAGACGAGACAAATTGTATTGTAATATCATGAGTGATTTGCATTAAAATAATCACCTTGTAGAATAAAAAATAAAACTGTACAATATAAAAAAAAATTTGTTAAAAAAATCTGAATATAATAATTAATAATTAGGATTGGTTTGAAAAACAAAACTTTGGTTTAATTTGCAATTCAAAATCAAACTCTATGTAAAATATTATTACTTGTTGTTTTAGATTGTAGACTGTGCACGCTTTCAGTTTGATCTGAATCGTTAATTGAAAATAAATCAGGAGATTGTAAATTGTAAGTATATAGATATCTTGACTTTTTTCTCCCCCAAGTGACGTAATCGTCATCACTTATATCATCTATAATAATAGTAAATCGAAACAAATTAAAAGTGTACAAAAACTGAATAATGAATTACTAAATATCAACTAATTCATAGAGAATTTGTTAACACTTTATAGATAGTACAAATGTACATACCATTATTAAAACTTGTAACATCTTTTCTTTTTAAAGTTTGGGAATTCATATCTGAAATGTATTATAATCATGAAAAATACTTGAATTATTCTTAAGTAAAAGAAAAAAAAAATTGAAATAAACAGGGGTCCTCAACAATTTTTTCTCAATTACTAGGGTTGGTAGTAGTTTAAATGTTTTTAATTTCATATTTTTTCCCTGGGTTACCTTTTTTAAATTAGTGATGACAGATAAGAATATAACCACACACTAAATTTCTGAGTGAAATTTAACGTTTCTTAAAAATGTTTCTTATTTTAATAGGTACCAAAGTATTTTTCATAAGTCAAATAGAAAATTTCAACAATTTTTTTTAAAAAGTCATACCACAATACCTATGTGATACCAATAAATAAGATTGAAGACCCCTATGAATTTGTACAACAAAAGTTACAAAATAAAGTAGGTATTACAAAAATATTATATTCTTTTATGGATTATGAATGGTTGATATTACATTTTTCTACACTACCCATTAAAAACTTGATTAATTTATATGATAAAATGTCATAAAAATAAAAAAAAAAAAAAAATAATAAATTAATGTTATACTTATTAGAAAATTAAACTACACTATGTATAGGTACCTATAGTTAAGTAATTAATGGTAAATTATACAAGTAAATAAATGAAATAATAATAACATAAGTACAAATTAACTAAATGAAGATCTTGCAATAAGAACTAATATGTACCTAGTAGGTAATTATTAGAAGTTTTTTTATAGCTAAATGTAATTAAATTATTTAATTAACGTCCAAACGGACAATTTAACAGAATTTATATTCTAAATTGTATACAACGTTGTACGCTACTCGGGTAAATAAATTAAATTTAAAATTAAGTATGTGGCTACAATGTTAAGTAACATCCATCTGATCCACAGTAGTAAACAACGAACTCTATAAACTAACGAACGAGCAAAGCTAAAAACGACGACTCTCACTATAAAATAAATAAATTTAATAAATTACACACATACACACTGGGCATATTACATTCATATATATATATGTTGATACATTATTTCAAATATATTTATTGACGTGGGAGACTCGATCGAATTCATTCGTGAGCGATTTGTGTTAGTGATCCTCGCCAACGATGAGCGTTAGCAAAAACCACACACAATAATATGACATTATTGGAACCGAAAACAATGGCCACGACGCGAAAGCTTTATGAAATAAATCGTAAAAAACTTACCGAACGGGTAGAAGAGAAGATCGCCTAAAGCCCTAACCGTAGTAAAAACGAAATCACTCGGACATGACGGTCGAGCGGGTATTTTTTGACGAGAAGTTTTGGGAAAGAACGCTGTTTTCAGCACCGTGCGGCGCGCACGAATGACCGAAACATCGTCGTGGTGGACGCGTCACGAGGCAACAATTGTTTATTAGTAATTATTAAGTATCGTCGTCGTCGTCGTTGTGAACACCGGTTAACATCATTTTCGCGGACCCGACAAACGCCATTGCGGCGCGAACAAAACGAGACAGGACCGAACACGTGAATAACAAAAAGAGATTAGTCATCGGCCAACCACCGTAATAATAATAATAATAACAGTGTGTAATTATAAAATATAAATAGTGTTTCGATTGTTTTGTGTTATTTATCCGCGATAAAAATTTCGCCGTTCGTAAATCGTGTACAGGCTACAACATGACGTACTATTATCCCCTCTCCGGATTCCGCGTTCCGGATGAACGCGAACGATATTCTATGGAGCCGGTCAAGGTTTACTCCGGCGGCGTTTCCGCGATAGTTCTGTTATCACTGACGAGGTCCGGTCGACCAATCGGACGGCCGCGGCGGGTACTATAACAAAAGACGCTGTGTAAAGCAATGCGCGCGCGCGTCCTATAGATAGTAGACGTATTTATTATCTAAGGCGCACGTGTTGTACGATAAAATAATAATAATATTTTTTAAAAGCGCGGTCGCCGTCAAGAAATGACGAAATGAAGAAATGCTTGCCACAAGTTACTTGTCTCTTCAAAAAAAGACCGCAACCCCGTGCAGAACAGATACGAACGCGGCCTGTCCGTTATTTCGTTATCGTTATGGGGGTTAAGGCCCACGGAGCAAAAAATGGAGAAAAACAAAAAATGTGTTTGACGCGTGTGTACGCTGGGATGCAGGCAACACGATTACACCGCAGATTTGGTAATGAGTAGTTTTATCCAAAGCGGATTTATCTAATCGCCCTCCTATTTTCGGATGGGACGTAAAAGTTATAAAATTTTTCAGGAACGGGGGGACGGACATAACCCAACAAGTTGCCAGCCGTGGATTAAGGAGGAAGGGCAGTGGTGAGGGTGATTTTGATAATATCAATTTCAATTAATTGAAGTATAAAAAAAAAAAAAAACGATAATTTTTCGAGGTTTTTTTTGTACGAAAGTACGAAATATTTCGTATTTTTTATGCAATTATTGTTTTATTCGTTAATAATGTAAATTGGTGATTTAAATACAGAGTCACTCGGGTTTAGACCTTGCTTGTTACTTGTTAACATCTTGAAACATTATTTTATAATGGCATAGGCGCCCACTTTTTTTTGTACAATAAAAAAAAAAAATAATTATTATTAGATACCTACATAAATATAAATTACTGTCAAATAAATGGCGTACGCTTTGTAATATTGTTTTTAGTTGACGTACCATCAAAAAAAAATACTACCAACAGATTTTAAACGACAAATTTTAATTTATCTGAAATTTTAAGACCGTGGTCTTTTGTGATAAGTACTATCTGTGATAGTGTGATCTTATAAAAAAGAGATATAGATAATATTTTATCACCATAGTAATATAAAACAACCATATTTATATATCTGTGACTATCACACAACGATTATCTATAAGTAAAATGATGAACTTATTCTGCGACGTGATAAGATTATAAAAATAAAAATAAAAAATAAATAAATAACATAAATAACATAAAAATATATATTTTTAATTTTTAACGCGGTTCTGATGTGACCAACTTGAGACTACAACACAGAAACATGAATTTATAGAATATTGAAAATATTCGTACACAGAAAGTACCCACGGGCAAACACAGAGACAGAATCAGCTACAGTGCTATACATATATTCTTGGACGTCGTTCAAATACACTTCTATGTATTAACTTTTAAGTATCAATTTTTATCATACTTTATTTACCGTCGTACTGTGTATAGTTATAAAGCGAAAATTCTATGAGCCGAAAACTATTAATTACATTCACGTTATAGTTTGTAACTACGACATTTAACTACCAAACTTAGACAGAATAATGGCAGGTATTGTTGTTATATATACAGATAGTAGCAGGTAGGTATTTTTATTACGCTTATAATAGTAATTAGTATATTATACTACTAATGTGTATACTGTGCTTTTAAATTAAAAATGTTTTTTTTTAGAAAAATGACTGTGAAATCTGGAAAAATGCTCTGTAAGCAGTTGTCAAATAGTGGGTCTACTATACTTAGAACATAGTGTGCAACCTGCAGTGCTTTTAGGTAAACTAAACATTTATCTTAAATATTATTATGCGATGTTCACATTTTTGTTTTTGTTTTAGAAGTTATGGATTTGAAGATCGAATGCAATGTAAATAATTTGTTCGAAAATGTATCATCTAAAGTACCATTTTGGAATGTTGATTTGCCCAAGAGCCTTTGGGATTTGGACGATGACGCAGAAGAGGAATTGGACGTACTGTGCGAGCTGGTTAGGAATCAATACTTGAAACGTCTTCGTCAAACGTTACTTGACAATTTGGATGTTGCCAAAGGTTACCAAAAACAGCATCTCAATAAGATTGATCAATGTGTCGATGTATGCATGGGCGAAATGGAAAAAAAGGCATTGAGGCAATGCATGATGGCCAGTATTTATCGTGAAGCTATGTCCAAAATGGTGAGTTGTTTTATTTAAATATTTATAAATAAACAATAGATAGGCGTGTAATTCAATGTTAAGCATAACAATTTGTCGTAATATGTGTAGCTTTGTGTCTATATAGTTTAAGTTTGACAAATTAAGCATTTGTCACAACAAATACACATACTTATTTATTCAATTAAATTTTATGGGAAAATATGCTGGTGTTTTTTTTTCCGTAAGAATGGCCAACATTTGGTGCTACTTTTGATATTTGTTTTAAGTATAGTGTATGTAAAAAATACAAAAATTTATTCTTTTTTAAGAACCTTGTATAATATTAATTATTGCCGAGGCAAAATTCAAACTTAATTGGATTCTTTTCTGTGATTGCACCCATACGATAAATATAAATAAATAATTTGACTCGATACCTGTATTTTGTTTGTTAAGAAGTTAATTTAATTTTTCAAAATGTTATCTGAATGATTTTATTTTATTTGTTTTTCAGATAAATAACGTCAAGATGTGTACAAATAATTCTATGCTGTATGATTTGCTAAAGCATACAATTGAGTCCAATGTTCAGGCATTGAATACATACAACATTAAGGCTGAAAATATGAGTACCAATACAACGAGTATTGGTATTAATACTGTACTAAAATTGAACAAAGACGCATCAACACAGACTAATACGTTAATGGATCCTGACAATAGTACATCAATTAATTCTTGTGCTAACAATGTTAATGTAGTTAATGTGAATAAATCTAAAATGCCTTATAGTTCCTGTGATATGGTATCCAAGATCTCAGAATCAAATGTCTTTGAAAACTTAAATTCTCTCTTAAAATCACCATCGTGCATATCAAACGCTTATGAAGAATTATCCAACGAAATTAATAATAAGTGTTATTATAATGTATTTTCAAACTTAAAAAATAATTCAGTAAACAATAATACAACAAGTGATAGTATTAATGCATTATTAAAAGATCTTCAAGATTCTCCTGAACATGAAAAACTTCAACCATCATCGAAATCGGAAGAATGTTTGATTACACTAGAGCTAGAGACCAAACCTTCAGAGAGTTTGTCAAAATCGCCAGAGTCAATTTGTTTAAGTCCAAATACCATACGACCCAATAAAATAAAAGAAGTACTCATGAATAAATTTAAAAGTGAAAGAGTAGCCAAAAAATATGAACTCCAAAGGTCCATAAGTACTTTACCACAAGAACTACAAACAAAACTGAACCAAAAATTTAAAGATTTATTTGGAGAAGATCATACCTCTGAATCTGATCCATTGTCCATAGAAGAAGAACATATTATTGCTCATAAAAGAGTTGTGAAAATGGTTGTTGAATTCATGACACCATATTATAAAGCGCGGCGTATTAGTAGGCATATGTTTAAGACACTCGCCAGGTTAATATCAAAAAACCTAATGGATCGATCATATGACCCAGGTAATTAAATAATTGTAAATTATTTTAGTTGCATTGTTAGAGCTATTTTATTTTTTTAATATATATATATTTAGTATTTATAAAAATTTATTGAAAAAAGCATTTGCACTGTTCATATTATTCAATACTCGGATGTACATTTGTTAAACAAGGCATTATTGTTTGTTTTTTCTTTAAGTTGACGTTAATTGTTATTCAGTATTTTATAGCCTAACTAGTGCTATTTCGAACTTAAATATTTAGTAATTCAACTAAATGATTTTGTTACATAACTAATAATCATTTATTTAAAGTTAAAATAATTTTTACCTATTAGCAATTAAGTCAAATAATTTAAGTACATTTAAATTTTTTAATTTTCTATTGAAATTGTTAATTAATTAATTAAAAAAGGAAAAAAAATAGTCTTTTAAGATTGTTCTTGAATATAATATATTCAAGATATAATATATATATATATGTATAATGCTTAAAGTCAAAGTACTTATGGTTTATGCATTTCTTGTGTATAATATTATTAATTTTCTGTTTCCAACTTTCAATTTTTCCAGATGCAAAAACAATAGCCCAAGGAGTCAATGAATTTTTTACCAATAATAGATGCATCAAATCAATGGAAGATATATATCGATAATTGATAATTATTTTTCATACCTCATAAAGTATGAACGTTACTAATATGTATGTTTAAACATATATATATATATATATTATGTATGTTAAATGTCTTTTTAAGTTGGATTTTGATTTAACTGCAAAAACTGTTAATGTAATAACTACATGCTATGGTTATTATTATTAGTTTTTTTTGAAGTATTGTGATGTTTGTTTTGTTCATTAAAAAAAAAAAAAATTCTACAACATTTTTTTCCTTATTTATTTTAAATAGCATTAACACATTTAACTAAGATTTGTTTAATAATTTAACACTATTAAAATTGTTTAAAATAATTAAGTTAATTATGTACTGTAAAAGATAGGGAAATGTGTAACTAGAATCAATATGGTGAGAGGAGGTGTTTAGACTGTAAAAATATGATGATTATGGATTTCTTCTGCTTAAAATGTGTACGTCTTCCCCAAGTTATGTCAAATATTTAAACAGATACTGTGTTTCTAAAAAACAGATTTAAAAACATGAATGTGGAAGACTGATAACATAGATTGTCATTAAATTTTTTTATTAGATTATAATTATTGGACAAACATAGATGGTTGTGTATTTTATTATTTATTTTAATAAAAAAAAACATACTGAAGCCAACAGCATTTAAAGAATTCTGTACAAGCTTTTGCCTTTTTCATATGAAGAAATGTATGACGTATTAAAATTTTAATCAATAATGCGTTATAAAAACATCGCACAAGACACAAGTCCTATGACTCGGGTATGACTGAGTAAATCTGTAATCAATATAATTTGGCACTAATACTGCGGAATTTGCCTGTTCTTGTAAAGAAAATTGCAAACGTACAACTTTTAAAGCAACAATGGAAAAAATGCATACACATTTCCACTACTATTACTGCTATTCAAATTCATTTCTCTATTTAAGTCACTGAGCCCACTCAGTATTGTAAATGTCTTAAGCAACTGTTAACTGTTTACAGATTTACTATACGACCTTCCGAAACAGTGACTAACAGCATAAAACTATCCACGCACCTAGAGTAATTCCGGCGTTTGTTTTTCCGTGTTAAGGGCATATAATAAATGCAACAATTTTTAAAGGCGTCTCAAAATTGAAAAAGCTACAGTCTTGAAATTAATAGCATCATGAATACCGCAAACGTGTTTCCGACATTTCAGTTTAGTATTTTGGCCATAACGTCCGAAATAACGGTTGGAACAAATTTAGACTATCATACATAATAATTTTCAAATAGGAGGTACCTATGATACAGGTTTGATATAAGTTTCAAGTGATTTCGACCTTTAGTGATCCCTGTTTTTTTTTTTTTTTTTGGGGGGGGGGGGAGGGAGCGAGCCAACTTCGGGACTTTGGATCAGGGCCGTAGCCAGCCCACATTGGTAGGGGGGGGGGGGCAACCCAACATTTAGAGGGGGCATTCACTAATGACGTTCTTTAAACTACCTACTGTTCTAGAACCTTTTCGAATTATATGGCTCCAAATATCCAATGATTATACTAAATGAATAAAAAAAGTAGAAACACTTGCTCTAAAGACTGGTACATTTAATAAATGCCCCATTTCCCCCATCCCCCCCTTGGCTACGGCCCTGCTATTACGTTTTGCTGGAATGGCCGTACCGTACAGAGACAGAGAGAGAGAGAGAGAAACAGCCAGAGAGAGTTATCTGATCAATATACCCGGCGAGACGGGGACGTATGCTGTCGCCCATGGTTACGCGGTCGTCCTCGGGCACGCTCCCCTCGCGCGGTTCGTAGTAATAATAATATTATTGTAAAAAAATATCGCCAGTTGCGACACGTTCATTCGAGTTTCTTCTCTCTCTATGTGTCTTTTATCTCTTTGACAACGCGATATTTCTACAATTCGTAAATACGTTATTCGAACCCCTCTAGACGACGATGCATTATCGTCGTGGTGTTAAACGGCGGGGAGGGACGCCGCGCTGAAACGATTGGAGCGGGGGAATTTTGAAAATCGAGACGGAAAAAAAAAAAAATTTAATTTCAAAAAAAATTCGGCTTCCAATCACGATTTTCGTCACGATGTGGCGGTCAAAGTTCGACGTCGCCGCGCGGTGTTTTCTGCTCGCGTGTCTGTTCCTCGCGAACGGTTGTCGCGGCGAGGATCCGGAAAAAGAGAACACCGATAACAACCCGTACGAGTTTCACATCGGCGGGATTTTGAGTAGCAACGACAGCGAACGTTACTTCAAACAGACCATCGAAGTAATAACCGCGCGCGTAAAAATTATAACGCTAAATTGAATCACATAGTATTCTTATTTGCACGCGTAATAATAACATATCCTTAGTACTATTATAACACCTGTTACTAACAGGCTGTTAGTATATATTTACGGTGCTCTGATCATTGAAAAAATAAATCGAACGTTCCAATTTTCCTATACGTACGTACCAGACCGGAAGGGGAAGTAAATATTTTGAAAGGGTACGCTAAAACAATTCGTAAAAAATAAATTCGAGCACTGTCTAAGCGCATACGTATCGCGTGCGTACGTCGTCGTATCTATTTCGAAGAGTCGTAGAAATCATAAGATCATTAAATTTTTTTTCGACTTCAAAAAAATATTTTTTGTACGTTATCGCTCTTCAGCTCTTCAGCTGAAAAAATCGCGTTCAAATTTGACGGAAACGTCGATTTTATAATAACAGAGTTTTAACACTTTTCGGATAAGCAAGACCGGTCGCTCTCTACGATTTATTCGGTGAAGTATACTCTTTTTGCTGTAACTCAGCTAACACAAGTCTTACGTAAACATTGAAATGCCACGCGATAACATTTCGGACTTTTAAATCTTTCATAAAGAAGTGAACGCTTGTACGTTTTCAAAACGTTTCGTTTTGTATTAACACTTTAAAATTTCGCTATTTTATGTAGTTTTTGCGTATCAACGCAGTACATTATACATTATATTATCCAATTATTTTTTTTTGTTTTACAAAATATACATATGATTTAAAATTAGTTTCTACATGGGTACTCGCCTCGATCGAGTATCGAATTTTTAAATTTCTGTAGGATACGCCAGCTGTTACTCAGGCTCTGTATTTATTATGTATGTGTACCTACTTGGACCGCAACAGATTCCTATACCTCTTATACCTCTAGGTATAGTGTTATATTATTCGCGATACAGTCGCGGTGTATTGATACCTAGTTTAAATGTTTTAATGTTTACGTGTAATGTTGTTTGTTTTTTTCGAACTTGTTCGTTCATAGTCGTCGCATGTTTTCAAATTGTCATATTTTTTTCTCTGTTCGAATAGCATCTCAACTTCAACACGCCGTTCATGAAACCCGGCAACACGTTTTACGCCCATTCCATAAAAATGGATCCGAATCCGATAAAAACGGCTCTGAACGTATGCAAACAGCTAATCGTGCGCCGAGTGTACGCCGTCATCGTGTCTCACCCGCAGATCGGCGATCTGTCTCCGGCCGCCGTGTCGTACACCAGCGGCTTTTACCACATACCCGTGATCGGCATTTCGTCCAGAGATTCTGCTTTTTCGGACAAAGTAAACGATACGACGCGAGAAAATATCGCGTCGACGAATAATTATTGTACACCTAATATTTATAATTGCCGACTGCTATGATAAAATACGTAGGATATGAACTCGGTGGATGATGATGTTGATGCCTTAACTTTGCGAGAGAGTAAAAATAGGACTCCATATTTAAAAAGAAAAACATTATGTTATAAAACAGCAGTGCTCAACTCGGAAGAATACGGAGTAGTTAAGTAAAAAATACAGTTAGTATTGTACTTACCTGGTATTATTAGACTATTGAGGCTACTTATATAACATGGATTATGGAGTAATTTCAAATATTTTTTTATAAAACGAGGAATAGACATTTAAAAAATGTAAATAAGTTATTTTAAAATATAAAACAACTTATTTTAAATTGATAGAAACAATTGAAAAGATACGAGGGTTGTTAAAGTGTGTGTAGGGGATGTAAATGATCGTAATAAGTGGAGGAGCATAGGACGTAGGTGACCGACCCCAAATAGTTGGGAGAAAGGCGAAGAAGAAGACAAAGAAGATTGTAGTGAAGTGAAAAGCAAAATGCATGAAAACCGGCCAGTAATTAATACTTCATTTTTTATAAAGTACGTTGGTGATTGGTACAGTCAGGGCCGGCGGAAGGCACAGGCAACACAGGCATTTGCCTGGGGCGGCATTTTATAAGGGGCGGCATTTTCACAGCACCCCCCCCCCCTAAATCCGTCCCTGAGGGCGGCAAATTTGGATTTTGCCTATGTATAAATATTGCCTTGCGCCGGCCCTGGGTACAGTTATAGTTTTAAACTGAAGAGCACCGATTATTATTTCAATTAATATACTATGAGGTATAAACATCCGATTCTCAATAGGATTAAGAACTTTTAACATTATTGATATCTATTTAATGTAATATATTGTGCGATTTAATATGTCGTTTTAGAACATTCACGTATCGTTTCTTCGGACAGTTCCACCGTATTCTCATCAAGCCGAAGTGTGGGTCAAATTGCTAAAATACTTAAACTATTTAAAGGTATTTGACCGTAAAAATTATTAATATTGTCATGCGTGCGCAATTTATTATAATCAAGTCGTTGGCCAAGTTATACAAGTTATATCAAGTTATACAGCCAACATTTTTGACCATTTTATATTTGATGCGTTAGAATTAAAAAGTTATTTTTTATAGGTCATATTCATTCACAGTTCCGATACGGACGGTAGAGCGTTCGTCGGTAGATTCCAAACGACTTCGCAAAGTCAAGGAGAAGACATCGAAAAGAAAGTTCAGGTTTGTCAACACTTGTAAATGAATACCCTTTTTTTAGGGCGGGCAAATGTATTTATTTGTACAGAATATTTGAGTCTAGTTCCTCTTTTAATTGCTATTTCCAATGTTAATTTTACGAACTAGGGAGGGCCCCCGTTGTCTCCCCCCTAAAATACGCCCCTAACGCACAACCTGAAACGTAACAATGCATTTTAAGCACAGTTTGACTCGCTCACTCGCACAAAATCGTTATTTTCGTAAGCGGTAGATTACTAGAGTTACTATTATTTTCGTTTATACCATTTCTAAAACGTCGTCAAAGTACATACCGGCTCCTTTTATACGGTTTTTTTTTTCTTTCAATTTTTTTCTAAAGGTGGAAGCAGTGCTCGAGTTCGAACCGGGTTTGTTTCATTTCAACAATCAGCTAAACGAAATGAAGAACGCTCAGGCCAGAGTGTATCTGTTGTACGCGAGCAAAATCGACGCGGAAGTAATTTTCAGAGACGCGGCCTTCCGCAACATGACCGAAGCCGGGTACGTGTGGATCGTGACGGAACAAGCTTTGGACGCTAACAACGTACCAGAAGGCACGATCGGACTGAAACTGGTCAACGCTTCCAACGAAATGGCTCATATTTACGATAGCATGTATGTACCAATATATATACATATATATATTATTGTTGTATTGTTATATAGCTTTGTATTTTGAGCGAAACCGAAATTTCAGAAAAATCTCCATTAAGAACTAAAACAATGTACGAATAAAAGTTTTTTAATTAACGCGTATAAGTACATAAACTTTGGTTCCCTTCCTGGGGAAACATTTTTTTCGTATATTTTATCTTGCGATAATCAATCCTGACGGCGAGCTCACGCGAGTCCGATTCTCAACGAGTTGTACATTTTCAATTTACTGTACAATTTGTTCGAACCTACATATTTGAAATTTTTATAACGTTTAATAACTATGTATACGACCGTTTCCATACATATTAGTGCGTGAAAATGCCGATAAATTTGAACAGTTTTTGAAAGAGTTATGTTATACCCGACGAAAACGAAAAACTAACGATGTAAAAACGTATGTATGTACAGACCAATATTGTGTAAACCGTTTTTTAAAATTTTTTAATCTCGTCGTTAAACATACATGTTTGGATTGTGTTATACAAATTTCCAATTCCTCGTACAAGTTCGTTTTTAACCCTTTTTAATATTGTGTGCGAATTTCGCAGTTTTTACTTTTTAACACAAGAATGAAAAAAAAATTTCAAATGGAGCAGGTACCGTGTTTAGAGCCGATTATAACTATATTTTTCTTGGAAACACCATTGTAACAGAAAAAAAAAAAAAAAATACTTACAATTTGTAAACTTAAAATTTTTGACTCTACAATACATAATATAAGAAACAAACATTTTTACATTGATTCACAGATACATATTGGCTTCGGCAATCACCGACATGAACCGAACGAAAACTATAACACCGCCGCCAGCCGACTGTGACAATACTGGCACTGTTTGGGACACGGGCAAAGTTCTATTCGAGTAATTTTTACCGTTTTTCAACCGTTGTATCATCAATATTGTGTACATCGCGGTTTCATAAAATTTGCCGTTCGTTTGTTGTTCCTTGTAGCTACATAAAGAAACAAGTTTACAAAGACGGTCACACCGGTAAAGTAGCGTTCGATAATAACGGCGATCGAATATACGCCGAGTACGACATAGTCAACGTCAAAGAAGTGACCAATAAAGATGCCATTGGGAAGTACTATTTTGATAACGTGAGTAAAAATCCGTTTGAGGATTCGTGAAAATCATAAAAAAATGTTACTCGTTGCAGGACCTAAACAAAATGAAATTGCGACTCAACGAGTCTAACATTATTTGGCCGGGACGTTTGAGTAAAAAACCCGAAGGCTTTATGATTCCGACCCATTTAAAAGTCCTAACCATAGAAGAAAAACCGTTCGTTTACGTGAGGCCTTTGAAAAAGGAAGACGGGAACAGTTGCGATAAGGATGAAATAATGTGTCCGCTGTACAACACTTCATCAAAATGTAAAATTTTCGCTCTCTATAAAAATAATTAACCTGCAAGTATAAAAATTATTGTTTCTGTTCGTTTGATTTTTAGCGCCGCAGGTATACTGCTGCAAAGGGTTCTGTATTGATCTGCTGGTGGAGCTGTCCAAAACAATTAATTTTACGTACAGCCTATCGTTGTCACCGGACGGCCAATTCGGGACTTATGAAATAAGAAACATGACAGGTATTTTCATACGTCATACAGTTGGTTAGGTTGATTTTATACTTCTTTCTGCGCCTTAATAATTATTGTGAATAAATTGTAATTTATACGTATAACGTGACTGCGATCGTACATACAGCTAGCGGAAAAAAAGAATGGAACGGTTTGATCGGAGAATTAGTGTACGAAAGAGCGGACATGATATTGGCTCCGCTCACCATCAATCCGGAAAGAGCGGAATTTATCGAGTTCAGCAAACCGTTCAAGTACCAGGGGATAACGATCCTGGAGAAAAAGGTAAACGATATAATGTATCATCTACGTTTCACAATACGAACGTTTTTTTTTGTCGTACAAGAACAGCGATAACTATCGTATCCGGGGGCCAGATTTTAACGGCTATATAACCGTATCCGTACAAACGTTGTTACAAACTTCAGTAAATTGTGTTCACGGATCTGTTTAAACCTGTGTATACGTTTGGAACATCGGAGATTCTTCGGGGTGTTTGTTGAGTCACAATATATTATGTATTAAAATTGATCACAATATGCCTGTACCTTTTTAACAAGACGAACGCTTGAACCAATTTCTTATTATTTTAAAAGAGCTTTATCCAATAGCACGCGACACGCGTCCCCAGTGTGTCTTCTTTATATTACCCACCCATATTCCACGATAAAACGTTTCTCCGCAGCCGTCACGGTCGTCGACGCTCGTCTCGTTCTTGCAACCGTTCAGCCACACGCTCTGGGTGCTGGTCATGGGATCCGTGCACGTGGTCGCGCTCGTGCTGTACCTGCTCGATCGGTTCTCGCCGTTCGCCCGGTTCAAGCTGATCAACGCGGACGGCACCGAGGAGGACGCGCTCAACCTGTCCAGCGCCACGTGGTTCGCGTGGGGCGTGCTGCTCAACAGCGGCATCGGCGAGGGCACGCCGAGGAGCTTTTCGGCCCGCGTCCTCGGTATGGTGTGGGCCGGATTCGCCATGATCATCGTCGCGTCGTACACCGCCAACCTGGCCGCTTTCCTCGTGCTCGAACGGCCCAAGACCAAACTGTCCGGGATCAACGACGCTCGGGTGAGAACGTGTACAATAATAACAATAATAATATTGTGTCGTAGGTAAGTAGGTATTACTTTTCCGATCGGGTTAAAAATACCGCGGATCTCATAATATTTTACGGGTTTTGGCGGCGAATCGATTTTGCAAAATTGTTTTTTTTTTTTTTCAAACGATCCGTATTTTCGAGGTTAAAAAGTCAAACAATTAATTAGAAAATTGTCGGTCGCCATTAAATCGCAATCAACGCACCTTCGTAAATGTTAAAATATGTAACTTTCCTAACCTAACCTATAACATACATACTGTTTTCCATATAATGTCGGAGTTAAGTATACACTAATTTGCAGTAAAAAACGAATGGGTGTAGGAACTGAAATTTACGGTTAGGTTAGATTATTATTTAAATCAATACACGTATTAATTATGCTCGAGTCAATCGAAAATCATGGCTTTCTATTCACGCAGCTTCGCAGTACCATGGAGAACCTGACTTGCGCCACGGTCAAAGGATCCGCGGTCGATATGTATTTCAGACGGCAAGTGGAACTGTCCAACATGTACAGGACAATGGAAGCCAACAACTACGAGACCGCCGAGGACGCGATTCGGGACGTGAAGAACGAGTTAGATATACACACATTTACGAGACTTTTGTTTATGTACATCGTGTATACATCGCGGGATGTAATTTGTTTTAAATTTTCGTACAGCAAACTCATGGCGTTCATCTGGGACAGCAGTCGTTTGGAGTTCGAGGCCGCGCAAGACTGTCAACTGGTCACGGCCGGCGAACTTTTCGGTCGTTCCGGCTACGGAGTCGGTCTGCAGAAGGGATCCCCTTGGTCCGAGTCGGTCACGTTGTCGATTTTGGACTTTCACGAAAGTAAGGCGATACGTTATAATAACGTGCAAAATGTACAGTGCTCGATGTGAGGGGACGGAGTATCCCTTTAATCTTCTTCTTCTTCTTCTTAGGCTCATGGCGGTCCGTTCAGGACCGTTGCCGCTTCTAAAATGCTTTTCCACCTCTTTCTATCCAAAGCCACTTCCATGTATCTAGAAATGGGTTGACTTTTTTCGGATCTCTTTCTATTGTTTCGTACCGCATCCCTGCGGAATGGCTCTCGCGGCAGGTCATTTCCCCGTTGTTTTCCGTGACTTTTTTTTTACCGAATGAGCCGCCTCCTCAGCTCGCCCGCAGACGCGTCCTGTCCGGTCCAACTGCAGAAATTAATGCACGATTTGAATACCGCAGGCGGTTTTATGGAGAGCCTAGACGACAAGTGGATATTCCAAGGGCGCGTGGAGGAGTGCGAGGACCAGGAAAAGACGCCCAACACGTTGGGACTGAAAAACATGGCCGGCGTGTTCATACTGGTCGCAGTGGGCATAGTGGTCGGGATGTTCTTGATCGTCATCGAGATCGGCTACAAAAAACATCACGTGCGAAAACAGAATCGATTGCAACTGGCACGCAATTACGGGCAAACGTGGAGGGCCATAGTTCAGGTATACCTACTGCACGTCGGCGTGTATTCGTCCTTCCAAACTCTATAGGTGCCTTCTAATTTAACATCCCTTTCATTGTATTTTTCTTATTTACTATAACATACGCAATAATAAAACGGTCAATCTATTTTTTTCTAGATTCCGAGCGTACACAGAAAGTAATGTAGGTACCGATACTATACAACGATGCTTTGTATAATATTTGTAAACGATTTTTCGCGAATACCGCTTATAGGTTAATACCTATAGTATACGTAAGAAATCGTTCCGAGACGGAATATACCTCGGCTGAAGGTTTTTTTTTCAATTTTTTATTTTGAAAGTTAGTTAATTCCAAAGCGAAAACCACGCGATAAGCACAGCATTTTTACGCGCCGTCGTGATATGTGTAGTTGAAAGCGTTATAAAACTAATACGTATAAACAAAATCGGATAACCGATTTTCGAAAACTTAGAGCTTTTTCGCAGTTATCGTTTCAAAAAACATCTAATTTTCGGTTTACCGCAGTCTCGAAACATAAACACGATTCGAACAACATATATTTTTACCTACCTATATTAACAGTTTTGAAATTCTATCCGCACATTTTTGGTTTATATAGACGTTTTTATATCGTTATACTTTTGTCCTATGCGTTGTTTGGCGTTCACTAATATTCTAGCTAAAACACGTTCAGACTTAGGTATTCCAATTAGTCGTGTAATTGTAAGTACTCGTCATCGGAATGCACAAAGTTCAAAAGATTTCTACAACTTTTGAGCTTATGATACTTATAAGCGAATGTCCCTATAAAATCTTACTAGTCTTATAAGTTGCACATATATATATATATACTTAGGTATGGGCTGTATAGTTTTCATGTTTAATAGTAAGAAACTTTGAAACTAGATTCGAAAACATTACCCTATTTGCTGTTGTTATTAATTTCGATAATATTTTTTTTTTCCGTGACCGTTACATTATTTTGACTTTTCACTGTATGTTTTCGGCAACTCCTCCAAAAAACCGTTCGGACATTCTTACACGTTACTGGAATATGGTTCATCCGTTAAACGTCACGACAGTATAAAAAAACGTCAACTGTTTTTTTTTTTTTTAGCTAAAAATAGTACTTATACTATACAATACCTATAGGTGTACAATTTGTCGAGGTACGTCATTATTTTGAATCGTCGTTAATATTCGTATAAGCTGCATACAATATCCTATATACATACGAATCCGCCGCAACGACCCACCCAAAACAGTGACCTACTTCGTAGCATCGGGATCGTCGGGCACCTTAATGTAATGTCATCTACCTTTTTTTTTGTTTCTCTTGCTGCAGAAACGCAAAATGATGCGAATGCAGCAGGGTCGGGGCAGCGGGGTCGGAGCTCTCAGTTTGTCCGTCGAGGCGTTGCCCAGGAGCGTTTTGAACATACAAAGCCCGATCCGATCGATCGAAACGTTGCCGAGGACCTGTCGCAACTCGCCGAGTCCGACGCGGGCTTGGTCCGGTCGGCAGATGGTGCACAGGAAGAGCGACGACATTCCGCTCCGGTCGCCGTCGGGCGGCCCACCGCAATTACACTTCCACAGTAATTTCATGTAAACCGCTTTTTTCCACCCGTTTCATGTATGTAAACCATCTGCAAGGTTGGGCATCGACTTGTCAAAAGTCGAAATCGAGTTTTAAAAGTTGATTTCATTTCGATTAAGTTAGTTAGCTCGCGTCAATCGGGTTTTTTTTTCGTTGACTTTTAACTATAAGTAAGTACACTAATAAGTAAATTAAAAAAAAAAAAATGTGTTAACTTCGTGTTAATCTGTAATAATTAAAAACTCTCGAAAAAAAAAATAACTATTAGGTACAAAACCACGTGAATTAAAAACACGAAATATTACATCTTTATTTAAAGTTGAGTGAATTTTTTTTTTTTTTGCAAGTCAACTTTTAATTTGATAAACTTTTTGTTTTCTCGATTTAAAAAAAGTTGTTAACATATGCCCAGCCTTGACACATCCATTGCAATATTCGTTAGTTACCAGCTAATAATAAAAACGATTCGAAAGTTCATTTTAAGTTGATCAATGAGTTCGGTTCAGTTAATTCAAAAATTCACTTAACTTTTTTCAACTCGTTAACGCCCCCAGTCTTAGTTTGTTGGATAACGCGTTTATACTATATAATTATAGTTTTTTTCCGTGTGTCGGTATGTTATTCAACGTCGGGGGCAATCTACTAATAGAATATAACCGAGATGTGTTACTCAAAATCAAAATTGGGGGGTAGGTATTAGTACCTAAAGTAGGTGGTATGTATAATATATTAATTTATTACTTCTTTTTTAAGTTTTAAAAAAAGTGTAACTAGTCACGCGTTAGATTCGAAAAGTAATGTGTTAATAGCAGCTATCTATACAATACAAAGTTAATTTTCTTCTTCAAACACACTTTGCGAGAAATAATTTAATTTTTTTTTCCAATTGAAAGGTGACAACGGGTCGCAATTTTAATTCTCGTTTTTGAACGCTTTTTTACCGTTTTTAGCAACACGCTGTATAATTTGAATAAAAATATCAATTTTAAGGTCGATTTCTTCTAATTTTTCTACCGCTAGAGATTTTCAATAAAACCGAAAATTGGGATTTAAAATTGATAGTAACGCATATATTTTATCTTGTACAATAATTACTGCTTGAATTAATAATTAAAATTGTCTCTGTCACGCGTTACTTTAAGTTAAGTTACATCGTTAGAGTAGGTATCAATAATAATAATAATCGGTTACTTAGCTATTATACCCGACATAATATTATTACGTTATACTTAATATATATATATTACAACATTATTATTCATTATGAATCACAATATTATTGTTGCTCTTAGTTTTAGTGCCTACGTTGTTTTTTGTTTTTCTAAATTTTATGATGTATGTTAAAATTAAAAATAATATATAATTATCACTGTTATTGTCCAATATTATACAATCGTTTAATGTTAACAAAACCTGCGTGTATATGACCAATAATTATAGTTTGGGGTACTATGACATGTGTACTCAGACGTATAATATTGCACTTTGTAGGTAACTCGAAGTTGTTTTTTTACACGTTTTTCTTGTTTTGATAATACGTATTATGTATATTTTATAAGTTTATTAAATGCAAGATTATACACTATAACCGCGCTGGCTCATAAAACATTATCAAAACAGATCAAGTTACCTGCACGTATTGTTCTGAAATTTATAACAAATTAAACCACAGCTAATTTTTAATACATAGATGTCTGCTTTTTGTTTCTTTTCCGGAAATGCGTGCTTCCTCATTGCCTAAACGAATAAAAAAAATTAAACATTTAAAAACGTTTATACATATTATAATCAAAACTCATTTATGGCTGAGGTATATATAGCAAGTACACTAAAAAAAAAAAAAGCAAATAGTGTTGTGCTGCAACAGTCGATAGCAAATCTGCAATTTATCAAAAACTAAATTGACCGGTATAATATTATATAGTTGTCGTCACGAAATTATAGGTACGTATTCGGTACGGAAATAAAAAAAAAAAAAGATTTTTTTTGGAAATAATGAAAAAGATTTTTTTTGGAAATAATGAAAAAGATTTTTTTTGGAAATAATGAAAAAGATTTTTTTTGGAAATAATGAAAAAGATTTTTTTGGAAATAATGAAAAAGATTTTTTTTGGAAATAATGAAAAAGAGTTTTTTTGGAAATAATGAAAAAGATGTTTGTGGAAATAATGAAAGTCTTACCGTAGCGATATTACCCATTTCTGGAAAGGTTTTTATTTTTAATATTACAACTA